>JAVIAB010000073.1:22308973-22908973 GCA_032433765.1 Megaustenia siamemsis | reverse complement strand
AGGGCGTTAAGTGGGCGTGTATGCGTTGTGTTTTTAGTTTTCAGTAAAGCTGTGATATTTGCGCCTTTCGACCCAATACATCCGACTTCAGTACGTCATTTGGCGTACCGGGTTGCCTTCCCTCTCGGTCTCTACTGACTTATTCATAATATACAAGCTAGCCTTTCTCTAGTCACACTGTGCATTGGTGGAGTATGGCCTATGGTTCACCGATCCTAGCGCAAGCTGTCAGCTATGAGTCGCCGACAACTTTCAGCTCTGTTACTGTTGCGCGCCTGTGGTCCTATCCCTTCTCCGTAATGTTTCTTTTAGGGTGTGCTATCCGCCCATTCCAGTGTAATGTCTTCAACAAACCTATCGCGCACAATGGGACACCTCGGCCTCACAATCACATCTCTCTTCCTGTCATCCTTCTCACTATATATTTCACTCCATCCATCCAAACAGGCACATAATTGGTACTTTGCTAATTAAAATTCTGCAAATCGGGATTTCCTTTGTGAGAGCTTCAAAACGATCCTTCAGTTAACGAAAACTAATTGAAGTGTAGAAATACGACTCAGTTCTCGTGTTATTTTTGTGTGTCTTGTTCCACACTCACCTCAGCGAAGCAAAGAAAGGAGTTGGAGTTGGATAATCTTTTTTTTTCAAACTTCGCATATTCTCTCACCAGATATTTAAGTTTCAATTACCCGCCCTCCACACCAGAAACTATCCACTCTTCTGGAAAGTTCCAACAGATATCCTTGACCCAGTTTAGACCGACTGTGACGATTTGGTGGCGGTAGGCTATACCTATTGTTCAACAAGAACATTCATTCTTGTCCCCCCTTTTTTAATAAAGAGAAGGCTGAGGTGGGGTGCAGGGACCTGAGTCTAAATTAGGGTTTCATTTTTCAGGTAATTAAGTCTTTTTCTGCTGAGTCACCTGTCATTTCTGTCGCCACTGGTCTGGCTGGATGTCGTAATTATGGTCCAATCAGATGAAGATGTAATTTAGATGGACGGACGGAAGCAATGAACTCTTGGCTGCTAAAGCTAAAAGTGGAAAGGATATCTATTTTTTTAAAAGTGGAAAGGATTTAATTTTTTTAAGTGGAAAGGATATCTATTTTTTTTAAAGTGGAATGGATATCTATTTTTTTTAAAGTGGAAAGGATTTAATTTTTTTAAAGTGGAAAGCATATCTATTTTTTTAAAGTGGAATGGATATCTATTTTTTTTTAAAGTGGAAAGGATTTAATTTTTTTAAAGTGGAAAGCATATCTATTTTTTTAAAGTGGAAAGGATTAATTTTTTTTAAAGTGGAAAGGATATCTATTTGTTTAAAGTGGAAAGGATATATTTTTTTTAAAGTGGAGAGGATATCTATTTTTTTAAAGTGGAAAGGATATCTATTTTTAAGTGGACAGGATATTTATTTTTTTAAATTGGAAAGGATATCTATTTTTTTAAAGTGGAAAAGATATCTATTTTTTTAAAGTGGAAAGGATATCTATTTTTTTTTAAAGTGGAAAGGATATCTATTTTTAAGTGGACAGGATATCCATTTTTTAAATTGGAAAGGATATCTATTGTTTTAAAGTGGAAAGAATATCTATATTTTTTTTAATTGGAAAGGATATCTATTTTTAAGTGGACAGGATATCTATTTTTTTTTAAAGTGATGTGTTAACTTTGTCGTTTTCTTTCCTTCCTCATTTGCCTTTCAGCATCGAGAGGAGATTTAATTTGTGTGTGTGTGTGTGTTTTTTTGTTTTTTTTTGCTCTCCTGTTGGTCTCTGATGCGGTTTTGTTTCCTAGTGTTTTTAATATTAAATTAATCAATCTTTATCGTGGTCGCCCTTTGGGTCTGGTGTTCTCGCAACGTTTGTTTGAAGGCTCGTTATGTTGTGTTTTGGTTTTTCTGTCTTATCACATGACCAAACCATTTTCTGTTGTTTCATTATGTATATTATGGCGGGAATTTTTCCTAACTTTTGCCTCATTTCTTCATTTCTGATATTATCTCTCAGGCTGTTTCCTGTCATTCGTCTGACACCATTTCATCTCGGCAGTGATTATTTTTCTTATTGTTTTTCCACCTAGGGTCCACGTCTGACATTGGTATCACAACAATGGAATTAAGGTTGTATTGTGGAGTTCTTGTGCTCCTCGGCACAGCGGCTTGCCGCGACTGTAGCAAGGAAAGACACTCATTATCTACCTACTTTTCCTGCTCAGAGTGCTGCTCTTATCACAGCTCATTGAAGGCATCTCTGTCTCTAACCAGATCTCTCAAATCCTCTGTTGTCAACTTCAAGGTTTCTGTGGTGTCTTAAAATCACCTTCTTCTTGGTCTACTATTGTCTCATCTACTTGAACAAAAGTTCTATTATTGTTCTTTCCAGCTCATTTTTTTGTATGTGGTCACAGTCTTTTAGTTTCCTCTGCGTGTGTGGTGTTGGGTTTAAGCCAGTTCTCTTTGATGTTCAGATCTTTTTGTCTTCGCTACTCTTTTCATTCTCTATTGTAGTCTAAGAGATTTTCTGTAGCATTGTGTTTCGAATATTCTTTATTGCTGTTTGTTAGATTGTCATATTTCGCAACAATAGGCTGTTTTTCGGAAGATACATGTAGTATGTAGATGTACATGACACACTGCCTTTTGGTATCGTGCCTTATGTTCTTCATGGTTTTTCTCATTTTCGTATTGTTATTACAGAGTAAAGCATGTGGAAATAATCAATATGCTGGAGATATTAAACATTAATGGAAAAGATCTGCGAATCACAAAAAAACATGTACTGGCAACAAACAGCAGCCATAAGAATTAACAACCAAGCAGGACAATTTCAACTTATAAAACAGGGAGTCAGACAAGGCTGTGTTCTGTCGCCGGATTTGTTTTCACTTTACAGCGAATATATTATGAGATCAATAGTAGACAAAAAAGGAATTGAAGTTAATGGTCACAACATAAATAATTTGCGATATGCGGATGACACAGTCTTAATAGGAGAGACAGAGAATGAACTACAAGAAATGATACACATAATAGTAAAAGAAAGCGACAAGAAAGGTCTCAGTCTGAATAGTAAGAAAACAGAAGTAATGGTCATATCGAAGAAACAATCATCACCAGCATGCAGCATAAAAATAAACAGGACAAATTTGAAACAAGTGCAACGTTTGAAATACCTGGGCACAATAATAACATCAGATGGAAGATACACCACAGAAATAAAAAGCAGAATAGCTCAGGCCAAAATTGCATTTCAGAAAATGAAAAATATCTTATGCAACAAATCTATGTCAAAAGAAATGAGAAAGATAGTTCATCGGTGCTACTTAGAACCAATTCTGACCTATGGAAGCGAATCATGGACAGTAGACAAACAAATGAAAAGACGATTAGAGGCTACAGAGATGGGATTTCTCAGAAGAATGTTGAAAGTTCCCTGGACAGCTAAAAAGACCAATGAGGAAGTTCTCAAAGAGGCCAACACAAAAAGGGAGTTCCTAAAAAAAACACATAAGAAAGAAATAATCAACATTTTTCGGGCACTTCATGAGAAGAGGGAAGTTGGAATACTTGGTTACAACTGGCAAAATGAAAGGAAAAAGAGATAGTGGACGACAAAGAGAGAAAATACTGGATAGCTTGATTTCATGGCATGGAAAACAGTCAACAACAGAACTGATGCGATGCCCTGTAGATAGAAGATTGTGGAAAGACATGATCACCTACGCCAACCGGTATGGCACATGATGATGATCATGATTGTTATTACCAGTCTTTTTGTGATCTTCTGACAGTCTCCATTGTTGGTTATTATAGATACCAGATATTCATGATTTATTACAATTCCAGGTTCATTATTGTCAATAATGAATTTGGGTTGTCGTTTTGCGTGGTCGCAGTTTTATGTATCTGTTATTAAGGTTTTTTTCTTGTCACAGGTTTATTTATGTACCTGTTATCAAGGTTTAGCTTGGTCGCAGTTTTATGTATCTGTTATTAAGTTTTTGCTTCGTCACAGGTTTATTTATGTACCTGTTATTAAGGTTTAGCTTGGTCGCAGTTTTATGTATCTGTTATTAAGTTTTTGCCAGTCATTGTGTCTTTTAACCGACTCAATTATCCCTTCCCTCGCACCGTTTGAGAGGAGAACTGTGTCATCTGCGTATCACAGTTCTGGTATTATGCTGCCACACTCAGACACGCAGGGAAGAAAAATACAGAGGTTTCTCTTGTGAACGATCATCCAAAATTCTTGGCTGTTCACAATTTTACAAAAGAAACAGTTAAAAGTCTAGTGTTTACTGTGGGACAATACAGAGTTAGAGACGTTTTCTTTTAAATGTCTTAACCCTGCTGGTGAGAACATTTTCTTCTGCTGATCTGATGGAACCTCTCAACACCTGGGACCCCAGCGTGTCTTTGACAGCGCTCTCTATCCAAGGGTTATAATTATCTCAGCCTTATCAGCTACTGCTTCCTCGTTTCTGGTTACCTTATGCAAGTTGAGTTTCTCCTCTCGAGCTAGCCTCGCGTGGTAAATTAAGTCGTCTTTGCAACTCGCCATGTGTAATCTACTGTAAGTCAGAGGTTGTGGTTTACGTGAAACGAGAGTGATTGAGTATCACAAAGAGCTGAGTGTGCAACTTATAAAATGAGTTCAGAAACATTTTTTTTAACTGATTTATCACGGTCACTTCATCATTGTCATCATCATCATTACCACAATAATGATCAATTACCTGGTCGATTGCACCATAAACTACTTCATATTATCGATCGCGATATCCAAAACACTTCAGCTTATCGGGGCTTTCCACTTTGCACATCCTGTACTATTTCCCCTGTCTTGTTTAGCAAGTAATTTCACTCTTGTTTTCACACTCTCCGTCTGTATCTGTTTTAACCTCCGGTTTGACTTCTTTAGTTCAAGTCCTATATTTTATTTATTCCCTTCCCCATATTTTCACTACAAGCTTTACTACATTTTTTCATTACTAGTTAGCTATGTAGGATTAGCTTTATTTATGTATAATTTTGTGTGTGTTGTTTGTTTGTTCCTGCTGAAGGCTCATTGAGCCGAAACGTCGGTCAAATTTGTATCTATCAATTACGTAAAGCTTTTACCATACCACTTTTTTCTATTTTTTTTTCAATTCTCCCCCATATATTCACATAGCACAGGTGCCATGATTGTACTAATTACATATAAAATATCGAAATATATCAATAGTCTCTTACATGTACTCCTTCGAATATTATATTCGTACCGGCCCATATCTCATATTTGAATTTATTCCTGGCTTTATATCTCTTCATGTAAGGGGTAAAGGCATACAACATGCGAAGCTGCCGTAGAGCTGATGATAAGTATGAAAAGAAAAAAAAAACGTGGAAACCACAGACAGTCAATCAATACATTTTCTCTCTGTTAACTTATTTGTACCATCATAGCTCAAATCTGTATTTAATTATAAACATATACCCCAAAATTATATATACCCCATACCACCTCGCCCTAGCCAAAACTATAATTTCCGGGACCACAAAATACCATTTAGAACTATTCCCGTTCTGAAGTTGGTCTAACACCTGCAACCAGACAACAATAACAAAGGATTTGTGAAGATCTGACACCGTCATGCGTAAGACTCTCTTTTCTCTGATCGGATGTTAACAACATCCCAAATCCAAAATAGGTGTGGAGCTCTTCAGAAATCCCTCCAACCATACCCTGTAACATACGTCAATTATTTCAGGGGAGTACACCAAGCTTGTCACAATTTTAATGAAATAAATAGCCATGAACAAAGGGAGCGGCTCTTTTTTACTTGTACGCACTGGCATAACAAATTCGGTTTAGAAAACTCTTGTGTACGCCGCATCTTGTCTGAGAAATCGGAGCGGGCATGTCTTCTTAGGCTCATCCTTCTTTCGGTACGAGCAAGGTGAAGCGTCGCAAATTTGATGACTTCGTTTTTTTTTTTTAATTTTTAAAATGTAGCGAAGGAAATCTGATTTTGCATTTCAAGTGTCATTCTATCGTAGCACTGATAAATGCGATTTTACTTTATGACATTATATTTTTTTGGGGTCAAAATTGTATTTTAACGACCCATTTATTTAGTATTTTCCCTTTAAAAAATAAACTGAAGTGTATGCTAACAGGTTTCCTTTGACTGTCATGTCTTTGATCTTCGCCACTTGTTGAAACTGTGGCTGGCAGTTAGCTTATTTTTAATACTACGCTGAGAAATGATACATACATGTTGCTTCTAGACTTTGTGTTTCTTTTCCTTGTATGACCATTTAGTTTGTTCTCGCAGTATGAACAGATGTTGTCTTTTTCAGATATACAAAAGATATATTCTTATTTAAATACATTTGATGATATTTATTACTGTCATGAATGTCAACCTACAGTAATATACCTAGCCACTGATCCAACTAAAGAAACGTCAGACAGATGTTTGGGTAGGTTATCCTCCTACTCCATACCTACCCACCTACCTACCTACCTACCTACCTACCTACCTACCTACCTACCTACCTACCTACCTAACTACCTACCTACCTACCAACCTACCTACCCGCCTGTCTGTCTGTCTATCTGTCTGCCTGTCTATCTTTCTGTTTATTTGTTTATATCACAGCTTTGTATGTGTGTTTGTTTGCATGTATGTACTTCTGCTTGTCTTTCCTTATGTTTATCTGTCAATGCGTTTGCTTGCTTATCTGTCTGTCTATCTGTTTTTATATTTGACTATATATATATATATATATATATATATATATATATATATATATGCGCGTGTGTGTGTGTGTGTCTGTCCATGTGTCTGGCTCCATGTTCGCCTGACTATACACGTGTACCTGCCTATTTGTCTGCTAGCCTGTAATTCTCTACCTGCCTTTCCTGTGTGCCTGTATGCATGCACTTAGTCCTGCCTGTCAGATCCATTTCCCTCGTGCCCGTTTGTCTGCCTTGTCTGTCCGTTAACTGTCTACCTTGTGAGGTCCGTTAACTGTCTACATTGTCTGTCCGTTAACTGTCTATCCCATTGTCCATTATCTCCCCCCCCCCCCCCTTATATACATTTTCATAATCTTCCATTTACATTTGTGTTCTCACTTTCACTCCTACCTTTCACTCCTACCTTTCACTCCTACCTTTCACTCTTCTCCCTCACTCCATTCCTTCACTACCCTCCTTCACCTCATTGCTCACTCCCTTTCTTCTCCCCTCCCCCCTAATTTTTACTCATCTGGCCACCTCCCTTCCCTGACCCTTCCGTTCAATCTTCTCACCCACTCCAAATATTCCCGTCCTCCCGCCCACTCCTCTCATTCACTCCTCTCATTCATTCCTCTCTTTCTCCCACCTGGCACAAATTACCTCCATGTTTTCAACCGCAAACAAAATCCTCCCGACGTCATGTATAAACTCAACTCCTCCCAGCTGTCACTCCTCATTAACAACAACAGAAAATGATATTTTTCAAAAATGCCCATGTCTTCTCTGAATTGCTCCTCCCTCCACCATCTGTCCATCCCTTTTCACCCTTCTATTCTCTACAACTCTGTCAAAATGTGACGGCCCCTTTCTTCTCGCTATCCCTTTGTACCCTCTATCTTTTCCTCATTCAATGACGGCAGCAGTGGTCCCGGAAAGGATTTTGTTTAATTTTTTTTTTTCGAACAAGGCTAGAGTCACGTTATACAGCACAGTTAAGTGTTTGAAATTTAAAGTGGCTTTTTAGTTCCATTCTTTGAAATGCGGGGGAAAAAAATTGATAAAGATGCTCAGAGATTACTACATTTCTCTTATTCTTGAGGTTGGAATTTATGACACTGCACACATATGTGAACTACATAGTAGATTAATGTGTGTATGTGACTTTTTAGAAATTAATTCATATGAGAAGAATATTTTTTAAAATACTGTTAACTCGTGTTAACTTAAATTTCCGCGACAAATGTAATTATAAGTTAAGCTCTAAGCTCTCTCTAACCCAATCGAACCAATTTAAACTGTAGTTCCATCTAATCTATGTGGGTACACCATATTAAATCATATCCAGATTAGGTTTTTAAAACACATCATCATTGAGTGACGTCTCTACATCGAAGGTTGGATACCCTTGTGTGTCATTTCGCTCTGTCTCTTGCTTAGATAGTTCAGGTTGTCATAGGCTGACTTGCGCATCCTTTGATGATACTTGTCCATGTTAGTCGTGGCCTGTCACTGCCTATTTTATCATTGTATTTTCCCTTCCAAAATTAGTTTTAATAGGCTGCTGTGACATTTAACATGCCCACAAAAATCTCATTTGTCTTGTAAAATTCATAAACGAGGAACAAAAAAACCCGGTAAAGTATTACTAATAAGCATCTGTAACACACAATAACACGACATATTATTGTTTTCTTATATACGAACACGCCACTTCAGTTGAACTTGAAGTATTTGTACAAAGACGGCCCACCCTCCGACATATATTTACTCGTTATAGACTTTTATTTTTGTATTTAAAATTGTATGACAACCTTTAAGATAGGAAATTGAATGTGACAGTTACAAATGAATGCGTACAATGCTGTTGTTGGGATGGCAGGAATCAGATATGTTGCTGTAATGAAAAGTGACATTAAACAAACATGTCTGCAGAAACGTATTTTCTTAAGGATTGGGAAGCTTAGCTCAGGTCAACAGTGGAAATATTTTGGCATTTTTAGAACTATGAAGGCTGGGAGTCTAAATTGGTCTGATAATTTTGTAGTGGTTATTATTTTGATAAAATTATAGTTGTTTCTCTTCCTTGCTCTCTTTATCTTTCTAACTCAACCCCTCGTTTACTTTCGCTCATATTCTCTCACTCTTATGGTGTTTGTTGCTGTCGTTCTTATTTTTCCCCTTCTTTTACCAGCCACTACTTTCACATCTTCTTTTTTGAACTTCGCTCTGATATTATCAAAATATATCTTTTTTTTTTTTTGCAGTCTAAAGATACTCACTCATTATTTTTGATAATATTGATCTGTCATTATTTTTTGTATTATTGATCTGTCATTACTTTTGGTAATATAGCGATCTGTCATTATTTTTGTTACTATTTAGATCTGTCATTTTATTTTTGATAATATTGATCTGTCATTATTTTGGTAATAATATGTCCTTATTTTTATAATAATGATCTTTTTTTTTCTGGTAATAGTGATCTTAAAAGGGCGTTAAGTGGGCGTGTATGCGTTGTGTTTTTAGTTTTCAGTAAAGCTGTGATATTTGCGCCTTTCGACCCAATACATCCGACTTCAGTACGTCATTTGGCGTACCGGGTTGCCTTCCCTCTCGGTCTCTACTGACTTATTCATAATATACAAGCTAGCCTTTCTCTAGTCACACTGTGCATTGGTGGAGTATGGCCTATGGTTCACCGATCCTAGCGCAAGCTGTCAGCTATGAGTCGCCGACAACTTTCAGCTCTGTTACTGTTGCGCGCCTGTGGTCCTATCCTTCTCCGTAATGTTTCTTTTAGGGTGTGCTATCCGCCCATTCCAGTGTAATGTCTTCAACAAACCTATCGCGCACAATGGGACACCTCGCCTCACAATCACATCTCTCTTCCTGTCATCCTTCTCACTATATATTTCACTCCATCCATCCAAACAGGCACATAATTGGTACTTTGCTAATTAAAATTCTGCAAATCGGGATTTCCTTTGTGAGAGCTTCAAAACGATCCTTCAGTTAACGAAAACTAATTGAAGTGTAGAAATACGACTCAGTTCTCGTGTTATTTTTTGTGTGTCTTGTTCCACACTCACCTCAGCGAAGCAAAGAAAGGAGTTGGAGTTGGATAATCTTTTTTTTTCAAACTTCGCATATTCTCTCACCAGATATTTAAGTTTCAATTACCCGCCCTCCACACCAGAAACTATCCACTCTTCTGGAAAGTTCCAACAGATATCCTTGACCCAGTTTAGACCGACTGTGACGATTTGGTGGCGGTAGGCTATACCTATTGTTCAACAAGAACATTCATTCTTGTCCCCCCTTTTTTAATAAAGAGAAGGCTGAGGTGGGGTGCAGGGACCTGAGTCTAAATTAGGGTTTCATTTTTCAGGTAATTAAGTCTTTTTCTGCTGAGTCACCTGTCATTTCTGTCGCCACTGGTCTGGCTGGATGTCGTAATTATGGTCCAATCAGATGAAGATGTAATTTAGATGGACGGACGGAAGCAATGAACTCTTGGCTGCTAAAGCTAAAAGTGGAAAGGATATCTATTTTTTTAAAAGTGGAAAGGATTTAATTTTTTTTAAGTGGAAGGATATATTTTTTTTTAAAGTGGAATGGATATCTATTTTTTTTTAAAGTGGAAGGATTTAATTTTTTTAAAGTGGAAAGCATATCTATTTTTTTAAAGTGGAATGGATATCTATTTTTTTTTTAAAGTGGAAAGGATTTAATTTTTTTAAAGTGGAAAGCATATCTATTTTTTTAAAGTGGAAAGGATTTAATTTTTTTAAAGTGGAAAGGATATCTATTTGTTTAAAGTGGAAAGGATATCTATTTTTTTTAAAGTGGAGAGGATATCTATTTTTTTAAAGTGGAAGGATATCTATTTTTAAGTGGACAGGATATTTATTTTTTTAAATGGAAAGGATATCTATTTTTTTAAAGTGGAAAAGATATCTATTTTTTTAAAGTGGAAAGGATATCTATTTTTTTTTAAAGTGGAAAGGATATCTATTTTTAAGTGGACAGGATATCCATTTTTAAATTGGAAAGGATATCTATTGTTTTAAAGTGGAAAGAATATCTATATTTTTTTTTAATTGGAAAGGATATCTATTTTTAAGTGGACAGGATATCTATTTTTTTTAAAGTGATGTGTTAACTTTGTCGTTTTCTTTCCTTCCTCATTTGCCTTTCAGCATCGAGAGGAGATTTAATTTGTGTGTGTGTGTGTTTTTTTGTTTTTTTTTTGCTCTCCTGTGGTCTCTGATGCGGTTTTGTTTCCTAGTGTTTTTAATATTAAATTAATCAATCTTTATCGTGGTCGCCCTTTGGGTCTGGTGTTCTCGCAACGTTTGTTTGAAGGCTCGTTATGTTGTGTTTTGGTTTTTCTGTCTTATCACATGACCAAACCATTTTCTGTTGTTTCATTATGTATATTATGGCGGGAATTTTTCCTAACTTTTGCCTCATTTCTTCATTTCTGATATTATCTCTCAGGCTGTTTCCTGTCATTCGTCTGACACCATTTCATCTCGGCAGTGATTATTTATCTTATTGTTTTTCCACCTAGGGTCCACGTCTGACATTGGTATCACAACAATGGAATTAAGGTTGTATTGTGGAGTTCTTGTGCTCCTCGGCACAGCGGCTTGCCGCGACTGTAGCAAGGAAAGACACTCATTATCTACCTACTTTTCCTGCTCAGAGTGCTGCTCTTATCACAGCTCATTGAAGGCATCTCTGTCTCTAACCAGATCTCTCAAATCCTCTGTTGTCAACTTCAAGGTTTCTGTGGTGTCTTAAAATCACCTTCTTCTTGGTCTACTATTGTCTCATCTACTTGAACAAAAGTTCTATTATTGTTCTTTCCAGCTCATGTTTTTGTATGTGGTCACAGTCTTTTAGTTTCCTCTGCGTGTGTGGTGTTGGGTTTAAGCCAGTTCTCTTTGATGTTCAGATCTTTTTGTCTTCGCTACTCTTTTCATTCTCTATTGTAGTCTAAGAGATTTTCTGTAGCATTGTGTTTTGAATATTCTTTATTGCTGTTTGTTAGATTGTCATATTTCGCAACAATAGGCTGCTTTTCGGAAAGATACATGTAGTATGTAGATGTACATGACACACTGCCTTTTGGTATCGTGCCATATGTTCTTCATGGTTTTTCTCATTTTCGTATTGTTATTACAGAGTAAAGCATGTGGAAATAATCAATATGCTGGAGATATTAAACATTAATGGAAAAGATCTGCGAATCACAAAAAAACATGTACTGGCAACAAACAGCAGCCATAAGAATTAACAACCAAGCAGGACAATTTCAACTTATAAAACAGGGAGTCAGACAAGGCTGTGTTCTGTCGCCGGATTTGTTTTCACTTTACAGCGAATATATTATGAGATCAATAGTAGACAAAAAAGGAATTGAAGTTAATGGTCACAACATAAATAATTTGCGATATGCGGATGACACAGTCTTAATAGGAGAGACAGAGAATGAACTACAAGAAATGATACACATAATAGTAAAAGAAAGCGACAAGAAAGGTCTCAGTCTGAATAGTAAGAAAACAGAAGTAATGGTCATATCGAAGAAACAATCATCACCAGCATGCAGCATAAAAATAAACAGGACAAATTTGAAACAAGTGCAACGTTTGAAATACCTGGGCACAATAATAACATCAGATGGAAGATACACCACAGAAATAAAAAGCAGAATAGCTCAGGCCAAAATAGCATTTCAGAAAATGAAAAATATCTTATGCAACAAATCTATGTCAAAAGAAATGAGAAAGATAGTTCATCGGTGCTACTTAGAACCAATTCTGACCTATGGAAGCGAATCATGGACAGTAGACAAACAAATGAAAAGACGATTAGAGGCTACAGAGATGGGATTTCTCAGAAGAATGTTGAAAGTTCCCTGGACAGCTAAACAGACCAATGAGGAAGTTCTCAAAGAGGCCAACACAAAAAGGGAGTTCCTAAAAAAAACACATAAGAAAGAAATAATCAACATTTTTCGGGCACTTCATGAGAAGAGGGAAGTTGGAATACTTGGTTACAACTGGCAAAATGAAGGAAAAAGAGATAGTGGACGACAAAGAGAGAAAATACTGGATAGCTTGATTTCATGGCATGGAAAACAGTCAACAACAGAACTGATGCGATGCCCTGTAGATAGAAGATTGTGGAAAGACATGATCACCTACGCCAACCGGTATGGCACATGATGATGATCATGATTGTTATTACCAGTCTTTTTGTGATCTTCTGACAGTCTCCATTGTTGGTTATTATAGATACCAGATATTCATGATTTATTACAATTCCAGGTTCATTATTGTCAATAATGAATTTGGGTTGTCGTTTTGCGTGGTCGCAGTTTTATGTATCTGTTATTAAGGTTTTTTTCTTGTCACAGGTTTATTTATGTACCTGTTATCAAGGTTTAGCTTGGTCGCAGTTTTATGTATCTGTTATTAAGTTTTTGCTTCGTCACAGGTTTATTTATGTACCTGTTATTAAGGTTTAGCTTGGTCGCAGTTTTATGTATCTGTTATTAAGTTTTTGCCAGTCATTGTGTCTTTTAACCGACTCAATTATCCCTTCCCTCGCACCGTTTGAGAGGAGAACTGTGTCATCTGCGTATCACAGTTCTGGTATTATGCTGCCACACTCAGACACGCAGGGAAGAAAAATACAGAGGTTTCTCTTGTGAACGATCATCCAAAATTCTTGGCTGTTCACAATTTTACAAAAGAAACAGTTAAAAGTCTAGTGTTTACTGTGGGACAATACAGAGTTAGAGACGTTTTCTTTTAAATGTCTTAACCCTGCTGGTGAGAACATTTTCTTCTGCTGATCTGATGGAACCTCTCAACACCTGGACCCCAGCGTGTCTTTGACAGCGCTCTCTATCCAAGGGTTATAATTATCTCAGCCTTATCAGCTACTGCTTCCTCGTTTCTGGTTACCTTATGCAAGTTGAGTTTCTCCTCTCGAGCTAGCCTCGCGTGGTAAATTAAGTCGTCTTTGCAACTCGCCATGTGTAATCTACTGTAAGTCAGAGGTTGTGGTTTACGTGAAACGAGAGTGATTGAGTATCACAAAGAGCTGAGTGTGCAACTTATAAAATGAGTTCAGAAACATTTTTTTTAACTGATTTATCACGGTCACTTCATCATTGTCATCATCATCATTACCACAATAATGATCAATTACCTGGTCGATTGCACCATAAACTACTTCATATTATCGATCGCGATATCCAAAACAC
The DNA here is from genome assembly GCA_032433765.1 of Megaustenia siamemsis. NCBI lineage: Eukaryota > Metazoa > Mollusca > Gastropoda > Stylommatophora > Ariophantidae > Megaustenia > Megaustenia siamemsis. The sequence continues at coordinate 22,894,954 of JAVIAB010000073.1, read as the reverse complement.
TTCAGCTTATCGGGGCTTTCCACTTTGCACATCCTGTACTATTTCCCCTGTCTTGTTTAGCAAGTAATTTCACTCTTGTTTTCACACTCTCCGTCTGTATCTGTTTTAACCTCCGGTTTGACTTCTTTAGTTCAAGTCCTATATTTTATTTATTCCCTTCCCCATATTTTCACTACAAGCTTTACTACATTTTTTCATTACTAGTTAGCTATGTAGGATTAGCTTTATTTATGTATAATTTTGTGTGTGTTGTTTGTTTGTTCCTGCTGAAGGCTCATTGAGCCGAAACGTCGGTCAAATTTGTATCTATCAATTACGTAAAGCTTTTACCATACCACTTTTTCTATTTTTTTTTTCAATTCTCCCCCATATATTCACATAGCACAGGTGCCATGATTGTACTAATTACATATAAAATATCGAAATATATCAATAGTCTCTTACATGTACTCCTTCGAATATTATATTCGTACCGGCCCATATCTCATATTTGAATTTATTCCTGGCTTTATATCTCTTCATGTAAGGGGTAAAGGCATACAACATGCGAAGCTGCCGTAGAGCTGATGATAAGTATGAAAAGAAAAAAAAAACGTGGAAACCACAGACAGTCAATCAATACATTTTCTCTCTGTTAACTTATTTGTACCATCATAGCTCAAATCTGTATTTAATTATAAACATATACCCCAAAATTATATATACCCCATACCACCTCGCCCTAGCCAAAACTATAATTTCCGGGACCACAAAATACCATTTAGAACTATTCCCGTTCTGAAGTTGGTCTAACACCTGCAACCAGACAACAATAACAAAGGATTTGTGAAGATCTGACACCGTCATGCGTAAGACTCTCTTTTCTCTGATCGGATGTTAACAACATCCCAAATCCAAAATAGGTGTGGAGCTCTTCAGAAATCCCTCCAACCATACCCTGTAACATACGTCAATTATTTCAGGGGAGTACACCAAGCTTGTCACAATTTTAATGAAATAAATAGCCATGAACAAAGGGAGCGGCTCTTTTTTACTTGTACGCACTGGCATAACAAATTCGGTTTAGAAAACTCTTGTGTACGCCGCATCTTGTCTGAGAAATCGGAGCGGGCATGTCTTCTTAGGCTCATCCTTCTTTCGGTACGAGCAAGGTGAAGCGTCGCAAATTTGATGACTTCGTTTTTTTTTTTTAATTTTTAAAATGTAGCGAAGGAAATCTGATTTTGCATTTCAAGTGTCATTCTATCGTAGCACTGATAAATGCGATTTTACTTTATGACATTATATTTTTTTGGGGTCAAAATTGTATTTTAACGACCCATTTATTTAGTATTTTCCCTTTAAAAAATAAACTGAAGTGTATGCTAACAGGTTTCCTTTGACTGTCATGTCTTTGATCTTCGCCACTTGTTGAAACTGTGGCTGGCAGTTAGCTTATTTTTAATACTACGCTGAGAAATGATACATACATGTTGCTTCTAGACTTTGTGTTTCTTTTCCTTGTATGACCATTTAGTTTGTTCTCGCAGTATGAACAGATGTTGTCTTTTTCAGATATACAAAAGATATATTCTTATTTAAATACATTTGATGATATTTATTACTGTCATGAATGTCAACCTACAGTAATATACCTAGCCACTGATCCAACTAAAGAAACGTCAGACAGATGTTTGGGTAGGTTATCCTCCTACTCCATACCTACCCACCACCTACCTACCTACCTACCTACCTACCTACCTACCTACCTACCTACCTACCTACCTACCTACCTACCTACCTAACTACCTACCTACCTACCAACCTACCTACCCGCCTGTCTGTCTGTCTATCTGTCTGCCTGTCTATCTTTCTGTTTATTTGTTTATATCACAGCTTTGTATGTGTGTTTGTTTGCATGTATGTACTTCTGCTTGTCTTTCCTTATGTTTATCTGTCAATGCGTTTGCTTGCTTATCTGTCTGTCTATCTGTTTTTATATTTGATATATATATATATATATATATATATATATATATATATATATGCGCGTGTGTGTGTGTGTGTCTGTCCATGTGTCTGGCTCCATGTTCGCCTGACTATACACGTGTACCTGCCTATTTGTCTGCTAGCCTGTAATTCTCTACCTGCCTTTCCTGTGTGCCTGTATGCATGCACTTAGTCCTGCCTGTCAGATCCATTTCCCTCGTGCCCGTTTGTCTGCCTTGTCTGTCCGTTAACTGTCTACCTTGTGAGGTCCGTTAACTGTCTACATTGTCTGTCCGTTAACTGTCTATCCCATTGTCCATTATCTCCCCCCCCCCCCCTTATATACATTTTCATAATCTTCCATTTACATTTGTGTTCTCACTTTCACTCCTACCTTTCACTCCTACCTTTCACTCCTACCTTTCACTCTTCTCCCTCACTCCATTCCTTCACTACCCTCCTTCACCTCATTGCTCACTCCCTTTCTTCTCCCCTCCCCCCTAATTTTTACTCATCTGGCCACCTCCCTTCCCTGACCCTTCCGTTCAATCTTCTCACCCACTCCAAATATTCCCGTCCTCCCGCCCACTCCTCTCATTCACTCCTCTCATTCATTCCTCTCTTTCTCCCACCTGGCACAAATTACCTCCATGTTTTCAACCGCAAACAAAATCCTCCCGACGTCATGTATAAACTCAACTCCTCCCAGCTGTCACTCCTCATTAACAACAACAGAAAATGATATTTTTCAAAAATGCCCATGTCTTCTCTGAATTGCTCCTCCCTCCACCATCTGTCCATCCCTTTTCACCCTTCTATTCTCTACAACTCTGTCAAAATGTGACGGCCCCTTTCTTCTCGCTATCCCTTTGTACCCTCTATCTTTTCCTCATTCAATGACGGCAGCAGTGGTCCCGGAAAGGATTTTGTTTAATTTTTTTTTTTCGAACAAGGCTAGAGTCACGTCATACAGCACAGTTAAGTGTTTGAAATTTAAAGTGGCTTTTTAGTTCCATTCTTTGAAATGCGGGGGAAAAAAATTGATAAAGATGCTCAGAGATTACTACATTTCTCTTATTCTTGAGGTTGGAATTTATGACACTGCACACATATGTGAACTACATAGTAGATTAATGTGTGTATGTGACTTTTTAGAAATTAATTCATATGAGAAGAATATTTTTTAAAATACTGTTAACTCGTGTTAACTTAAATTTCCGCGACAAATGTAATTATAAGTTAAGCTCTAAGCTCTCTCTAACCCAATCGAACCAATTTAAACTGTAGTTCCATCTAATCTATGTGGGTACACCATATTAAATCATATCCAGATTAGGTTTTTAAAACACATCATCATTGAGTGACGTCTCTACATCGAAGGTTGGATACCCTTGTGTGTCATTTCGCTCTGTCTCTTGCTTAGATAGTTCAGGTTGTCATAGGCTGACTTGCGCATCCTTTGATGATACTTGTCCATGTTAGTCGTGGCCTGTCACTGCCTATTTTATCATTGTATTTTCCCTTCCAAAATTAGTTTTAATAGGCTGCTGTGACATTTAACATGCCCACAAAAATCTCATTTGTCTTGTAAAATTCATAAACGAGGAACAAAAAAACCCGGTAAAGTATTACTAATAAGCATCTGTAACACACAATAACACGACATATTATTGTTTTCTTATATACGAACACGCCACTTCAGTTGAACTTGAAGTATTTGTACAAAGACGGCCCACCCTCCGACATATATTTACTCGTTATAGACTTTTATTTTTGTATTTAAAATTGTATGACAACCTTTAAGATAGGAAATTGAATGTGACAGTTACAAATGAATGCGTACAATGCTGTTGTTGGGATGGCAGGAATCAGATATGTTGCTGTAATGAAAAGTGACATTAAACAAACATGTCTGCAGAAACGTATTTTCTTAAGGATTGGGAAGCTTAGCTCAGGTCAACAGTGGAAATATTTTGGCATTTTTAGAACTATGAAGGCTGGGAGTCTAAATTGGTCTGATAATTTTGTAGTGGTTATTATTTTGATAAAATTATAGTTGTTTCTCTTCCTTGCTCTCTTTATCTTTCTAACTCAACCCCTCGTTTACTTTCGCTCATATTCTCTCACTCTTATGGTGTTTGTTGCTGTCGTTCTTATTTTTCCCCTTCTTTTACCAGCCACTACTTTCACATCTTCTTTTTTGAACTTCGCTCTGATATTATCAAAATATATCTTTTTTTTTTTTTGCAGTCTAAAGATACTCACCTTCCCTACTCCCTCACTCTCGTCTCCTTCTCTCTCTCTCTTTCTCTCTATCACTTACGTTATGGATTTCATATTCTCTCATAGATTTATTTATTTCCAAATGTTTATGTCCTCTCATTCAATCTTCATCGTCGAACTACTGACCTCTATAATTTACTACACTTTTATTCACATCTTCCTTGTCTACCAACCTGTTGACCTCTATAATTTACTACACTTTTATTCACATCTTCCTTGTCGACCGACCTGTTGACCTCTATAATTTACTACACCTTTATTCACATCTTCCTTGTCTACCAACCTGTTGACCTCTATAATTTACTACACTTTTATTCACATCTTCCTTGTCCACCAACCTGTTGACCTCTATAATTTACTACACTTTTATTCAAATCTTCCTTGTCTACCAACCTGTTGACCTCTATAATTTACTACACTTTTATTCACATCTTCCTTGTCTACCAACCTGTTGACCTCTATAATTTACTACACTTTTATTCAAATCTTCCTTGTCGACCGACCTGTTGACCTCTATAATTTACTACACTTTTATTCAAATCTTCCTTGTCGACCGACCTGTTGACCTCTATAATTTACTACACTTTTATTCAAATCTTCCTTGTCGACCGACCTGTTGACCTCTATAATTTACTACACTTTTATTCAAATCTTCCTTGTCGACCGACCTGTTGACCTCTATAATTTACTACACTTTTATTCACATCTTCCTTGTCTACCAACCTGTTGACCTCTATAATTTACTACACTTTTATTCAAATCTTCCTTGTCCACCGACCTGTTGACCTCTATAATTTACTACACTTTTATTCAAATCTTCCTTGTCGACCGACCTGTTGACCTCTATAATTTACTACACTTTTATTCAAATCTTCCTTGTCCACCGACCTGTTGACCTCTATAATTTACTACACTTTTGGTAAGATCTTATATTTAACGCCGTGATTATTTTTCTGATACAGAAGAACAGACCACCAGTCTAACCAACTACTTGACACTGGACACTGTTTATGTTATATTAGCGAACAGGACCTTAGTCAACGAGGAAGATCTGACTTAACGAGCCTCACGATTCCTTTTATCTGTTTTATGTTTGATTGTCATTATTTTTGTAAAAGTTTATTCAAATCGTAAATAATGAATGATGGCGCTCCTGGCGGATGTGACGTTTTGATTACCCACGGTCGTTTATTGAAATAAAAAACATGAAGTGTGTCTTTAAAATATATACTCGGTGACCTTGTCATGACAGATTGTGCAAGTAGGTGGTCGTATGTCAAGTTTGAAAGAATGTGTTTGAAGCTCACGTCAAACAGAAAGATAGGTCTCTCGTTTATTTTGTTTTCTAATATCATCATCATCATCATGTGCCATACCGGTTGGCGTAGGCGATCATGTCCTTTCACAATATTCTATCTACAGTGCATCGTTTCAATTCTGTTCTTGACCGTTTTCCATGTCATGATACTAAGCCATCCAGTAATTTCTCTTTTTATCGTCCGCGATCTCTCTTTCCTTTTATTTTGCCAGTTGTAACCAAGTATTCCTACTTTTCTCTTCTTATGATGGGCCCGAAAAATGTAGATGTTTCGTTCTGATGTTTTTTAGTAGCTCCCTTTCAGTGTTGGCCTCTTTGAGAATATATGGTATAAGAGATGATCTATCTCTGTTTTCTTCTACCTTTTGCTTCTTTTTCTTTGTTAGTGACTTACGGTCACAACATAAACAATTTGCGATATACGGATGATACAGTCTTAATAGCAGAGACAGAGAATGAACTACAAGAAATGATAGACATAATAGTAGAAGAACGCAACAAGAGAGGTATAAATCTGAATAGTAAGAAAATAGAAGTAATAGTCATATTGAAGAAACATTCATCACCAGCATGCAGCATAAAAATAAACAGGACAAATCTGAAGCAAGTGCAACGCGTCAAATACTTGGGCAAAATGCAACATCAGAATACAAGGAAGATGCACCACAGGAATAAAAAGCAGAATAGCTTAGGCCAAAATAGCATTTCAGAAAATAAAAAAAACTAAACGTCTTATACAACAAATCTATGTCAATAGAAGTGATAAAGAGAGTTCATCGGTGCTCTATAGTGCCAGTTCTGACCTATGGAAGTGAATCAAAGACAGTAAACAAAGACATGAAAATATGATTACAGGTCATAGAGATGGGATTTCTCAGAAGAATGTTGAAAGTTCCCTGGACAGCTAAAAAGACCAATGAGGACATTCTCAAAGAGGCCAACATAAAAAGGTAGCTCCTAAAAAACATCAGAAAGAAACAATCAACATTTTTCGGGCACATCATGAGAAGAGGAAAGTTGGAATACTTGGTTACAACTGGAAAAAATACAGGGAAAGAGAGATCGTGTACGACAGAGAGAGAAAATATTATATAGATTTGTGTCGTGGCATGGAAAACAGTCAATAACAGAAGTTATACGATACACGGTGGATAGAATATTGTGGAAGGACATGATCGCCTACGCCACGCGGCGTGGCATTTGATGATGATGATGCGTGACTTACACAAACATTAGTAATTGGCGCACCATATGCGGTCGTAGGTGAAGAACACGGTCTATAAGTTTTGCTTGTTATGTGGCAAATCATCATGTCGCACCTTGTTTGGTTCACTGTTTGCCTCTACGCCACTACATTTGTACACCAGCTTGTCTTTATTTCTGGGTATTTCTCGACATCTCCCAGGAATTAACTGTATCAAAGTTGTAATGGTTTAAGGAACTTTTCTGAGTACGTGACCTATCCAACATCTGTGTCTCGCTATTATCACTGTGAGTTTTCTTTTGATTGTAAACCATTTGACCTTTTTCTTTTTTCTTCTGATATTGTTTGTCCACAATATTTGGAGCATTGTAATAATATGATATGTTTTAATATCCGCATCTCTCTCTCTCTCTCTCTCTCTCTCTCTCTCTCTCTCTCTCTCTCTCTCTCTCTCTCTCTCTCATGCACACACACTCACTATCCCACGTGAATCTCTCATTGACCTTCCTACCGGGGCCGAGTGAGTGGTAGTTTCCGAGTAAAACATTATAAGTCATTTCTACTTAGTGTAGACAGTAAACTAGTTTGTTCTTCTCTTGCTTAATTTGAGCTACAAATGAGAAAATACTGACAAATAATAGATCTAGAAAAGCCTGTCAAAATATAAGAATAGTATAAGAGACACGACGTTGGAGGTCCATCAAAGAGTATTTAGGTAAGTAAACACTAACAATTGAAACGTGCATTATCTCCAGCTACGTCTCAGAGATGTGACAAGGGTGCCCAGACGAAATATAAACATTACCCATACCCACCCACTCACCCACTGTCAACTTTCGTCAAAATTACTTTATACCTGGTGCACTTTTGTACAAATATTTGCGTTTTAGCATACAATGCACCAGGTCAGCGAACTCTACGCTGCATCAACGACCACTAAGGTCACAATTCCTTATCTCTTCAATTCATTGTCTCCTTTCATATTAACTTTATCATTTTATAATTCATCTCTGAAATAAATCTTAAATCTTTTTGATGAAAGTTACAGCGGGTATCCCGTGTGTTATTTTCGCTTTTCACACTTAAGAGTAAGTAAAGTACTAAAAAGCCTCGTCACGCCAAGTGGCTTAATATGGTGTTAGTGACCATCAATGTTACCGACCTTCAGAACGTGATTTTTGGGGTAATGTGGTCGGTATTACGCCCGTACCGCTTTACTTTCCCAAAAAAAAATCTGTTTTCACACTTAGTTCACTAAAATGTTATAATCTGATTTGTAATACTCTTTCATGTGTCATTAACCGAACACAATCAGTTTAACATTGAGATCTGTTGGCTGAATTCTGGTGGCATCAGGTGCAATGCACGCTGGATTAAACGGAAACAATGGAACACCCCCAGGTGTATTGCCCAACGTTGCAGCTTAAGAAGACCTCAGGGTGTCGCCCAGTACCCCTGACTGTTTCAGGATGATGTAATTCCTCTGTACTCTGCAGTTTAGCTCTCTGTGTGCGTTGTTAAAATCCTTTAAACGCCTTATCTTCGGAATGTGAACAACTCTGCCAGTTTGTACACAGTTCTCGTTATTTCTTGTTCGCTCAGCGATCGCTCACTTTCTTCATCCATCTTTTAAAATGCTGTAAACATCCGTTTTTCCGTTATTAATAACAATACAAATGCAATTTTAAACTACAAATGATTTGAATAACAGTTGTGACACAGAGTTAGCCTTTAAGACATAGTCTCTGATTGAATGAAAGGTACGTCACGAGAACAAGGCATGAAACCCAAGACCGGCCCAAGTGCGTTTGTAGTGAGTTATATGCTTGCGTTCACCCGATGACTAAATGAGTACACCTCTTCATCATTCGCTCTTAAAAGGACGTTAAGTGGGCGTGTCTGCGTTGTGTTGTAGTTTGCAGTACAACTGTGATATTTGCGCTTTTCGGCCCAATACATCCGACTTCAGCATGATATTTTTGAGTACCAGGTTGTCTTCCCTCTTCGATCCCTACTCGCTTGGTCAGACTAGACAGGTTAGTCTGTTACTAGAGGCACCACGGAAAGGTGGAGCAGGGTTTGGATGGCTCTGTTTCACCAATCCTGAGACAAGCCATCAACTGTGGGTCGCTGACAACTACCAGCTCTGGTACTGTGAGGGACGTCTTTGCCTCCGTGAGTTATATCAAGTTGTGATATCTCTCGACCTGAAAGACCTACTTCTACATTGCTTGTTTGGGAGAATAGTTTTCCTTTCTTCTTGAATCCTTACACTCTTGACCATTTGTGCTTAATATATTTCCAGACATCACCCCCCCCCCCCCATCCGCCACGACGAGATGCAGTAGAGTTTTTATTAGCTATTCTACGCTGATCGTGACTCAACCAGCTTTGTGTCGCTGACTACTTTCAGTCCAGATACTGTCTTGATTATTAGCTCTATTGTCCATTTTTTCCTCCATTAAACGTTTGCATCTTATCTTTAAGTTTAAATAAATGCTAATGTTTCTATTTCAATCGTAATTTTCATCATTCACTCTAAAGAGAACGTTCGTTGCGTTGTGTCGCTAGTTGAAATATTCGAATCTGTGCACCAGAAGCGTCTGACTTCTCCGCATCAATAAATTGTCATCGGATTTACCTTCACCCCGTTTTCAGTCTTGTCATACACCCAGACTGGGTAGCAAGTGCTTGTCACGGGGAAAAAAGTACGATCTTGATCAGCTCTGATTTGCTGTGCGTAATTAATAAAACAAGTCAACTGCGTATATTTTATGTTGAAAGAAAGACTGCACGGCGTTGTCCTCATGACATTACCCAAACATGTTACGATGGTCAAACTATAGGAACATTAACATAATATTCCCTATATGTCTCTTGTCCTTCTTCCTAGAATTCACCCGTTAAGTGGACATGGTTGTGCCATGTCATTAGTTTTTCGACAAATCCATTTTAGGCATGTGTTTTTGCTTAAAATTTGTGCCCGGATTGCGCAAACTACTTTTCGACATTAAAAATAAAAAAAGATTCGTTAACCTAGTCTTGTACACACGGGGTAGCTCCTATTTTTTCGCCGCTATCCGACAGTGTTAGACAACAGATCCCACTGCCCAGAGAACAGCTGAAGGTAAAAGCCACGAAGAACTAGGGACTCAAAGCGGGAAACTTCCAATGTCTATGGTGGGATTCGAACATGGGACCTTTATGTCCAAATGCCGACGGTCTACCTCTAAATATCTCGTCCACCTATCCACATCTTATACTTCTAATTCGAGACATGACGGGGTTCTTTTATCTTTTTTTTTTTTTTTTTTGTGTCCTTTCTATTAATTTGTAATTCATCAGAGTTGAAGTAGCAGGGCCAAACGTCTCATAAAGCTAATTGTGGTCGTGGCTAAGAATTCCATCCACACAAAAACAGCTAATTGTGGTCGTGGCTAAGAATTCCATCCACACAAAAACAGCTAATTGTGGTCGTAGCTAAGAATTCCATCCACACAAAAACAGCTAATTGTGGTCGTGGCTAAGAATTCCATCCACACAAAAACAGCTAATTGTGGTCGTGGCTAAGAATTCCATCCACACAAAAACAGCTAATTGTGGTCGTAGCTAAGAATTCCATCCACACAAAAACAGCTAATTGTGGTCGTAGCTAAGAATTCCATCCACACAAAAACAGCTAATTGTGGTCGTAGCTAAGAATTCCATCCACACAAAAACAGCTAATTGTGGTCGTGGCTAAGAATTCCATCCACACAAAAACAAGAAACAGAATTGAATCAAGTTAGCATGATGCGACAAAGAATGTTATTTAAAAAAAAAACAACGATTAATAAGAAGCAATATGAAAATCGAACATTACACGTGAGAGACCTTGATCAGAAACATCGAACACTGTATCTATGTTAAATATGTGGGAGTTTTAAAGTTGTTTGTCGATGTTTCAGCTATTTTTGAAAGAGTTTGATTTTTTATCCGCTAACATGTAATCCGTGTTCATTGGTTCATTGCTATATGATATGGACTGGTTCATTGCTATATGATATGGACTGGTTCATTGCTATATGATATGGACTGGTTCATTGCTATATGATATGGAGTGGTTCATTCCTATATGATATGGACTGGTTCATTGCTATATGATATGGACTGGTTCATTGCTATATGATATGGACTGGTTCATTGCTATATGATATGGACTGGTTCATTGCTATATGATATGGACTGGTTCATTGCTATATGATATGGACTGGTTCATTGCTATATGATATGGACTGGTTCATTGCTATATGATATGGACTGGTTCATTCCTATATGATATGGACTGGTTCATTGCTATATGATATGGACTGGTTCATTGTTATATGATATGGACTGGTTCATTGCTAAATGATATGGACTGGTTCATTGCTATATGATATGGTATTATTGCAGGCTTCTTATGTTTCGTTATCTTGTTGATCTATCTTCTGTACTTTTATCTTTCTGCTTTCATTTCATATATCTATCTATATAGACACACAACTCGTCATCATAGTTTTCGAACAAATATAAACAGTCTTTATTAATGGCATCCACATGTGGGTTGACAATTTTTTGACAATATGTCTCTGATTCACTCAACAAGTTCTAAATTCTCTTATAAATCTGACGTTACTTGATGGAGCCTACCGGCGATGATTATCATAAGTAACTTCGTGATCGTATTAGTGTTCTTTGTCAATATATGTATATCTCTATCTAATGATCCTGAGGAACTTACTGATATCTTTACTTTAGCTCTAGTTACTATAGTTGGACTTCTTTAAAACTATTATACTTTCTAAGTCCAAAACGTATCACAAAATTCTCTAAAAGAACTATTTCATTTGTCTAAGTCCTAACTCTATCTTCTGCCTTGAGGCAGCTATCTGATCTCCTTTGCTCTAGTCTACTATTTCTGTCTAGTATTTGCCCTCCTCTGGCTTCGTTGGCGAAAAAGGTTAACCGTCTGTAAGTGCAGAGCCTCGAGTCTAAGTCTAAGTTTGAGTGTAAGTCTACTCATGGCCTTTTTGGGTCCATCTAGCCACTCCCACCTGGCTAAGGATCATGGGAATCTAGTCTATACACGGCTTATCCTTTGTCCGCCTCCAGTCACTATTTCTTTAACTCCGCCTTTTAATTATGTCCATAGTCTTATTGCTTTAGGAGTCCTGTCGACACCTGTCAAACTTTTACTAAACTTTGTTCCCTCACGACTAAAGCTTACGTTGGTCTTCGACCACGCGTGGTGATTCTTTGATCTCCAAATCAGAGAGAACTCAAAGCGTTTCCCACCGCCGAACATAAAGATGTCCTGGCGTCGGTGAGCCTCTTTAATTACGTCCCTTAGCGGCTTAACTCAGAATGCCTCAGGGCTGGACTAGCTATCTCATATCAGCAGGTGTCGGAGTCCACCGGCCGCTTCGTTGCGTTATGTAACTTTGTCGACAAGAGCAAACATCTGTCTGGATTTCCACGTTCAGGTTGAAAACCTGTACGTACTTTCTTGCAGTCTTATAGTTGGTTACGCCACAGCGTCTGGGTTCGGTAGACTAGCGTCTCCTTGCTAATCCTTAAGTCTTCATTTCATTCTACGCCGCCTAAAACTATTGTACCTCTTATCATCGTCGTATCATTCTATTCTTCCTCTGCGATCGTCATTTTCTTATACTCTTCCCATTAACCTTCATGCTATGTGTGGGAGAGTTGAAGTAGAAAGATCAAACGACACACGTTTTACTATATACGCTGGTACTGCATATTTTGTAAAGACGTTTAAGAAATGCAGACACGGTTAAGATAATGACCTTCCTCCAAGAAACTCAGACATGGTTAAGAAAATTATTTTTGCCCAAGAAACTCAGACATGGTTAAGAAAATTATCTTTACCCAAGAAACTCAGACATGGTTAAGAAAATTATCTTTACCCAAGAAACTCAGACATGATTAAGAAAATTATCTTTACCCAAGAAACTCAGACATGGTTAAGAAAATTATCTTTACCCAAGAAACTCAGACATGATTAAGAAAATTATCTTTACCCAAGAAACTCAGACATGGTTAAGAAAATTATCTTTACCTAAGAAACTCAGACATGGTTAAGAAAATTATCTTAGCCTTTGTATTACAACTCGTATTATAGATAAGAAGTTCCTTTTCTCTTTGAAAATGCTGTTGACGACCCCGATCAAATTTGTAATGATTGCTCAAATCGATACCCATGTCTGTTATCGCTCAATTCAATATCGATCTCTGAAATCCCCAACAGGAGAAGGGGAAGAAAAATATTTCTTGTAGTTCGCTGAACTGTGTTGTGTCTGTGCCAGATTGTGTTATTACAACAGAACAATAGACTTGTTATGAGAATCATTGTATCTTAAAGAAATGACTGAACACACAACAGAAGGGAGGTCATGTGCACTAATGGCTTTATTTTGAATGTGCTGAAATATGCACGTTTGGTTATCGTTTCCTGTTGACTCTTTCATAACAATTGCTTCTCTTTCTCATCAGTCATTATGAAAATATGAAGATGTATGAGCCTCGTCAAGCCTCGAGCTTGGTGTTTTTGTTAGTAAGGAGAGAGAGATCGCGGACGACAAACAGAGAAAATACTGGATAGCTTGGCGTCACAGCATGGAAAACAATCAACAACAGAACTGATACGATGCACTGTAGATAGAAGATTGTGGAAGGGTGTGATCGTCTACGCCAGCCGGTATGGCACATGATGATGATATCCGAAACAGAATGACGTTTATGGTTACGGAGATTTCCTACCTGTTTGATCTTTAATCTCCTGCTCAGACTGGTTAGTCTATTTATTCCATTTCTGTGCTCACCATAGTAAGACGGAATAGAAACACAATCAGCTTTGGTTCATTGGCCTTGGCACTACCATTTAACCGTCACTAGCTGCTTTAAGCTCATACAAGACAACAGCGCACCAGGTCATGTCAGATTTCTGCAACGGCGGAATATGTTAAGAAGGTTTTGCAAGATTGTAATAGAGGACACGAGGCCTATTGAGACAGCATAACATCAAAAACCAAGGGGTCCAGATGGGAACTTCGAACGCCCCACGGAGCTCAGTAAAGATATTAGTGTTGAGATGTGACGGTTTATGGAGGACGAACAGGAAGCATTAATGTAAGAAGATATTACGCAGAGTTCCTGTTTCTTTCTTCAAATGCCAAGCACATTAACATACTGAAGCTGATTAGGTCAGCCCGCAATTTTCTGTGACTGCAACAATTTGTGACTTGTGTTTTTGACATTTTTGTCACATTATGATGTCAGTTTAGCTTGATTTAGTCTTTCTCGTTCCCGAGGGACGCACGGTCAGAGCTGTTGTTTTATTGATCTCTGAATTAGAGCAATCTTTCCTAAGCTTTGCTGTGGGCCTACAGATGTCCTGAATACCACCCGTCAATGTCTTTTGCTTGGCCTTTCCAGAAACACACTCCCACAGCTTTTCTGATCACCCTAAACTATTATTTGTATGATCTTCTTAAAGTCCACCTTCTCCGTAGACTTCTGTAGTTCTGGCCACCTCTGTTATTGTTCTTAGTAGATAGAACTTCCAAGCATTAACTTCCCAGCATAAATGCTTGAACAAAGCACATAGTTGGACACGTCATCAATACGCCTCCTTATACACCAGTTTTTATTTAAAAAATTTTATTTCTTCTCTGTTGGTGCTATTTAACTGTTGAGTGGTTACGGGTGGTGATGTGAAGGGTGAGCATTATTATGCTGTCCGATATGCAATGAAGATGATTTGTCACTAAATTGTTACGTACCTGCCTGGCAATCATTTCACGTACCATCTCTCAGAGAATATCTCATTTAGTCTCTTTCTAACTTGTGACCTGTTTATCTCTCTCTCTCTTTCTCGCTCTCTCTCTCTTTCTCTCTCTTTCTCTCTCTTTCTCTCTCTTTCTCTCTCTCTCTTTCTCTCTCTCTCTCTCTCTCATTTATTCTGTTTCCCTTTCCGTCCCCATCTATTTGTCCTTTTACCTTCTTTTACACTTACTCTCCTTTTTTTCACCATTCTGTTTTTTTCCTCTTTATTGTTTGAATTCTCTCTCTCTATCCGCCATTATTATTTTCATCACTCTCATTATTTTCTGCTCCTTTATCTGTCTGTGTGTGTCTGCCTTCGAGAATAGAAGCCAAACTCGATGCCAGAATGTATAGCAAAAGCAGACATGCTACTTTAAAAAACGCAAAATTTGCAGATTACACTGCAACAAACACCTTTCTGTGCAACATAAATAAATAAGAAAATAAAGAACTAGGTGGATGAAAAGAAAGTAAATAGGCTTACAAGCATAAAGATAGCTGGTTACGCCTTCAACAATTGTTAAAGATACAGCTCTTTGTTTTTATCGCAAAATAGCTTTCTAGTTATAATCTTGAAAATTTGGCATCTTTTATGGATAACGATTTCTTGAGCATAAAGAGTATATCAATCCACATAATGTGGGTTTATAGAAGAAAAGGTAGAATTGGATGGAGAGAAAAGAAAACAAATGATGAAAATTTAAAACAACTAAAAATGAAAAGAGAACTACTAAACACAATTAGAACAAGACTAATGAAATTTTTGGGGCATGTTAAAAGACACAACAGCCTACTAAAAGTAATATTGGAAAGGAAAATACAAGTAACATCAAAAGATGGACAGGCCAATCTATGACAACCTGCACCATCAAAGCAAGAAACAGAGTGGAATGACGATCCATGGTAGCCAACCTTCGCTGCGGAGACGGCACCCGATGATGCTGATGATGATGATGAGCATAAACCATTGCACTAATTCTAAAGATTAATATTTTGTGGAAGTGGTTTCAATTTGCGACATCACATACAAAATGTAAGATTTTCAGCGAAAGTAAATATTGATGTATTAATCCTATTTTAGTACTTAATGAATGTTCGTAACAAAATGATCAAATATTCATAAATTTGAGAGGCTCTAAGGATGCAATATTCCATTTTTAACCACAAAAGTCTTTAAATTTAAGAAAAAGCTTCTTCGCATTGAGTGTATAATAGAAGGAGTATGTGTATTTTATTTTCATATAAAGATACAAAAGAGGAAATTAGATAAGAGCATCAGTTACAAATAACTATGAAGTATATATATGATTTGGTTTTTAATAATTCACTTGTTGGGTACTTGTTTTCTTCACCAATTGAATCGTCTATTCATATTTCTTCTTCTTTTCTATCTTTCAGCTCGCTGTGGAGCAAAGGTCTTCAAGAAACACTTTCCAAGTCGTTCTGTTTCTTGCCATTCTTATAAGATCAATCCATGTCTTCCCATCATTTTCATCTCTACTTCTGTCTGTCTTCTCCAAGAATTTCTTGGTCTTCCTCTTTGTCTTTTCCCCTGGAGATTCCAAAAAGGGCCTGTTGTGTAATACTCTCAGTTGGCTTCCGCAATGTGTGTCCTATCCAGCGCATCGTCTTCGCTGTATCTCTTTATCCACTGTTATTTGACTATTCAACCTGCACCATCAAAGCAAGAGACAGAGCAGAATGGCGCTACATGGTAGCCGACCTTCGTTGCGGAGACGGCACTTGATGATGATGATTCACGAATTATGGAAATGTACCAGTCTATTCATACTCGTGACCCATTAATTACAGTGTTTTAGTGAAAACTATGGTGTGTCTCTGAATCATTTCTTATATTTTGTTTTAAATTGTCCACGCAAGTATCCAATTGGGAGCGTCAGTAGCGTAGTCATAACGAATAAGCTTGGCGACGCAAGCTGGCTAAGTCAAAGAGGGTTCAAACGCAACCTTTCCAGTTGACTCAACTGATAAACGAACAGGCACCTAGCTGGAGTCTCGGCAGTTGAGTGATCAATGAACTCGCTTCCAGATGAGTAGGGTCCTGGTTCGATCCACAGAAGTGATTATTTTTTTTTCGGACCGACAAGGCTACGCGGCTCCCCTAGCCTCTAAAAATAGGTAACTGATATTTTTCTGGCAAGTAAAAGCAGCCTTGCATGATACCAACTACATCACCCAAAAATGTGCCGTATTCATAGAAGAATATGTTCACTAACATTATATTCACCATACGAGTAGCAAGGCATAAAGGGAACCTTACCTTTACTTAATTGTTTACGTGACTCACAGAGCTGTGGCAGAAGTAGTCACAGCCCGAGAGGATGAGAAATGGCTCTTTCATCTCTACAAGCTTCTGCCTACAGCGGCGAAATGTTATATTTCACTTTCGTCCCACCATCCACAACAGAATATGTAATGGAACTACTTTTGAATGCTACCCAACAGCCTGTGTATTATATGTAGTTTCCTTAATTGCTGTTTACTGGAATCAACGAACATAAGTGCTAAGTACTTCCCGACATATGTTGCAGAATGTTTACTCTAACAGTGAGAGCAGCGACAGCAGACATCAGCTCCCACGCAGAGATGAGCAACTTTTCCGGAACAGAACAGGGTGTCGAGACACAATGCCGATCCTTTGCAAGGTCTCACAGTTGAAATATTTCACAGTTGAAAGGTCTCGCAGTTGAAAGGTCTCACAGTTGAAAGGTCTCACAGTTGAAAGGTTTCACAGTTCAAAGATCTCACAGTTGAAAGGTCTCACAGTTGGATACAAGAGTCTAGAATGTCTGCTCTATGTGCCGTCTTGGGCTCGATAGACAGACAGACAGACAGACAGACAGACAGACAGACAGACAATCAGAGACAGACAGACAATCAGAGGCATACAGGCAGACAGAGAGGACCAAAAGGTTCCGCGATCGATACCCATCATAGGCATTGGAAAGTTTAACTCTTTTCGCGCGGAAGCTTTTTATCAATGCAACGGAGGAGATTTCAGAGACAACATTTCTCATGGTTTTAGGAATCAATCTACATATTTATATTTATCTAACATATAACATGGTATATATATGAATTCTTATATAATTAAACAAAGCATTAGATTTCAACAATAACTAGATAATACAAGACATGTAAGTAAAAAGAATATGGTTTTACGACAGTCACACTTATCAAATTGAGAGTAGCGCACTATGCGGTGAAACGTACGCAGCCGAAATCGGCATAGCGCACAGATCGGGGAAACATGGACAGATTTAAGAGAATGAATCTATAGTGTCTTTGCAGCTTTATCCTTATCTGATCTCTGGGTTGTGAAATCCGATGTCTAGTCCTCTCTGGGTAGTGAAATGCTATGTCTAGCCCTCTTTGGGTAGAGAAATCCGATGTCTAGCCCTCTTTGGGTAGTGGAATTCGATGTCTAGCCCTCTTTGGGTAGTGGAATCCGATGTCTAGCTCTCTTTGGGTAGTGGAATCCGATGTCTAGCCCTCTTTGGGTAGTGGAATCCGATGTCTAGCCCTCTCTGGATAGTGAAATCCGATGTCTAGCCCTCTCTGTATAGTGAAATCCGATGTCAACCCTCTCTGGATAGTGAAATCCGATGTCTAGCCCTCTCTGGATAGTGAAATGCGATGTCTAACCCTCTCTGGATAGTGAAATCCGATGTCTAGCTCTCTCTGGATAGTGAAATCCGATGTTTAACCATCGCGGAAAACCGCGAAAAACAAGAGGTTCCATGTGCACTCGTGCGTGTTAGAACCCTTGGTAGTTTAAAGTCGAATGGATTAGGCCAAAATGACCGCTGTCCAGTCTAATTTTGTAAAGCAAAATCTGCTTATTGATGCCGACGATGGTTGTTTCAGGCCAAACGGCGTAGATATTACGTCAATAGCGACACAATGCATCAACGCCCTCTTAACGGGTGGACGCTATGAAGATGAAGATATTCATATTTTATTTCTTGATACAGCCAATCCTAACTTTGTCTTAGTCACTCAGTATACAGTTATTTCTAGATAGAAAAAGTCTTCCTTAGCGGCAGTAAACACAATGAAGAACACGTGGAGGCTCACAAAGATCATTCCTGCGGAAAAGCATCCAACGAAGAGAGCAGCATTTCTAAGCATGTCAGGTGGTACTGGAAAAACTGCCGTTGAAACTAGAATTAAATGTCAAGGGCTAACCGTAAACTCGTGTCTGCGTTTGGAATCTGCATGGGGGAGGGGGGGGGGAGGGTGAGTTCTGGTGTACACACAAAATGTTTCTGTTGAGCGAGGTCTTTTCCGACATCTTTTGTTTGGGATATGCCAGTAACAGATCTTCCCAGAGCGGAGGATATCGCGAATGGCAGATGCGGCACAGATGATAGTTTGTGTTGTTTTGTTTAGGTTACTCCAGAGTATTCTTGACGACCCTTGATCCATCGAGCTGGGCCAACACTTAAGGCTTTGTTATTATCGGACATTTGTTGAGCTCCCTAGTGTTAAGTTAGGCATTTATCACACACTCTGTATTTTATATACATTTTTCTCTTATACTTTATATAAACCTATTCGTTGTATGTATGTATGTATGTATGTATGTATGTATGTATGTATGTATGTATGTATGTATGTATGTATGTATGTATGTATGTATGTATGTATGTATGTATGTATGTATGTATGTATGTATGTATGTATGTATGTATGTATGTATGTATGTATGTATGTATGTATGTATGTATGTATGTATGTGTATATATATATATATATATATATATAGGTAAAGGAGATCCACTAACATATATAGTATAGTACGGATGTGGAGGACGACGGGGAGATGTGAAATATTAATCTTTATCGCCTTAGGCAACCATATTATGAACAAGAATGAGGTATTTATAAATTGAAATGTGGTTTATATTGACCAATAATGATGTGAGAACCAAATAGGAGCGTGGCAGAAGATAAAGAGAAAGAGAACAGCGCTAATTAATATATTATTGCAGAATGAGAGACTGTTGGCTAAAGGTGGAGAGAAGGTTGTCTTAGAAGAAAGTTGATAGAAGGTGATAAAGTGTGAAGAATATTAATTTTCAAAAAAATTGCGAGACAGAGCGATGACAGAGCAGAACGAAAAACATAAGATATCGTTTTTGGCAACCTCTTCTACAAATATAATTAGGAAAAAACGAAAGAAAAATCGTAAATATTGTCTTGACATTGTTTGGGTCACTGTAGACCAGGGGTAAAAAAAAAAGTAAACTGCCCCGTCACGCCAAGTGGCGTATATAGGGAATATGATGTTACTGACCATAACTTTTACAGACATGATTTTTGGGGTAATGTGGTCGGTATTTTTACTTTCCCAGAAAAAACCCGGTACCCATTTAAAGCTGGGTGAACCGGAAAGCCTTCGATTGGGATCGAACCCTACCTCTTGTAGACCAGGGGTGGACACGCTTTAATTTTCTGCGGGCCAGATTTGAAAACTGTGAAGATGCCGAGGGCCAGACACTATCACTCAAAGAAGTCAGTATATAAATTACTTAATTTGCATCCACAAGCTATTGTAATGTAGAAATCCTATTAGTGATAGAAAGTGGAAGACAGAAGAATTTGTGGAATGAATAGGAGAGGGGTGAGACATAAAAAAATGGGAGGGTGGATTCAACATTAAATTATGAATAGAAAGCTTACCGCTTACGGGTTGTCCATTTATGTATTATTTTCCATTTATTTCTTTTGTTGAGCTCAGGGAACGGAATGTATAGTAATTTTCAAATTAAGCACAAGGGCCGGTCAAAACAGTATGGCGGGCCGACTCTGGCCCGCGGGCCGCAGGCTGCCGACCTCTTCTGTAGACTCAGTCTGCATCTCCCCATCTCTACTACATCCCAAACATCAGCAGTAGCCACTTTACCTGGGAAGGTTTACGGAAGGAGGGGCAAGGTAAAGGAGGAGGTAGTAGAACATAACTGAGTTATTGTTCCCGCAAAGACTGTTATAGATAACGTTTTCGACCATCGACCTTTTGAAGAGCTGGTGTAGACAGCTGCTGACTATCACGGCCTAGTACAAACTTTGTTCACATAGGAAGGTTCTCATCCTGTCAACTTGCTTGTGCCCGCCAAATCGGAGTATATTTTTCCGAGTATCGTAGTATGATTTATAATCCCCAATTTAGCTATAAATAAATGAATACAACAAAGTATCATCATCATCATCATCGAGTGCCGTCTCCGCAACGAAGGTTGGCTCCCATGGAACGCCATTCTGCTCTGTCTCTTGCTTTGATGGTGCAGGTTGTCATAGGATGATTTGTCCATCTTTTGATGTTACTCGTCCATGTTAGTCTTGGTCTGCCTCTTTTACCTTGTATTTTCCCCTCCAGGATTACTTTTAGTAGGTTGTTGTGTCTTTTAACATGGCCCAAAAATCGCATTTGTCTTGTTTGAATTGTGTTTAGTAGTTCTCTTTTCATTTTGTTGTTTTAAGACTTCATTGTTTGTTTTCTTTTCCTTCCATCCAATTCTACCTATCCTTCTATATATCCACATTTCAAAGGCTTCAATTCTCTGTTCTGTTTTCTTGTCTAATGTCCATGTTTCTGCACCATATAGGAATATTGAGCAGATGTAACATTTTGCTATTCTTAGTTTTAGCCCTGGTGTTATTTGTTTTGATGTTAGTATGTTCTTCATGACATTAAAATTACTTTTTGCCATTCCTATTCTTTTGTTTATTTCAACAAAGTACACGAAAGGGAAAAAAGAAATAGCCCAAGCTAGCGTATGAGATTCAAAATGCTGCTCATAATCTGCTATTGACTTTCTTTTTTATTAATTTTTTTGTGTGTGGAATGTGGTCAGTATTACTCCCGTGCAATCTTTCTATTGATCTGGACTACAAAGGAAAAGAGGTAGGGTTCGATCCCAACCGACGGCTTCCGGGTTCACCCAGCCTTAAATGGGTACTGGATTTTTTTTCTGGGTAAGTAAAGCGGCACAGGCGTAATACCGACCACATTACCCCAAAAATCATGTGCTGAAGGTCTGTAAAATGTATGGTCACTAACACCATATTTCCTATACACCACTATCCATAAATCGGCTACTCGGTTACCGATTTAAGGTGGGATGAACATGCAGGCTGTCGATGCGGATCACACAGATCTTCTTGTCTCAAATACAAAGTAGTCTCACAGAGAAGTGCGCACAGAAAACAATAGCTTTACAACTTCGCGACAGTTGTATCTCAGCTCTAAACAAAATAAATCATCTTTAAATGTGGTTTAAACAACTACTATATTTCATCTATAAAGCAAACCACTATTGAGTTACACCATCGGTTTTTATTTGCCAACCTTTTGTGACTTTATATATCAATACAAACTATGTTATTTAACAACATGTTAATTGAATATTCCAGTACGGCATATATGGAGAGCGGGTGGCCGAATCGATGAAGTTTCGGGCTTCAAACCAGGAGAGCGCTGGTTCGAATCCCGGTAGGGTCTCAAGTTTTGTTCTATTGGGGTGAAATAAAAACTGAGACCCAAACACTTCGCAGCGACTGCACTGCGCATGCGGCCTTTATTTTCCGGTCCTACAATCCCCCCGGCAGACCCCAGTAATTGGAAAATTGCACGGGAGCAATACTGACCAGATTCCACCCAAAAAAAAAAAAAAAAATAAAAAAAAAAAAAATAAAGAAAGTCTATAGTAGATTATAAGCAGCATTTTGAATCTTATACCCTAGCTGAGGCTCTTTCTTTTTTGCCTTTCGTGTACTTTGTTGAAATAAACAAAAGAATAGGAATGGCAAAAAGTAATTTTAATGTCATGAATAATATACTTAGTAGACAAGATGTATGGTAGACATCATGTAGACAAGTTGTATGGTAGACATCATGTAGACAAATTATATGGTAGACATCATGTAGATAAGTTGTATGGTAGACATCATGTAGACAAGTTGTATGGTAGACATCATGTAGACAAGTTGTATGGTAGACATCACGTAGACAAGTTATATGGTAGACATCATGTAGACAAGATGTATGGTAGACATCACGTAGACAAGCTGTGTAGCAGACATCATGTAGACAAGTTGTATGGTAGACATCATATGGTAGACAAGTTGTATGGTAGACATCATATAGACAAATTGTATGGTAGACATCATACGGTAGACAAGTTGTATGGTAGACATCATATAGACAAGTTGTATGGTAGACATCATATAGACAAGTTGTATGGTAGACATCATGTAGACAAGTTGTATGGTAGACATCATATGGTAGACAAGTTGTATGGTAGACATCATATAGACAAGTTGTATGGTAGACATCACTTAGACATGTTATATGGTAGACATCACGTAGACATGATGTATGGTAGACATCACGTAGACAAGCTGTATAGTAGACATCATGTAGACAAGCTATATGGTAGACATCATATGATAGACAAGCTGGGATGCTACTAACCATCAAGAGACCAATGCATTATTTTAGTTTTACTAAAATTCCTGTATAGAAGTTCACGCAGCAGAAAATGATAAATTACATGGTACTAATAAATAAGTAAATGATAGAAGAAGTGCGCTGGCTCTATGTCATTAACTAATGCATGTGTTTGCGTGTGTGGACCAGATTGCGTGTTTGCGTACCCTAGTCCAATCATTATTCTTCTTCAGCGTTTACCCGTTAAGCAGGCATGGATGCCTTGTGTCGCTACTTCACAGCAAGCCACCGCGATAACTGCGCCTTCCGGCCCGACACATTTCTCTTCAACTTAAATAGATTGTCAATTGTTTCAACTGTATAGCCCGGACAGCGGCCAATTTGGCCATTTTTTCGGCTTTTAATTGACAAGAGTTATTTAACGTGTGCAAAGTATATATTAGACCTCTTGTTTTTTGCTATTATCCGAGAGAGCTAAGCATCAGATCTCACTACCCAGATACCGCGGGGGAGAAAGTCGCGAGGATGCCTCGGATTTGAATTTAACTCTTTGCATACGGAAGCTTTTGAATCAATACAACGGAAGAGATTTCAGTTACAAAATGTTTAATGATTTAAAGAATCAATCAACATATTTATATTTACCTAACATATAACATATTGTATAGGAATTCTTATATAATTAAACAAGGTATTAGATTTCACCAATAGCAGGATGATATAAGTCATGTAAAAAGAATATGGTTTGATGACGGTTCACACTAATCAAATATAGAGTGACGTACTGTGCGGCGAAACGTACGTGGCCTAAATCGACATGGCGCACAGTGCAGCGAAACGTACGGAAAGAGTTAAAGGAAATTCTCTCCTCATGTGATGGGATTCGATATATATAGATATAGGCTGGCCTCGTATGCGCCTGTGGTGAGAATGAAAGGTACCTTGAGGGATCTTGACAGTTGTATGTTAAACGTTGATACACCTGTCGTTGAGGATGATGCGTTAAGTCTGCAGCAGCTTGGAGTACAATGTAAGAATGTATGTGCAACTATGTAGGTACTTGAATTATGTTCACAGCAAGCGTCTTCATCTGTCGAACGTGAACGATCAACCTTTTCTTTGCTCAGTGTACTGTGATATACTTCCTTTAAAAAAAAATTGACTGTAAACTTAAATTGGGGATCGTAGAGCGTGAGACTTGCTTTCGCTCACCCGACGACTAAAGGAATACACATTTTTGTCATCCACCCTTAAAATGACGTTAAGCGGGTGTAGATGCCTTGTTGTGGTTTGCAATTTTTAGAACTAATATTTATGCCGGCCCAAAACATCCGACTTCAGCATGATATTTGTGTGTACCGGATTGCCTTCCCTGTCGATTCCTTATCAAATGGCCAGACTAGACTAGTTAGTTTGTTACTAGAGGCGTCACGAAGAAGTGGAGTAGGATATGGAGGGCTCTGGTTCACCAAACCTGGCGCAAGGCATCAGTGATTAACAGGCAACTTCAGATCTGTTGGTGTCAGTCGTCTTGGCCTCCAGTGTAATAATACTTGAACTAACAAAGACAAAACGCTGACATAGATGAATAATGAATATTAAATGGACCAAGAATGTAGAAGAAAAGAGGCCTGTTAAAAAAACGTTTGATATTAATGTTCTAATTTACCTGCTAGTCTTCTTTTGGTGGCGACGCTTTCTGCAAATTGTTTTTCAAGCTTTACTTTTGTACATGGAAAGGAAAAATGAAAGCGGCAGACTAATTTTCAGTTTGAAGATCATTGCCAAATAGGCTATCATTGCCAAATAGGCTATCATGGCCAAATAGGTTATCATTGCCAAATAGGCTATCATTGCCAAATAGGCTATCATGGCCAAATAGGTTATCATTGCCAAATAGGCTATCATGGCCAAATAGGTTATCATTGCCAAATAGGCTATCATGGCCAAATAGGTTATCATTGCCAAATAGGCTATCATTGCCAAATAGGTTATCATTGCCAAATAGGCTATCATTGCCAAATAGGCTATCATTGCCAAATAGGCTATCATTGCCAAATAGGCTATCATTGCCAAATAGGCTATCATGGCCAAATAGGTTATCATTGCCAAATAGGCTATCATTGCCAAATAGGCTATCATTGCCAAATAGGCTATCATTGCCAAATAGGCTATCATTGTCAAATAGGCTATCATTGCCAAATAGGCTATCATTGCCAAATAGGCTATCATTGCCAAATAGGCTATCATTGTCAAATAGGCTATCATTGCCAAATAGGTTATCATTGCCAAATAGGCTATCATTGCCAAATAGGCTATCATTGCCAAATAGGCTATCATTGACAAATAGGCTATCATTGTCAAATAGGCTATCATTGCCAAATAGGCTATCATTGCCAAATAGGCTATCATTGCCAAATAGGCTATCATTGCCAAATAGGCTATCATTGCCAAATAGGCTATCATTGCCAAATAGGCTATCATTGCCAAATAGGCTATCATTGTCAAATAGGCTATCATTGCCAAATAGGCTATCATTGTCAAATAGGCTATCATTGCCAAATAGGCTATCATTGCCAAATAGGCTATCATTGCCAAATAGGCTATCATTGTCAAATAGGCTATCATTGCCAAATAGGCTATCATTGTCAAATAGGCTATCATTGTCAAATAGGCTATCATTGCCAAATAGGCTATCATTGCCAAATAGGCTATCATTGCCAAATAGGCTATCATTGCCAAATAGGTTAATTTGTTGTGTCTCGTGAAACCAGGAAAAGGTAAAAAAAAAACGTACAAAATTTGTCCATAAGAACATCCTTTCATCGTTGTCTTAAGTCTGATTGCAATTCCTTGCCTACTTTATGATGCTGTTTCTACTCACCTTTCGACAGGTGAACTGAAACAACCAGTTTCTTGTAAAATGTCCTAGTCGAACCCGTGCTCCGTAAATCTCTTTAACCGAAGGACATTTGGCATTTATTACATGTCACCCTCCCTTTACTTATTCTCAGTGTTGTGTGTGTGGAGTGGTGACATCTCGTTTTATGATAACACGGTGCTAACCCTCGTCGCGACTCGTAAATTGTGGAAAGAAAAGACACTACAGCTGAAAGCAAACCATCCTGGATGTGAATGCAGTAAATAAACATGACTATTGCATCCGTGACCGTAAAAGGAAGGGTGGTGGTGTGGCAGAGAGAAGATATGTTCTTCCCTCTAGATAAAACCCTTTAACATCCCTTTGGATTTTGCAATTAAAATAAAGTTTCAGTTGAAAATTCAAAAGCAAATTGTAATTAAACGTTTGACTGTAACATTTGACAATTTTTGTGCAATACAACAATTAGCTCAACAGCGTCTTCCTCATCTTTCTTTGGTTGCTCTTATTTCTTTTCTTTCACTTCTTTCTATTTTTCGCTCTTAAAAGCATTCTTCTTATTGTTGTTCTGGTTGTTGTTAATGTTCTGGTTGTTGTTAATGTTCTGGTTGTTGTTATTGATCTGGTTGTTGTTAATGTTCTGGTTGTTGTTAATGTTCTGGTTGTTGTTATTGATCTGGTTGTTGTTAATGTTCTGGTTGTTGTTAATGTTCTGGTTGTTGTTATTGACCTGGTTGTTAATGTTCTGGTTGTTGTTAATGTTCTGGTTGTTGTTAATGTTCTGGTTGTTGTTATTGATCTGGTTGTTGTTAATGTTCTGGTTGTTGTTAATGTTCTGGTTGTTAATGTTCTGGTTGTTGTTAATGTTCTGGTTGTTGTTAATGTTCTGGTTGTTTTTATTGATCTGGTTGTTAATGCTCTGGTTGTTGTTAATGTTCTGGTTGTTGTTAATGTTCTGGTTGTTGTTATTGATCTGGTTGTTAATGTTCTGGTTGTTGTTAATGTTCTGGTTGTTGTTATTGATCTGGTTGTTAATGTTCTGGTTGTTGTTAATGTTCTGGTTGTTGTTAATGTTCTGGTTGTTGTTAATGTTCTGGTTGTTGTTATTGATCTGTTTGTTAATGTTCTGGTTGTTGTTAATGTTCTGGTTGTTGTTATTGATCTGGTTGTTAATGTTCTAGTTGTTGTTATTGATCTGTTTGTTAATGTTCTGGTTGTTAATGTTCTGGTTGTTGTTAATGTTCTGGTTGTTGTTAATGTTCTGGTTGTTGTTAATGTTCTGGTTGTTGTTATTGATCTGTTTGTTAATGTTCTGGTTGTTGTTAATGTTCTGGTTGTTGTTATTGATCTCGTTGTTAATGTTCTGGTTGTTGTTAATGTTCTGGTTGTTGTTAATGTTCTGGTTGTTGTTAATGTTCTGGTTGTTGTTATTGTTCTGGTTGTTGTTAATGTTCTGGTTGTTGTTAATGTTCTTGTTGTTGTTATTGATCTGGTTGTTAATGTTCTGGTTGTTGTTAATGTTCTGGTTGTTGTTATTGATCTGGTTGTTAATGTTCTAGTTGTTGTTAATGTTCTGGTTGTTGTTAATGTTCTGGTTGTTGTTAATGTTCTGGTTGTTGCTAATGTTCTGGTTGTTGTTATTGATCTAGTTGTTAATGTTCTGGTTGTTGTTATTGTTCTGGTTGTTGCTAATGTTCTGGTTGTTGTTATTGATCTGGTTGTTAATGTTCTGGTTGTTGTTAATGTTCTGGTTGTTGCTAATGTTCTGGTTGTTGTTATTGATCTGGTTGTTAATGTTCTGGTTGTTGTTAATGTTCTGGTTGTTGTTATTGATCTGGTTGTTAATGTTCTGGTTGTTGTTAATGTTCTGGTTGTTGTTAATGTTCTGGTTGTTGTTATTGATCTGGTTGTTAATGTTCTGGTTGTTGTTAATGTTCTGGTTGTTGCTAATGTTCTGGTTGTTGTTATTGATCTGGTTGTTAATGTTCTGGTTGTTGTTAATGTTCTGGTTGTTTTAATGTTCTGGTTGTTGTTAATGTTCTGGTTGTTGCTAATGTTCTGGTTGTTGTTATTGATCTGGTTGTTAATGTTCTGGCTATTGTTGTTATTATTGTTCTGGTTGTTATTGTTATAGTCAGGTTGTCAATTTGACAGGATTAAATAGTCCGACCGTTACAGCTTATTACATCACGTACAGGTTGCTGCAGGTAATTTCTCCAGTTTAGTGTGAAGATACTAACCCCCGTTTTCTCCCATCTATTTCTAAATCATGTTTAAATCGGTCGTAGAAAATTGAGGGAACCTTGAGACAGAAGTTTCTGTTTTGGTTATCTCTTGTGCATGTTCTTCCTCTTCAGCGTTCAAATGTTTCATCTTGTGAACTTAACTCCTATTTCACGGTTACACGATTTTTTTTTTTTTTTTTTTTTTTTTGGGGGGGGGGGGAGGGGGTTGTTAGTAATAGCATGAAATAAGATGAGCTGGTCGTATGGTCGGTACTCGTATGTATGTATGTTTCTGTCCTGATTTTCCCCTGAACCTGGCATATTTTTTACCCACATTGTAAAGTGTGTGTGTGTGTGTGTATATATTATAATATTAGTTTCAGTCATTCGTTTTCCTCTGGGGACGAAGATAGCACATAGGGCGGAAATCATAGTTCTCCACCTTTGACCTTTTGTTTCTAGTTATTGTAATTTCTTGGTTATTACATAGTCCCATGTTGAGCCTTCCCTAGTAATTGTTCTGAGTAGCGATTCTCTGGGTCTGCCTTGTTTTCTTTTACCAGATAGTTTCCACACTAAAGTGCCTCATGATGAAGTCTTTCTTCATTCATTCTCAGCACATGACCGATGTTTTTCCAAAGCCTTCTTATAAAGCTCGACACGCATTCTTGTTTTTGTTCGTCTCCTATCTGTTCGTTTGAAATGTAATCATCATCATCATCGAGTGCCATCTCTGCAACGAAGGTTGGCTACCATGTAGCGTCATTCTGCTCTGTCTCTTGCTTTGATCGTGCAAATTGTCATAGGTCGATTTGCCCATCTTTTGATGTTACTCGTCCATGTTAGTCTTGGTCTGCCTCTGCCGCTTTTACCTTGTATTTTCCCCTCCAGGAATACTTTTAGTAGGCTATTGTGCCTTTTAACATGGCCCAAGAATCGCATTTGTCTTGTTCTAATTGTGTTTAGTAGTTCTCTTTTCATTTTTAGTTGTTTTAAGACTTCATCGTTTGTTTTCTTTTCGTTCCATCCAATTCTACCTATTCTTCTATATATCCACATTTCAAAGGCTTCAATTCTCTGCTCTATTTTCTTGTCTAATGTCCATGTTTCTGCACCAAATAGGAATGTTGAGAAGATGTAACATTTTTGCTATTCTTAGTTTTAGCCCTGGTGTTATTTGTTTTGATGCTAGTATGTTCTTCATGACATTATAATTACATTTTGCCATTCCTATTCTTTTTTAAATGTATTATATTAGTATATTTAATTAATTACCGAACAGGCCACACCCCAAAGGCAGTAATGTTACTGAATACCTTGTCTCTTCACTTTTTAACATTTTCTGTCACATCAGAGAATGTAAAATTACTTTTTGTCCAGGTTACCTGTTTGTTAAATGTTCCTGGTGCATTTTCTCAGAAGTAAATAATAAAACTTCATTTAAAATGTCCCTTTGTCGAAAAATTATGTGTAACCATAAAAATAATGGCAGGGAACGTGCACAGCCACTTGTAACAAGCACAAAAAGTCTGTGAAACATGGACATTTGTCTTTCAGACAGGTACCACCTTGTCACATGTTACTGTAGCTGACGTTGTGAGTTACTGAAAATAGGTACTGGGGACAGGTTGATGTTTCTGGTATGTTTTATCTTCTTCCCCGTGTCTTATCGCGTTGTCTCCAAATTGTGTATTTTGGTTATAGCCAGAGAAACATGATCTACTACAGCAACGTGCACAATCTCTTGGGGTCTGTCAGAATGAGAAAGACGGGTAGTTCATGGGAAGCTGTAACTAAAGGCTTGTCTTTTGGCATGTGCTGAGACTGCTATGATGGGGACTACAGTTACCTTTCTTTGTCTGGGAGATGAGTTAGTAATTCGGATGATTCCACTGACACAGGCGGTTGAGCAATTATGGATTTTAATTTTTTTGCGGTGATACCGGGGCCTTCCATAACCATAACCACAAATAAAGGCCACATTTCAGTGCAGTTATCACACAATGTATAAGATGTGTTTTATGAGTTCATTCTTGGTAAACAAACAGATTGATTATAATTACAACTCATTTTTGGACTATATTTATCATCATCATCATCATGTGCCATACCGTTTGACGTAGGCGATCATGACCTTCTACAATCTTCTATCTACAGTGTATCGTATCAGTTCTGTTGTTAACTGTTTTCCATGCTATGGCACCAAGCTATCTAGTATTTTCTCTCTTTGTCGTCCGCGATCTCTCTTTCCTTGTATTTTACCTGTGGCCTCTCATCTTTTCATATGTTTGCCTACTGTTCATGATTCGCTTCCATAGGTCAGAATTGGTTCTATGTTATTAATTATCATCATGTTATGATTTTGCTGTGTATATATTATAATCACAACTCATTTTTGGACTATATTTATCATCATAATATGATTTTGCTATGTATATATTATAATTACAACACATCTTTGGACTATAATTATCATCATGTTATGATTTTACTGTGTGAATTTATATTCCAAATGTTAAAAATATTTCACTTATTTAGATGCACGTTGAATATTATCTTTCTGTCTAGAAATTTCATTTTCGTTGTTCATTTTATTTCTTATCGTCTATCATACAATATTTAATGCTTTTTTTTAATTACTTGATATGTTAATATATATAGTTCTTATTCATACATTTTTCTTGTCATTTAGAAAAGTTATCTTGTCAATTTCACTTCTTTAATGATCTGTGGTAAAGAGTAACATCTCACAAGCGTGAACCCTTATGCGAATATGAACTGGATATAACCCCAGGGAGTTGAAGCTCGTTAATCTGGAGAAAGTTATGCTCCGCTGAAACTTCTATGAGTGCAACCAAAAAATGCTGTGAAGAAAAAAACGTCGAGGAAAACTCAAACTTCCAAAGGTTGGTTAAGACAGGGACAGTATGCCCTCAAGACAAATATATTTCAATATAGGGTTCGAGTCATCGTGTAAACTTAACTTGTAAAGCGATATAAGAAGAAAAGAAATCCATCTATGCTGGTGCATCTCTATACCTTTTGGATTGTGGTCCATTTGATGTATTCACATTGAGATGTTTAATTTATAATTGTTATATTGTCCGCTATTTGATGTATTCACATTGAGATGTTTAATTTATAATTGTTATAGTGTCCGCCATTTGATGTATTCACATTGAGATTAGCTATTTGCACTTCTTAGGTTGTCTGCTATTTGACGTTAATTATACACTGAGATGCGCTATTTCCACTTGTTGTCTCTGCATGAAAGTCCCGGTAGAGCAATGGCTAGTGATCACCTGAGTACAAGAGGTCGAGTTGCATCACTCGACGAAATGGTTTGCCCCAGACGTAACTCATTACCTTCTGACAAATACTCTTGACCATTTGACGGTGTTATGTCACTTTATGATTATGATTCCATGAGCGGTAATTTGTATTGTTCCCTTTCTTTTGCGCAACATTCTCTTTTAATTTGGTTTATTCTTCGCGCTTTATTTGAGAGGAAAATTGTGTACATGACTCTGAACTTACGTATATTATTTTACAATGCCAAGCCTTCTGGATCCGAATCAACAGAAATATCCGAATTTTAATAGATAAATGGTTTCTATCTATCTATTGACCTTTCGAGCCGTAGCAGGGCGTAGACCAAGATACTCCCTCTCTGATCTGAATTTTTAGCCTAGCAGTTTTTTTCTTTTAAAGATATTTTATCAAATCTCGCCATTTGTCTCTGTTCTGTGCAAGCAGCTCTATCTCATTGAGGGAGCCGATTCCTGCTGCTCTTAAAATGGTTTACTTGGATATTTTTTATAGTAGGTGTGGAAATTCGGCCTGATGTAGTGCTGCCCATATTATTAAAAGTGTGCTAATGTTCTTAATAATATGGTCACTACCACGGTGTTCCTTACACGTCAGGTTCGAAACGTGATGGGGTTTTTTTTTTTTTTAATATTTCGTGCCTCGTTATAACTCCGCGCGTTTATAGCTTATTTATACAATATGTGGAATGTAAGGGGAAATACTTGAATTCTGCTTAAATCGACGTTTGATTTGTCTGTGTCTTCTATACGTTATAATCTCAGTCTTATTATTTATGCCTTAATCAGAAATTAATTGTGTCCTCCATTTTGAAGACCACGACTATTCATCATCATGTTCGTGTCGTTTGGTGGTAACGGATATTGCTGTTTACACAGACCACTTATCTGTTATAAATTTAAGAATTTAACAGTGCTCGTGTGCTTCTGGCCAATAAGGCAAATGAAATAAGTCATTAAATCAATATGGACATAGTTCTATCTATCTATCGATCTTTCTAGCCGTAACCAGCCCACAAAGGCATAGACTCAGATACTTTTCCCCTGTTTCGAGATTTTCTTTCTAGCAGTCCTTGTAAAGATCTTTTATCAATTCTGGCCATTTGCCCCTGTTCTTAGCGAGCATCTCGATCTCACTGACGGAGCCGATTCCTGGACGCATGGACATAGTTACTCTCAGTAAATTAATAACACAAATGATAATCCTGACGTTGCGGCTAAACGATTTCTTAAGACAAGAACACTGATGCAACTTAAAACATATTTTTAGAAAGTTCACGATGCGCGATGAATGGAATATTAATCAATGTGTCATTCGTCCAATGCCTTTTCTTTCTGTTTACCAAGATTTCTTTTTAATCTCATCTTTCCTCTTATCACAAATCGCCCACCCTTCCACCATCCCGACATTCACTTTACGTTTGGATCAATTGAATTATTCCCTCCTTTCAGCATATGTTACGTTTTTGTATTAATTTGTCTCTGTTTTGTTAAGAAGAAGTGAAGCCTAACAACAGCAAAGAACCCTGCTGTAAGGAAAGGGAAAAAGAAAAACTTGCCTCCAAAATTAATTCTCCCATGAGGGGCGTTGCAGCGATTTTTTTGTTGTTATTGTTGATTATTAAACAGCGCCAAGAAAACCCGTCACGGGAACGCCCCAATGTTAGTATATGTTCATATTGAGCTAATAGTGAGAGTTAGCCAGGGTTCTCCTATTCGGGAGCAATTAGGGTCCCTGTTTAGGGTGGAAAGGGTTTGCACAGTCATAAGGGGGAGACGGCCACAGCTTGTCAGAGTCTGCATATTGATCAATACGTTATAGGAATAGTTACGTCATCTCTTCAATATATCACCATCTATACATTCGTTAATTCGTCCTATTATTGCTTCTCATCTCTTCCATTTCTTTCCCCCCCCCCACACACCACCCATCCTCTCCTCATTATGAGCCTTCTTTCATTCTCCTTATCGCAGTCTTTTCTTTACAATTTATCCCTGTTCTTCTTTCGCATATTCTTCTGCGTACACCTCCATTACAATTTAATAGTAAGTCTTCTTCTTTCTCATCTTCTTCTGCGTACACCTTCATTACAATTTAGTAGTAAGTCTTCTTCTTTCTCATCTTCTTCTGCGTACACCTTCATTACAATTTAGTAGTAAGTCTTCTTCTTTCTCATCTCCTTCTGCGTACACCTTCATTACAATTTAGTAGTAAGTCTTCTTCTTTCTCATCTTCTTCTGCGTACACCTTCATTACAATTTAGTAGTAAGTCTTCTTCTTCATCTTCATCATCCCATAACACTGGGAGTCGCTAGTGGCACCACTGACAGACTTAGTCTATATTATCTATTTCTTTATATCTTTCCTCCTTCATTGGGACTCTATATCTTCGAGGCTTGTCCATGTTTTAATGCTATCTTCCATCTTTTTCTCTGCCTGTATCTTTCCCCTTCTTGTTCATTTTATAGTTTCTTAGCAAAATGATATTTGCTACACCAGACGATCACGATATGTGGCCGCGACCTTTAGTTTTGCACTTCTTCACAATAATCAAATGATCAACATGTAGTCTGATCATAAGTTGTTAGAGGTCAGTCTCTTTTAAATCGAAACTCGCGGTAGAACAGTTTTAATGAACTGGCTCCTCGAGTCACGTGATCGGTATCAACCCCCAGGCGGACCAGTTTCTAGCATCAGTCAGATAGGGAACCGGAAATTCCTTCTCTGGAAGAGAGAACAGAACTGATGTAGTGCTGATCACCTTGCCGTAATTGAAGAAAAAATTACCACGATACAATACAATTATATATCCAGTAATTACATCAGATGGAAGATGCACCACAGAAATAAAAAGCAGAATACCTCAGGCCAAAATAACATTTCAGAAAATGAAAAATATCTTATGCAACAAATCAATGTCAATAGAAGTGATAAAGAGAGTTCATCGGTGCTATATAGAACCAATGCTGACCTATGGAAGCGAATCATGGACAGTAGACAAACAAATGAAAAGACGATTGTAGCCCACAGAGATGGGATTTCTCAGAAAAATGTTGAAAGTTCCCTGGACAGCTGAAAAGAAAGACCAAAGAGGAAGTTCTCAAATAGGCCAACACAAAAAGGCAGCTCCTAAAAAATATTAGAAAGAAACAATCAACATTTTTCGGGCACATCATGAAAAGAGGAAAGTTGGAATACATGGTTACAACTGACAAAATAAAAGGAAAGAGAGATCGCGGACGACAAAGAGAGAAAATACTGGATAGCTTGCTGTCATGGCATACAAAACAGTCAACAACAGAACTGATTTTGCACAGTGGATAGAAGATTGTGAAAGGACATGATCGCCTACGCCAGCCGGTATGACAAACGATGGTGGTGATGATGATATCCAGTAACCATATATTCATCATATATCACACTTTCACAGCTGTTGTCACTGAAACTTTAGTTGTTTTACTGATTGTGTGTTCCTTTCGAGGAATATAAAAGGCATATGCTTATTCTCTTACGCATTCAAAGTGAGTTGGAAATTGAATATTACGCCTTACCTCCTCTCTTCCCCCACCATCCACCATAAACTCTCAGTTTTGCTAATCTTTGATATTTTTAAAAATATGTTACAAGCATGAGCTACTAAAATGGGAGTCGCGATAGCTCAGTGGTTAGTGAACTGGACTATAAAGGACAAGGGGTAGGGTTCGATTCCAACCGACGGCTTCCGGGTTCACCCAGCCTTAAATGGGTACCGGATTTTTCTGGGAAAGTAAAGCGGCGCGGGCGTAATACCGACCACATTACCCCAAAAAATCATGTGCCGAAGGTCTGTAAAATGTATGGTCACTAACACCATATTGCCTATACGCCACTTGACGTGACGGGGGTACTTTACTTTTTTTACTATGAGCTACTAAAATATCAGTCATACGTCAATATTTAATTCAGCAGATCATCTTACTATTTGTGTGTGTGTGTGTGTGTGTGTGTGTTGTGTGTGTATGGTATCGTCAATTGAAACCGCTTCCATACAATATCAATTTAAAGAACAACAGGGATGTACTAGACTCAAGACACCATCATACATAAACAATGCTAAGTTTACAGGATAAGAACTAAAATGCCACTTTAAGGTAAAAATAAACAGACGTGATCAGGGTTCTTTGTTTTTTTTCTTTTCATAGATATCAGGCACCCCTTTTCTACAACCTGTTGCCTTCCTTTTTTTTTCTTTTTTTTTTTACATATATTTATGCACACGAACACACACACACACACTCACTGAAATGCACACTCATACACATCCGACTAGAGGCTGCGAACAAAGAACAACCAGGTATAGCGAGTTCCGCTTGTTGTTATTTTCACCGCGGATACATTTCTTTGTATCACAGATTTGAATGTGACTGTTGATGTTGGCATGAGTGTGTGTGCGTGCGTGTGTGTGTGTGCATGTGCATGCTTATAACAGAGCTGTACAAGAATCAGGATATTTTCTCCAAAGGAATGTCTCTTGACGGTTTTTTTGTTGTTGAAGTCATTACACGTGATTGTTAGTGACGTTGTTAGACAGAATTGTTACTGACGTTATCTCACCTAGTGTCATCCCCGCAACGAAGGTTCGCTACCATGCAGCGCCATTCCGCTTGTTTTGATGGTGCAGGTTGTCATAGTCTGACTTGTCCATCTTTTGATGTTCCTCGTCCATGTTAGTCTTGGTCTGCCTCTGCCTCTTTTACCTTGTATTTTCCCCTCCATGATTACTTTTAGTAGGCTGTTGTGCCTTTTAACATGGCCCAAGAATCGCAATTGTCTTGTTTGAATTGTGTTTAGTAGTTCTCTTTTCATTTTAAGTTGCTTTAAGACATCATCGTTTGTTTTCTTTTCCTTCCATCCAATTCTACCTATTCTTCTATATATCCACATTTCAAAGGCTTCAATTCTCTGTTCTATTTTCATGTCTAATGTCCATGTTTCTGCACCAATAGGAATGTTGAGAAGCCATAACATTTTGCTATTCTTAGTTTTAGCCCTGGTGTTATTTGTTTTGATGTTTGTACATTTTTCTTGACATTAAAATTACTATTTACCATTCCAATTCTTTTGTTTGTTTCAATTTTCTTTAGGCTTACTTACGTTATTAGACAGAATTGTTACTGACGTTTTTAGACAGAATTGTTACTGACGTTATTAGACAGAATTGTTACTGACGTTATTAGACAGAATTGTTACTGACGTTATTAGACAGAATTGTTACTGACGTTATTAGACAGAATTGTTACTGACGTTATTAGAGAGATAAAGTAAAGTAAAGTAAAGGTAATGTACGAGACTTGAATATGCGTCTTAACCACGCGGGTTTTAAACTATATGAGCTCGACTGCCTATCCAGAAGTGTTCGGAGACTTCTGGATAGTGTCGCTTCAAGCATCGATACTCACGACGCGTGGCAGCATTCCTCACCTTTCCAATGTGCTACCCTGGTACCCATTTCTGCCACCGGCTGGGTCGACCGCGGCGGTATTTTTTTTTCTAACTTTGCTGCAGTTCCTCATATTCCATGCCGACTTGCTGTCTGAGCTACTGAGTTTAGTGCTCTGTGCACACCTTGAGCTGTGTTTTTCTTCCGGATCGTGTTCTGATATTTCGATTGCTTACGATGAATGATGATAGCGTATGACGAAGAACATTTCAGCTGCGCTCTCTTTCAGTGCCGGCTGGCCTTACCGTATGTCTTTTAGCGTGTGCTGTAGCTGCTGTTCAATATATACACTGAGTAAATCTTTAAAAACATCGTAGAGATGCCAGGCCTACAAATTAATGGAAAGATAATCAATAACCTAAGATATGCTGACGATACTGTACTACTAGCAGAAAATCCTAAAGATCTACAACAATTACTTAATGAAATAATCATGACAAGCAAAAAATATGGACTAGATATGAATATCAAAAAGACTAAAACAATGATCATAAACAAAGAAAATACTCAAAACCCACAAGTGGATATCAAAATTGAAGGAATAGACCTGGAGACAGTTCAGAACTACAACTACCTTGGACATACTATAATCAGTGATGGAAAATGTACAACTGAAATAAACAAAAGAATAGGAATGGCAAAAAGTAATTTTAATGTCATGAAGAACATACTAACATCAAAACAAATAACACCAGGGCTAAAACTAAGAATAGCAAAATGTTACATCTTCTCAATATTCCTAAATGATGCAAAAACATGGACATTAGACAAGAAAACAGAACAGAGAATTGAAGCCTTTGAAATGTGGATATGTAGAAGAATAGGTTGAATTGGATAGAAGGAAAAGAAAACACACGATGAAGTCTTAAAACAACTAAAAATGAAAAGAGAACTACTAAGCACAATTCAAGCAAGAGAAATGCGATTTTTGGGCCATGTTAAAAGACACAACAGCCTACTAAAAATAATCCTGGGCGGGAAAATACAATATAAAAGAGGCAGAGGCAGACCCAGACTAACATGGAGGAGTAACATCAAAAGATGGACAAATCAGCCTATAACAACCTGCACCATCAAAGCAAGAGACAGAGCAGAATGGCGCTCCATGGTAGCCAACCTTCGTTGCGGAGACGGCACTCTATGATGATGATGATGTAGTTGCTACGATGGGGACTTCTGGTGCCTTTCTTTGTTTGGATCCTTCAATGAGATGAGTTTTAATTCGAATGATTCCACTGGCACAAGCGGTTGAGCAATTATGAATTTTCATTCGTTTGCAGTGATACCGGGGCCTTCGACTAACCATAACCGTAACATCTTCAGTGAGTCTAAGATGTGTTAAAAGAATCAATGAAATTTAGCAAATGGAAAAAAAAATCATAATTGTTTTTCATTAGAGACACCTAAAAAGATTGCGTTATTTTCCTTTGAACAATGTAGCAATTTCAAAGGTGCATTTTTTCAGTAATTATTTTTACGTGTCTCGGCTTAATTGTTTATTTATGTTTTTCTGATGATTATCAAGTTAACAGAGATCTTTCGTGTTCTCCTGTATATTTAGAGCAAGACTTTTTTTGATGAAGCAAATTTTCATTTATTGTAGTCCTTCTCATTAGAGTAACAAACGTGTCGTGTGTTCTCCTTCTTCATAGATAATTGAATGTTGTAGATTTAAGGAAACACGTGTTATATAATCTTCGATTACTAGCTCACATGATGGCCGCATAACACAGACAACTCGTTTTCAACTATCAATAATTGCAAACATATTGTAAGACAGAAAACGAATGGATTCTTATTCAGAGAACTCACATTTCTGAATTGAAAAAAAAAATAATAATCCCACAAACATACCGGCTTTCTTAAAGTTGTGTTTTTCTTTAAGTTTAAAATGCTCAAATGCCATGTCAGCTGAAACTTCTCGCATTTCCTCGTGTGTTTACGTGAAGGTACTATCATGCCCGCCAGACAGAGAAAGAAGTAGATAGGCACGCTTCCTCTTTTAAATGGGTGGAGAGAGAGGCCGCTAGAAAGATCACGTGATTAGCTATCAATTTTTTTTTTTTTACCTTTCCGCCTAGAGAGTTTTCATTCGGAGCTCATTGGGGAGTCATCAGTATTTGAGGGTCGTGCTGGAGTCGGCTGGGGTCACTTCTCATGGGAGTGTTTTATTGATGCAGTAGGCATTCGTGAAGTTGGTACCAAATGTGCATGTAAAAAAAAAAAAAAAAAAGTAAAGTACCCCCCCCCCCCCCCGTCATGCCAAGTGGCGTATAGGGACTATGGTGTCATTGAGCATAAATTTTACAGACGCTCGGCACATGATTTTTTGGGTAATGTGGTCGGTATTACGCCCGTGCCGCTTTACTTTCCCAGAAAAAAATCCGGTACCCATTAAAGGATGGCTGAACCGGAATCCGTCGGTTGGAATCGAACACTACCTCTTGTCCTTTGTAGTCCAGTTAACTAACCACTGAGCCATCGCGGCTCCCAAAATGTGCATGTATATATAACAGTTCTAGTTGTGAGAGTGACTGAAATGTATGCTCGGCAATTGCTTAGTCCAAGATTGAATAGTGAAACTGGGAGGAGTAAGTAGAAACAAGTAATAATAGTAAATGAACATTATTATAGAGGGGAACTTCCGAGACGATACATCAGCGAATCATTTCAAAGGAAGAGGTATGTTTACAACACTCGGAAAAAAATCACAAATAATCAGCAACAGGAAAAAAAAACAAAGAATAAATTATAGTCCTAAGCTAGATCCGAAAGAGGAGTAAGTAGTAGAGTCAAGACTTAGACGACCATTTATTTATATGTTGACCAAATGTTCAATACGTACAGAACTGTTAACAAACTCCACGGCTGATTAATTCTGAAAGCCGCGCAAATTAATTCATTAATGGCCCATACCTAGAGGCGTTTGACACCATGTCTGTCCATAGACCCGGACCTTGTGCGATGTGGTTCCACCGCCGGTCCTTTCCGCGCCGTCAAACCATCCAGCATCTTTTCTTATTCTCTACTTTTATCTCTCCAGCCATTTTTTTTTCCTATTGTCTACCTCTGCCGCTCTGGTTTTTTATCTTTCCTGTTGTCACTAATTATTCCACCCTGCATCTTATTCACTCATACCTCACTAATCTTGACTGTTTTTTTATTAACTTTTTGAATAGTCTTTTCCCATCATCGTCTACAAAGATAATAAATATTGTCCACAATAAGAGCAAAAATACTGAGAATTTATGCAGTTGGCAATAACCAAATAACAATAGGAGAATTACCTCTACTAGACGTACAATCTTACTTATACTGGACAGTAATAGAGAGAGGGAAAAACAGAGAATGATAAAATAAGGATATACAAAAACAAGAGGTGCATTCGTTGCACTTGGAAACACGGAAATCCAAAATAAATTAGGTTAAATACAAAAATAAAAATTTTCAAACCAATGTTAAGTCAGTCCTATTATATGGCTGTGAAACATGGAGAACAACAAAAATGACAACCATGAAGATACAGACCTTCATTAATGGATGCTTGGTCAGAGAAAAAGATTAGAAATGGCAGGACAAAATCACTAACACAGAATTATGGAAATGCACCAATCAAAAAGCAGTGGATAAAGAGATACAGCGAAGGCGATGGCGCTGGATAGGACACACTGTGGAAGCCAACTGAGAGTATTACACAACATGCCCTTTTAATGGAATCCCCCCAAGGAAAAAAAAAAACAAAGTGGAAGACCAAAATATTCTTTGAGAAGACTGGTGGAAGGAGAAATGAAGATGATGGCCTTTGAATGATCTTTAAAAAAAATGGGAACAAACAGAACTGCTTTGAAAGTGTTTGTTGAAGACCTATGCTCCACAGGGAATTAAAAGGTAGAAGAAGAAGATAATAAGAGCACAATGAGCACTAAAATAGCTTTATTATGTTGGGAGAATAGAGAAAAATCTCTGGGAAGGCTGGGTAAATTAGAGACTATCCTTCCAGAGTTTTTTTTTTTTAACTTCTGGAAAATAGAACGTTCATCTTATTTGGTCAATGAGGTACGCACCAACTAGTAAGACACAGCGGCTTCAAACAAGGAGTGCAAGTTTATATTGCAAAATGAACAAAAGCAGCATGAAAAGATTTTTGACAACAACGAGATACTTATTAATTTATTAATATATTAGCGATGAGAGAGGCAGACAGCGATAGTGGGATACTGTTGATAACTTCCGAACGGCAGGGTCTGACGTTATCATCAACACAGCTAAATGGTTTGACAGCTTTCTCGAATTGAATCAGAATAGCAAATTAAGATAATCACGTCACAGATAAATAATTCTCTTGTTGTTAGTGGTGCATGTATATTGTCACAATAATGTTGTGTTCACATGTCGACGACTGAGATCGAAATAGAGAGAGGTATTAGATTTTAGGGGAACCTAGAATCAGAGAGAGAGAGAAAAAAAAATTAAGAGAACAATAGAGACAGAAAGGGAAAGAGAAAAAAAAGAAGAAAGGTAATAGTAGCCGAGGGAGTCATATAAAGGGGAAAAAAGAAGAGAATGAGAGATTAAAAGAGGAAAAGAAAAAATACTAGAGCGTTTGTTGTTGTTAGGTATTAGGGCTCAGTGCACTGAAATTCACTGGCGTGTATAGATTATCGCTTTTGGGCTTTCCGAGACGCTGCAGAAGGACCTCCTGTCGTGAGCAGTCAGGCGTTAGATTTTTGTTCGCGTCCATTCCTTTTGTCCTGAAAGTCAAACCGGAGAGGGGCGGTAGAAATTTATGCATAATCGATTTAGCAATAAGCTGCAGTGACTAAGATCTCCACAGATGAAGGCATGATTCAGGCAGAGAGGAGAGTTGCACGTTTGATAGGATTAAATTAGTAAACTCCAATGTCAAAATGTATATTTAGGCACCATTACTTTGTATTGTAATAACATTACATTGCAGCGCATTAGCAGTCAGGAAAGCCTTACCTTCAAATGCTGTTGTAATAAGTATAATAAAGTAATACTTACAACTGTATATGTTGCTATGCATCATTTAACATCGCTCATTGCAATGTATCTATAGCATATTGGTAGGTCTATTTTGTATTTTGAGGCAAAACTATTACCACGTTGGAGGTGAAACGATGTCTTGGTCAGTTTTGGTTCGCTGATACTGCCGTGGCAACCCTTCCCTCTTGCCTCCTGGTATAGAAACATATATTAGTGTGGAAAAAAAAACAAATAGGCAGCAAAATTAAAGAAATACAAGTTTTGTTTTCCAAACAAACATGTTTTTTTTTTTTGGGGGGGAGGGGGTGGGAGGTAGGGGGTGGGAGAGATAATAAATAGGTTATTGAATTTCATATTTTATGATAAATAAAAATTATAAATAAAACAAATTAGAATAACAGACTAACATTTGAGAAGAGAAATATGCTTGGTATTTAAAAAAAGATAATACAATTCTTAAAGTTATGTTTCATGATACGATTGAAAGCTGACACTGAAGGAGATGAAAGTCATTCAGAGGGACATTTTTGTGTGTTGTCACACTCGACAGGAAATGTAGGGAACAGAACTCTGTCGTGGTCAATGTGGAGGTCAACGGTCTCATCTGGGATAACACTGATGAAAAAAAGAGTCATCTATACAGACGGATCTGTAATACGGCACAAAAGGAGTGCATGGGTATTTACAGCACGCTCGGCAGGCAGAATAGTTAAGGAAGACAGTGGCGCATACGTCGTGACCACTAGTAGCATGACGATGGAGGTGATGGCAGTGACCAAGGCATTCAAGTGGTTAGAGTCACAAGACTACACCCACGCATGTATACTGAGTGATTCGATGAGCATGATAAAAAAAAGTAGAGGCGGGCTCTGTACGCATGCAATGGGTAGAGTTGTTGCAGAAGTCAAAAATACGAAAGGTCACCTTTGTCTACGTCACAGGACACGCGGGAGTACGGGGTAATGAAAGAGCGGACAGGTTGGCTAGCTGCGCTATCGTTGAGGACGGTCAACCATTGGATCGAGCGGACATCATCAATGCCCCCCGAGACGCGTGAAGAACACAGGACTTCGACAACCATGAGTCCACGTCACTCTCTCGGATGAAAGAGATAGGAGTTAAGATGGGCACAGCCAGAAATGAGAAACTTAGTGGGCTTGTAAGAGGACTAATCAACCAACACAGAACTGGAGTCCTCAGTCGCTGGACACTGCGGGACTTGCTGAGGAGGGGATCTGAGCACCTATGGACATGTTCGGAGTGCAATGATGATGGCCCGCAAATAACTCAATAAGTCAGGTTGAAAGTGTATTATCAGAGATTATCAAATATCAGAGTTATAGTTGAAAGAATAACATACGGAGTGTGTAAATAGCAGTCTACCAGAATGTAGCAATAATGGAAGAGGCAAGCAGCTTTAGAGTCTATTACATCGAAACTTGGCTGCTACGACGCATATACTTTGACGTACATACATACAAACGCATATACACACACACGAACTCTCGCAAATATACAACACAAACACACACGAAAACACACATAATATTCCTTTTGAGTATACGCACACGGAGTTGCTGTTTTACTTTTGAACTATACACGCTGTGTTGTAATGTTAACACTTGCTTCAAGATATCCGCGAGCCTGCTCGCTAATTTTGTGAAGTAATAACATTGAGCTTGGCAATGTTACGGTGATTGAACTTTTATTACTTAATTGTGTGGTTTAATGACACGAAACTTGATAATAATTCAACACGATTGCTTTCACATTTAGCAAAACCGACCTCGCTGTAATCATCTATACGGTTCTAGCGGTGTTCGGTCATTCTCAGCTGGCGAAAAATGGTGCTCATTGCTTCCATTGCTAAACGTGTTGTCCATAATTTAAATAGTCAGTTCTTTCTGAACTATTCTGATATTTTATTGTACTCTCTTACTTAACCATTCTGGTACTTTATTGTACTACCATTCTGAACTATTCTTGTACAATTACTACCTTTCTGAACTAGTCTGATACTTTATTGTACTACTTTTCTTAACTATTCTGGTACGTTATTGTATTACATTTCTTCGCTATTCTGGTACTTTATTGTACTACATTTCTGAACTATTCTGGTACTTTATTGTACTACATTTCTGAACTATTCTGGTACTTTATTGTACTACATTTCTTAACTATTCTTGTACTTTATTGTAATATATTTCTTAGCTATTCTGGTACTTTATTGTACTACATTTCTGAACTATTTTGGTACTTTATTGTACTACATTTCTTAACTATTCTGGTACTTTATTGTACTACATGTCTTAACTATTCTAGTACTTTATTGTACTACTTTAAGGATATCAAAAGCAAGATGAGCTTTCGTGGCACTGGGAAACATATGGAAATCCAAAGAAATTAGGTTAAATACAAAAATAAAATTTTCTATTAGATCGCTGTGAAACATGGAGAACAACAAAATTGACAATCATGAAGATACAGACTTTCATTAATGGATGTTTACGCAGAATAAAAGGATGGAAATGGCAGGACAAAATCACTAACACAGAATTATGGAAATGTACCAGTCAAATACCAGTGGATAAAGAGATACAGCGAAGACGATGGCGCTGAATAGGACACACATTGCGGAAGCAAACTGAGAGTATTACACAACATGCCTTTTTTGGAATCCCCAGGGAAAAGACAAAGAGGAAGACCAAGGAATTCTTGGAGAAGACAGATGGACGCAGAGATGAAGGTGATGGGGAAGACATGGAATGATCTTAAAAGAATGGCAAAAAACAGAACGACTTGGAAAGTGTTTGTTGAAGACATGTGCTCCACAGGGAGCTAAAAAGGTAGAAGAAGAAGAAGTTTGTAATACTTTTCTTAACTATTCTGGTGTTTTATTGTACTACTTTTTTCAACTATTCTGGTGTTT
This sequence comes from Megaustenia siamemsis, assembly GCA_032433765.1. Taxonomy (NCBI): domain Eukaryota; kingdom Metazoa; phylum Mollusca; class Gastropoda; order Stylommatophora; family Ariophantidae; genus Megaustenia; species Megaustenia siamemsis. The sequence goes on along the minus strand of JAVIAB010000073.1, from coordinate 22,849,994 downwards.
TATTGTACTACTTTTTTCAACTATTCTGGTACTTTATTATTATACTACTCTCTTCTTAGCGTTCATCCATTACGTATGCGTGTATGCGTTATTTTGCTAATTTACAGCAGTGCCGCGTTATCTCCGTCTTTTGTCCTAGACACATCCATCTTGGGCATTTGTTTAACAAATCCTCAAGGCAGCGGCCATTAGTCTTTCGGACTTAAAATGGCCAAGGGTTCTTAAACGTCTGCAGAGTGCACATTTGGCCTTCTATTTTTAGCCGTTATCCGAGAGGGCCAGACTCGCGCTGCTCAGAGACCAGAGCTATGTAAAGCTACGGGGGAAAAAACCACGAATTTGGTTTTGAAAATCTCCACAGCTATCTTATTTTACACAATTTTAGAATTATCATCATTGCATCCACGACACACCCATGGGTGTTCTGATCTTTTGAAATATTGAGAGCTTCCAAGGAACCAAGTTTACGGCTTGTGGAATCTATTGGTTAGGGGTCGCAGTTCCCTTTCTATCCTTACTCGTTTGACCAAAATGGTCATCCTTCTTGTCAGGATCATGTAGGATTTTGAAAATGTCTTCATCATTTCTGGCTGATTGATCTAGACGTTAACAATTATCTATGAGTTACCAATCCTTTTCACTCATTCACGGTCTACCTGTCGCTATTTACCTTAAAACGTCCGTAATATTTTGAAAGGGAAACACGCAACTGAAAATGTACAACAAACTATTTACACAGCAAACTAGTTCTGCTCATTTAAACATTATTGTGGACATCAAAAGTATTAAATAAGCCATGAGCATAGGACGCTCAAGTTGTCAACTATTGTCGGAACATTGAGCCGCAACGTCATTTCGACTTTGTGTTGTCCTTCCTCTGCGTAAACGGGTAATGCACCATTTGTATATGCATAATATATATTATTTTTTCCCAGCCTTAAAGTCAGCTTTACAGCAGCCTGGCATGTTTATGCCTTTATCCATATTCATCTCCAGTGTCTGATACCAGTATTTCCACGTGGATGTAAAGTTAGAAGTTTGAGATGGTTGTCATCTTTGTTGTTCTCCATGTTTCACGGTGTTTATTGGCCTAGACAAGATTCTGCGTGATCTGGTCATGTTTTATAGTTCACGAATTTGTGCCATGTTTTTAAAACAACAATGGATAGCCGTTTTTGATAGCTGCTGTAAACACAAAAGCACCTAGAAAAGAAAATATAATCAATACTTGAAAAGAATTTAGTTGGATCAGAGAAAGCATTGTGTAGTTCTTCCCACTGAACTATTGTACACAGAATGAAGAAGATCACTAGTTATGAAAACAATTCTTATTGGGCTATCTGCTAAAATGAAGCTCTATTTAAGAAAACCGGACTCCCTACAGTCAGTGAATTAATTTGTAGAGAGGTGCTTCAACATCAGTCATTGAAAGAGATGATCTCTTCAACTAGTATTTGTTAAATAATGCCAGTCAGTGGCGCTAAGAGAGGAAGTTCTCACTTATAATCTCTATTTAAACAAAAGTAAGATAGACTAAATACCTCTTTTCTTTCTTGATACTATTTAAGAAATAAAGCAGAATTCTTTCAAAATTAGTAGAAGGCATTCTATGATATTTTATTATGTTAATGGAACCAGTTTTATTGCTGTCATGAATTCCCCATATTCGCACCACCACTTGACACAGCATTGAAATAATAATAATAATTTTTGTAACAGAATTTAAGTAGAAAGTTTTCATTCCACCACAAAGAGTCAACACCTGACGAGGTGTACGCTGTTGCTGGAAGTTGTTCAAGTCAGGATGATAGGAATAGCGTTGATCAATTTCATTTCATGTGATGTGAGTTTGACAAATGTATATGGCTTTAGAAAATAATTGTTTCACCTTTATTTGATGGCAGCCAAAATTGCAATCTGCACCTAAGTGCTGAAAACAATGGTTTGTGATGTAATGGATTCCTAAACTCAATAACAGTCAATGGCAAGGGATATGATGTAAGGTTTTCCTAAACACAATAACAGTCAATGGCAAGGGATGTGATGTAAGGTTTTCCTAAACACAATAACAGTCAATGGGAAGGGGTGTGATGTAAGGTTTTCCTAAACACAATAACAGTCAATGGCAAGGGATGTGATGTAAGGTTTTCGTAAACACAATAACAGTCAATGGCAAGGGATGTGATGTAAGGTTTCCTAAACACAATAACAGTCAATGGCAAGGGATATGATGTAAGGTTTTCTAAACACAATAACAGTCAATGGGAAGGGATGTGATGTAAGGTTTTCCTAAACACAATAACAGTCAATGGGAAGGGGTGTGATGTAAGGTTTCCTAAACACAATAACAGTCAATGGCAAGGGATGTGATGTAAGGTTTTCCTAAACACAATAACAGTCAATGGGAAGGGATGTGATGTAAGGTTTTCGTAAACACAATAACAGTCAATGGGAAGGGATGTGATGTAAGATTTTCCTAAACACAATAACAGTCAATGACAAGGGATATGATGTAAGGTTTTCCTAAACACAATAACATTCAATGGGAAGGGATGTGATGTAAGGGTTTCCTAAACAAAATAATATTTGTTTTGAAATGGGCAACACAGAGGATACTGGACAAATCGTAAGCATTGATTGGACGAAACCAACAACGGTGGAGATAAATAGCATTAAGAACAGGAAGCTGTATAGATACACATTGGCCAATCAGTGTAGCTTTTGTAGACGACACGTGATGTGCGATTCCGCCAATTGTTTGCTCTCAGAAATCAGTTCTTTGACATCCGGACAAATTCAAACAACGGATGTCGTTGTTTACGTCACGTGCCAGGAGATTAGAAAAGTGATACCATTGTTCCTTCTTCTGCCGCTTTTACTGCTCAGTGTGACCTCTGTTCTGTTCTGCTCGGGCGTGTCACCTAGAAAAATGTACGATAAGTTAACGTAGCCAACAATGATTAAAATGTAAACATTATTTGGTCGGGACGGCAGTGAAATCTGGCGTTGCAGTGTTGTTTATAAACTTTGACAAAAATATACATCCCCACTCACTTGCCAGTTTGGATAAATTTTACTGGCGTTATTTATTTACACTACACACAGTCATATATATATACTACATCGTAGAAAAACGTATACAGCGATAAGTCAACTTAATGTTAACTGTTTTCTGTACACGCAAGCTGAACAGTCGGTTAAATTTGTCACAGCTCATCGTCAATTAGTGTCCATTAATTATATTTATAGATCATCATTCATCATCATTGAGTGCCTTCTCCACAACGAAGGTTGGCTACCATGGATCGCCATTCTACTCTGTTTCTTGCCTTGATGGTGCAGGCTGTCATAGATTGACTTGTCCATCGTTTGATGTTACTCGTCCATGTTAGTCTTGGTCTGACTCTGCCTTTTTTACCTTGCATTTTCCCTTCCAATATTACTTTTAGTAGGCTGTTGTGTTTTTTAACATGCCCCAAACATTTCATTTGTCTTGTCTTAATTGTATTTAGTAGTTCTCTTTTTATTTTCGGTTGTTTTAAAACTTTCATCATCGTTTCATCGTTTGTTATCTTTTCTTTCCATCCAATTATACCTTATTCTATATATATATATATATTTAAAGATAGCCTGTTATAATTATTTAAAAAACATATTTTCATAGTTCCACTTCTAAGCTGAAAATAGAATGTTAAAATAGTGACGTAGAACGATCAAACTATTAATATCTTTAACTCTATTCGGATCATCAATCGCGGCAATGAATATTTATTGCTTCAGTTTTATCTCCACTAATTGTTTATAATCCTCAATTATTCATTGGAAATGCTACTAGCCTGTAAGGAAACAGCTATAGATTGGCTTAATATAATATTCAATATGGCGTGGGAAGTTAGAAAAGTCCCAGACGATTGGCAAAAGCTATCATTGTCCCATTTTGGAAGAATAAAGGAAGCAAAAGGGAGTGTGAAATGTACAGAGGAATATCCTATTGAGTCAAGTTGGTAAAATGTTTGCTAAAATATTGGAGAGGAGAGTTAGATACATAATAGAACCTCAATTAAGTAATAATCAATTCGGATTAAGAAAAAGCAAAAGCTGTACTAATGCTATATTTACATTGAGACAACTGTGTGAAAAAACAATAGAATATGACAGAAACATAAATATAGTGTTTATAGATCAGGAAAAAGCGTTTGTTCGTGTGGACAGGAACAAACTTTGGCAAACTCTAGAAACCTACGGTGTAGCAGGACAACTACTAAATAATATAATGGCATTATATAAAAAAAGTCAAGTGCCGTTAGAACATCGGAAGGTCTGTCAGAATAGTTTCAGGTTACAACAGGAGTAAGACAAGGATGTGTCCTCTCACCACTCCTCTTCATCATATATATGGACAAAATAAATCTGGAAACAACCAACAATAAATAAAAATCAAATAATAATATAGAGGTAGAAAGTTCCAACATCATAGAGCTACTATTCGCAGATGACCAATGCCTAATATATGAGGACGAAAGCCTGCTACAACAGCATTTAACATCTCTAGATAAAAGCTGCACAAACTACAGTATGAAAATTAACGCAGCAAAAGCAGAGGCTATGAGAATAAGTAAATTAAGACACCCATTAACATTAGGATCAAAGATAAAGAAATAAAACAAGTATAGGAATTCAAGTATTTGGGCACAATGTTCACAGAAGATGGAAAACTAGACAGGGAAATTGGCATGAGAATACAAAAAGCAAATGCTGTCACATACCAGCTTTCACCATTGCTAAGAGATCCAAACATTTCTATGCCAGCTAAACAACAAATGATAAATAGCATTTTATACCAACTTTGTGCTATGAAAGTCAAACATGGACCCTTTCTAAATCCCATTTAAGAAAGATCAATACATGTGAGATGCGATGCTTGAGAAAAGTAACAAACAACACAAGAAGAGATAGAATACCAAATGAAACCATAAGAAAAATGGTAGGAACAAAACCCTGCCAACAATATATAGAACAACAACAACTTAAATAATTTGGCCACCTGGTCAGAATGAATCCTTACCAATCACCATCAAGGGCGTTCTTCTCGAGAACGCATTGAAAAAGACCAAGAGGAAGACCCAGAAGAAGATGGATAGATGCAGTGGCAGAGACATGTAACAACAAAGGAAAATCATTAATTCAGACAGTTCGAACAGCTCAAGAACGACAAATGATATAAACCACGACACCTTTTAGGTATCAGTGAAAAGAGAAAAGAAGAAGAGGAATTATTCATTTATATTTATTTATAACCTACCCACTTGCCTTCCTGATTCCTTAGCTTCTACGACCGGAATCCTTCAGGGATTCTGACGAATCCTTGTGTCTTCTTTCACAATGTTGAGTCATTGTTTATCATTTTCCTCCATTCTTGACTTTTGTACGCCAGTTTTCTAATGTACGTGACTCCAATCTTTGATATAATGAATCGACTTTTCCCCTATGTTTAATGCTTGTCTATATTGTTTCTTTGTTTGCATTAGGATAATCATAACTGCAGACAGAACGAACCCATAGGAACTCAGATATCCACCTTGAGAATCTCGATAACATTAGAAGAGAACCTCACTCACGTGTACGAACTCCGTAGGACGGCTTGAGACCCACGGTATGGGGGAGACAGTTTTGATCTACTCTTCTGTTTTAACTGCTGAAGGTTCTTTAACGTGCACAAAATACACATGGGACCTGCTGTTCATTACTGTTACCCTGTTCAATGGCTGAATATCGCATCTCAATATCCAGAGATCAGAGGGGGGTAACGTCACGAAGAAATCGTGAATTTATTTTTTCTAATTTTGACAAATCATCACCACCTGTGATGGACTTCAACCCTGGGCCCTTCCTGTCCATAAAATTAAAGTACCCCCGCCACGCCAAATGGCGTATAGGGAATATGGTGTCAGGGACCATACATTTTACAGACCTTCGGCACTTAATTTTTGGGGTAATGTGGTCGCCCCGTGCCGCTTTACTTTCCCAGAAAAAAATTCGTTACCCGTTAAAAGCTGGGTGAACCGGAAGCCTTCGGTAGGGATCGAACCCTACCTCTTGTCCTTTGTAGTCCTGTTTACTAACCACTGAGCTGTCGCAGCTCCCTTCTTGTCCATAGGTCGACGTTATACTTCTAGACTACCCGATTATTTTTTCCCTACCCCTACATATACTACATTTCACAATTCATTATCTGTTTTGACCAGAGTTTTATTAAATCTTACGACTTGCCCGTACCGCCATCAACTACGTGTTCGCTGAGTGCATTGTAACCCAAGGACACATTTTTATTTTCAAATTTTCGAACAAACTTTCCCCCAATTTACAACGAATCATCTGGCCGGATGTGACGCATAAACGAGTAAATATGACAGACTTTATCCTCATTAAACATGAACCTGAGTTTTCCTTGTCATTTTTCTGGCAAATAAACCAATAATCTCTGCTTTATCACTGTAAACTGAGACTAGAGAGTACAGGAACCATTTTCTGCACTTCTTCCCTCCAGTTCATCAACTGCGCATAGAAAGCCAAAGACGTGACCTGACTATCAGTGGAGGTTTCAGTTTACCTGCAAAAATATATAATCAAATACAGATCCTGCTGGTAGGCGGGAGATGAAGTGAGAGCAAGAGATATGTGGATTGATTAGGGGGGCTCCTATTTCCAATCCCTTGCACGTCAGCGGGAGTTGTGATGATTCGCCTCTGGTTTAGTATTTAGTGTCTGAATAAACAATAGAATAACGAAGGTGCTGAGAAAAAGTCAGCAGCTGTTGATATTAAGTACCTTTCGTCTGAACAATGTCTTTAATTTTTGTTGTGCTCAAAGCTGGGCTAGTCAGTTATTTCTGAAACCGGCCACTTCCAGCGGCGTATCTAGAATAGGGTGTTACTTTTTTGCTGTCGTGCACATTTTGAACAAAGTGTTTAGAACAACGTCAACAATGCTGTATTTTATTTCTTCCGTTTAAGGCTGGGTGGACCTAGAAGCTGTTGTTGGGGATCGACCCCTTGTTCTGAGTAATCCAGTTAACTGGACTATTGCAGCTCCTACAAGGAGTAGACCCCTGCAACAGTAATATACATTGTTGAAGTAATTAGATGTTATACAAAAAATAGGTGAGAGTTGGGAAACACAGAACTGGAGTCGTCAGTCGCTGGAAGCTGCAAGACTTGCTGAGGACTGGATCTGAGCAACTATGGACATGTTCGAAGTGCATTGATGATGACCTGCAAATAAATCAATATTAAGATAATCAATATTAGAGTTCAAATCACCGCCATCATATGGTACCATATTTGACGGCGAAAGCGATCGTATCTATCTACAAACTTCATTCTACGGCTGTCCATCAGCTTCGCTGTTGTCTTCTTGACATGCTATAATGTTGTTACATGTGTCTTCTTAGCATGCTATAATGTTGCTACATGTGTCTTTTTAACATGCTATAATGTTGCTACATGTGTCTTTTTAACATGCTATAATGTTGCTACATGTGTCTTTTTAACATGCTATAATGTTGTTACATATGTCTTCATAACATTCTATAATGTTGGTACATGTGTATTTTTAACATGCTATAATGTTGCTACATGTGTCTTCATAACATGCTATAATGTTGCTACATGTGTCTTCTTAACATGCTATAATGTTGCTACATGTGTCTTCTTAACATGCTATAATGTACATCGTATTTTTTTTATTAGTTCTTTATTTTTTAAAATCTTCTCTCGCGCACACAAAAGCTTACACTCATATTAACACACGCACACACCTAAATGTGAAGACTACAAATATCACTTCTTAATGCATCAACTAGACTTCCCTTTGATCAAATGTTGCTATCTCTGCAGATCATCTTAACTTTATCTGGATTATTGGTCTCGGGGCACGAATGTTGTGAGTTCAAATCCCGACTGTACCAGTTGGGATTTGTATTTATGATTTTTCTATGCGGCAACCAACCGTGGTCTCATCAGCGATGCCCTGCTTGATATGCTTATTGCTCATCGACGGAAAAAAATAAGAGCACATCAGACGGCAGCTATCTGCATGTGCGGCGAGGGACCCTTGTGCACATATCTGCCATGGAAAAACGGATTAACACGTAAAATTCAATTCCTAGTCTTGAGACATTTCGCCAGAAGTGCAAGCTGGCGAGCATTTTAAAAAAAAAAGCTTAACTTTCAATTTCTTCACCTAATTTCTAAGTACCATAAAAAAGTATATATTAAAAGAGGAGAAGGCAGAAGACCAACAGCCAGCTCCAAAGTAAGATGGACAGATAACATCAAAGATGCATAACAACAATTGATAATGAGTGATATCGCCAAAGGGTGAGAACTAGAACATTGTATCTCCCTCGACACCCCGAAAGGATACAAGAGGAAATGAAGAAAGAGAAAGAAGAGATATTCTTGTAAATTCTTGATCTCAATTTCGTTGTTTTTTTTTTTTAAATATCTCAAAAATATACAGATAAAATACTAATAATAACACCGGAAGTTGTGTCATCCCTGATTTGAAGGCTGGGGAAAATGTTGCCACTTCTGCCGGTGAGCGGAAAAGGAAAAACAAGAAAGACCGAAAAAAAGCCAAATAAAACAAAGGTCGTCAGTTTCGCTACTTTTGCTCTGCTGGGATCTTTCCTTAATTCCCCCCTTCCCCAAAGCCCCTAGCAAATGTTGCTATTCCTACTCCTGCCAGTCCATTGACTACAAGTAACGAGATCTCCACCGAGGGCTACTATATAAGAAGAGAGTTCCGAGAGATTCGTCTTTGGCATGTTTATAGCGTCTCACGTGTCTGTATTTTTAGACCACACGACGACAAGTTTTGAGAGGCACACAGTGTAATCACCTGCGAATGTAAGCAAAACGTTTATTCGCGTAATCAAACGTTGGAGAGCGCATTTATCTTCGTTTCTTTTGGTTTACTTCCATTTTCTTCTACAGCCAGACAGGAGCCATCTTAACATACATTCATTTTTTTTTAAATTGTTATTTTCATTGTTTTTCTTGAAATTTAATTCCACGGTTGTTTTCTTTAATATTGGTTTTTTACTTTATTTCTGGTATGACTCTCAGTACCCTTTATTTTTTTCTTCGTCTCTCTCTCTCTCTCTCTTCTCTCTCTCTCTCTCTCTCTCGCTTTCAAATTAAAAAATATCTTTGTACTCACTACTAAGTACTTTCAACATTTATTATTTATGGCTACATTTTCTATCTTGCCCATTGCTCTAATTCACTATTTCCAAAGAGATTTCACATCAATCCACGTGCCTAACTCACTCACTACTTCCACGCAGATTTCAATCCAGGCGCCAATTCACTATTTCCACACCGATTTCTATACACGGTCCTAATCCACTCTTTCCACACAGATTTCAATCCAGGGTCCTAATCCACTCTTTCCACACAGATTTCAATCCACGGCACCAATTCAATCTTTCCATAGATATTTCTAGCCATGACGGTAAATCTCTATTCCCCCCCCCCCCCCACCACCCCCCCCCCACACACACACACAAAGATATCTTTTTCCTCAAAATTACAGGCCACCCTCCCCTCGCTAGCCTCATAATATTTCTCTCCTCTCTTTGCATACTTAACTATTTTTGTACATCACAAACTATTTTATTCTGAACCGTTCATATACGGTGTCTGAACTAAACATTTAAATAAAATCACCGACCAATGAGAACATAGATCATATATTTTAAGACGCAAACCGACATATGGTAGTAAAGGAAGTGTGTAGTTTATAATAGACGTCCCCAAGCTGTTTTCTGTAAATTTATGCAGTTTTCTTTTTACATTAGAGCAGGCTAAAATAATTAATTTAATATTTTAAGGAGACTTCATGTTACATAGGAATCGAATGTTACAAAATTATAAATAATACTGTTATAATATAAATCAATTCAGTACAGTATAATGCAGTACAGCATACTCCATTTTTGACAATAGAAACAAGTAAAAAGGTTCTTAAATGTAATGGAAAGCCAGTCTTAATTAACTATGTGCATCATGGACAATAAGATCAACAGACAAGAAAATCACTAGAGGCTGTAGAAATATAGGTTTACAGTAGAATGTTGAGTATACCATGGACAGCTAATAAGAATAATGAAAATGTTCTGAAAGAGGCCAAAACAAGGAGAGAGATAATTTCCAATATTAAGGAGAAACAATCACTATTTTTTTTACAATTTATAATGTAATGAGAAGGGAACAGCTGGGATATATTGTGACAACTGCGAAGAATGAGAGACGAAGGGATTGAGGGAAGCAAAGGGAAAATATACCAGTCAGCTAAAGAGAATGGCTTGGCAGAAGGTCAACAACAGAAATTATAAATAACTGTCGAGTTTGAAAGTTTTGCAGAGACATGATCACCTACGCCAGCAGGCATGGTACTTGAAGATGATGACGACAGTACAGTAAAATACAGTGCAGTGCAACATATTACAGTACATAAGAGTACAGTACAGTAAAAAAGACAATACAATATAACACAATACAATAGAAATACAAATACAACACATTACAATACAATACAATATAACACAATACAATACAATACAATACAACACAACACAACACAACACAACACAACACAACACAACACAACAAAATAGAATACAATGGAATACCAGAAGTTAAATAATAAAATGTGAATAAAGCCAGTTGGACGTTCTACCTCTCAAAAGAGTAGTTACTTATCTACAAATAACCCTTCAAAGCTTTTCCATGTATGTTAACGCCCCTCGACACATAATATTTTGTTAATTTTCTTCTTCTTAAATTGTACACATATTTCCAAAACATTTTTATCTCCAGCTTTTTGTATAAATAAGTAAATAAATGTGAACTAAAGTGACATTATCAAAACGGGTATTGATCAAAAGATATCATATTTTAGATTGATATTAATGTTGTATTTATTGATTTTTTTTAAAATCCAGACACAGAGAGCTAATATCGATTACTAAATAACCGGCGTTGTATGGTCTACACAGTTTCTGGAATGTTAAACAACTTCCAGATTAGAGAGAATGTCGTCTAAAAATAATCGAAGACTTGTAATTTACTGGCAGTGTTTTCTTCAGAAAGTAGAATGCAAACGAAACGTGTGAATACACTAACTCGCAATGCTGATTTTGAAGATACAGAATTAAAGGACGTTATGTAACTTCACAACTGGAGAGTGTCGAGCAGAGGTTGACGTTTTGGCTTGGTCATGGTGACGTTGACGTAATGGAAACAGAAGTGGAAGTGTGTCCCAACCGGAAAAAAAATTATTACGAGATAGAGATTTTTATGGGACAAAAGTGTAGAAGAAATGTAAGAACGAAACATCAGTGAAAGTGATTAGGAGGAGACAATAAGAACAAGAATTAAAGAACGTAAGTGAATGGTACAACTGACAGAAATATAGAAGTGAAACTGCAATAAAAGATGAATGTAAGAGTAGGCCAAAGCGCTTCTACAAGATCCGAACTATATGCAGTCTGTGACTTATAGCTGACTACTTGCGTACGGATCAGCGGCAACACCAGCTGATCAAGAACCTACGCCACCTCCCAGCGGTGCCTCTGAAAATAGACTAACTAGTCTGGACAAACGAGTAGGCTTAAAAAGGGAAGGCAACCCGAAACTGGGTTAACACGGTTAATGTAGAAATCATGGATCGGGATGTAAATGCCATATATCGACCTCACTGAACCAGTTCACTATTCAATGCTCTAGTGAGTCTTCTATGACTCATCATCATCATCATCAAGTACCATGCCTGCTGGCGTAGGTGATCATGTCTCTCCACAACTTTCTATCTTGACAGCTATTTATTATTTCTGTTGTTGACCTTCTGCCAAGCCATTCTCTTAAGCTGCCTGATATCTTTTTTCTTTGCTTCCCTCTATTCGTCCATCAACTTCCTAATTGTTACAATATATTCTAGCTGTTCCCTTCTCATTATATGACCAAAAAACGATGATTGTTTCTTCCTAACATTGGAAACTAGCTCTCTCTCTCTCTCTCTCTCTCTCTCTCTCTCTCTTTACATTAGCCTCTTTCAGAACGTTTTCATTATTCTTCTTAGGCGCCCATATTATTCTCAACATTCTTCTATGACTAGTAGATTAAAATGAGCAAACAGGAAGAAAAGAAGACAAACATGAGAATTAGTTCATTTATATCCAGACGATTCATAACGAACAGTTAAATCATTCTACACCCATGTAAAATGACGTGCTGTAGGATTCCATATTTTCCCCACAATACATGTAAATATCGCTTAGCCAAATTCGAATATCAAAACACTAAAGTACAACAGACAACTAACGAGCCAAGTGGCGAGGAATAATAGCACTCACAGCAAATTTTGATTGGCCCCCTCTTCGCTCAAAGCAAGCTACATTGACCTTTATCAACTTGGAAGCAATCTGAGTGTAAAAATCTTTTGAAATCGTGTCTCTGGTTATTGGCACGCCTAACAATATCCAATATCGTCTTTTTGGACCTTGCACTTCTGATCAAGGCTTATTTAGCGAAATTATTCCCGCCACGCATTCTAGCTTTATCATTGAGCGATCTTTACTTTTTTGATGAAACAAAAATGTTCGAAACGACTGACGCAAACCCTCTCATCTTTCAGCATGACGAGGTTTAAATGTGTGAAACGTCAGCAAAGAAATTATTCTCCCTTCTCAAATCGTATTCAGCACAATCAGTCACATTTCAGCTTTCTGGCTTCTGCTACAAACTAATTTTCCCGCGTTATTCGACAGCACAGCGTGCTAGCAGCAATAACGGTGCTTTGACAGTGGCGTTTTCTCGGTTTATGCACGTGTCGGAACATTTATATCACATCAGGAGCACATTTTGTTGAACTTAGGTACACGCCACACAAAACAGGTTCGTCGGAACGGGGTCTACCAGAAGGAATTAGCAGAGTGGAGTCTTCACCTTGAAATGCTGTGGAGTATTGTCATGAAAAAGAAAAAGACATCACCTCAGTGCAAAATAAAGACAAGTGGAACAATATTAAAACAGGTAAATGAATTTAAATATTTGGGAACTTTGTTAACCTCAGACGGAAGATGTACAAAAGTGGTGAGATGCAGAATGGCTCAGGCAAAAGCAGCTTTCCAATGAAGAAGATACTATGCAATCCATTTTTGACAATAGAAACAAGAAAAAGAGTTCTTAAATGTTATATAGAGTCAGTCTTAACATATGGATGCGAATCATGGACAATAGGACAACAGACAAGAAAATCACTGGAGTTTGTAGGTTGCAGAAATGTGGTTTTACAGAAGAATGTTGAGAGTACCATGGACAGCTAAGAAGAGTAATGAAAAAGTTCTGAAAGAGGTCAAAGCAAAAAGAGAACTAATTTCCAATATTAGGAAGAAACAATAATCCTTTTTTGGCCGTGTAATGAGAAGAGAACAACTGGAATATAATGCAACAACTGAAACAAATTGAGGGACGAATAGATAGAGGGAAGCAAAGAGAAAAAATAACAGACAGCTTAAGAGAATGGCTTGGCAGAAGGTCAACAACAGAAATGATAAATAGCTGCCGAGATCGAAAATTGTGGAGAGACATGATCACCTACGCCAGTAGGCACGGTACTTGATGATGATGATGATGATTGTCATGATGTTAATACTTCACTTCAATGAGGCGTTACATGTTACACAAACTCCTCTATTCAAAATTAAACGCTTACCATTACTTGTAACAAACTTGCTATTACTTCAGCGCTTACCCAACGATCCCCTTTTTCCTAATTTGCCATTTTAAAGGGCGTTGAGCAAAAGTGTAGTGAAGTTTGTAAGGTTCTTACACTCCCCACACTAGAGAGTATAAATCTTGAGTTCAACAATGTGAGGTCAACACATTTCACACCCTTACATATTATCTGCTCTAGGACTAACCTTACCACTTTCATGTAGAATAATGGGCTTAACCGCGCAATTGCCAGCAAATTATTATTACTAGTATATGTGTTTGCATGTCTGTGTGTGTGGTAATAATAATGTGTTATTATATACAGTCATGATGCCAAGATACGCTTATTTTAATAATTGGTGGCAAATGCGCCTGCTAGCGCCAAAGATGAAAAAACGGTTAGCAACTCATAACTGACTGCTTGCGCCAGGATCAATGATCTAGAACTATCCCGATGTTACTCCACCTCTTCGCAGTGCACATAGAAACATATTACCTGGACTGGACAGGTAAATACGGCTAAAAAAGGAAGGTCGCTCGGTGCTCAAAAACGCTTGAATGTGTTGGGCCGAAAGGTGCAAATAACGTAGTTAGAGTTCTACTATGAGCCACAACACAACTCACCACACAACTCACCACACAACTCACCACACAGCTCACCACACAACTCACCACACAGCTCACCACACAACTCACCACACAACTCACCACACAGCTCACCACACAACTCACCACACAACTCACCACACAGCTCACCACACAACTCACCACACAGCTCACCACACAACTCACCACACAACTCACCACACAGCTCACCACACAACTCACCACACAACTCACCACACAGCTCACCACACAACTCACCACACAACTCACCACACAGCTCACTACACAGCTCACCACACAGCTCACCACACAACTCACCACACAGCTCACTACACAGCTCACCACACAGCTCACCACACAACTCACCACACAACTCACCACACAGCTCACCACACAACTCACCACACAACTCACCACACAACTCACCACACTTAACGCCCTGTCAAAGACGGATCTGAAAAAGGAATATCCCTTTGTTTAATTTACGTCGGATGAACATATAGTATATGTCAATAAACAGTTGCAGACATTTATAAAGCGCATAAATAAAATGACACTCTTGTTAGATTTGCAATTAGTTAAGCTTTAAAGTCTGAACGCTACAGTGAATTGATTTACTGCGTGTAGTTTAATAATTCCTCTCATTTCTTCTGCCACAACGTACTGAACAGTCCACTTGAATGTAAGATTTATATACCAGCAGATTACGTGGTCATCAGCCCGTGAAACAGTCACAACCGATTCTACCAGATGTGCTTATCTCTAGTGAGCCTTGAGAGAATTTTTGGGACGGATTTTGCTGAGGGCCAGCTGTGAACGAAGTGACTGGATGTTAGCCATTGAATGTCCCTCGAGTCAGAGACGAGGGGCAGTCGAGGGTGTCTGATGTGGCTATGTCTTGATGCCCGTTTCGCTCCCAGGCACAGTTTAGGGAGGAGGTGGGGAATTTAGGATTTGTATGTTGTTGGGCTCTTAGTGCTCTCAATATCCGGTTGCCTTTCAGTGCGCAACTTATTCTATTTATCAGGATGACAAATGTATGTCATTTTCTTCTTCCTGCAGCTCACCTATTAAGTGGGCATCTTCTGCAATAAGTCAATATCAATGGAAGAGATCTCATAAGTGATATATAGAGCCAACTCAAACCTATAAAATCGAATCATGGACTGTAGCTAAAGAAAAGAAAATATTAGGGACCACAGAGATGGGATTTGTCAGGAAAACGTTGAGTTTCCTGGACAGCTGAAAAGACCAACGAGGAAATTAGCAAAGAGGCCAACACAAAAATGATGCCCTGTAAACGCATTAGAAAGAAGCAATCGATATTTTTTTCTGGCATATCCAGAGAAGAGGAAATTTGAAATATTTTGTTATAACTAGCAAAATACAGATAAAAAGAGATCACGGATGACAAAGAAAGAAGATACTAGATAGCGTGTGATGGAATGGAGAACAGTCATCAACAGAATTGATACGATGCAATGTGGATAGAACATTATGGAAGGATATGATCGCCTGCTTCAACCGGTATGGCACATATATATTGATTAAGTGGACGCGGATGCGTTGTGTCGCTGGTTTGCGACAAGGTCGGAATATCTGCGCCTCTCGGCCCGACTTGTGTGTAACGTGGGTAGATTTTCTTAATAATTGTTTGCCCGGACAGCGGCAATATTTTTTGGTCCACTTTTTTCGAGTTTAAAAGGCGAAGGATTATTTAACGTGCATGAATACACACTGGTCAACCTGTTTTCCCCATTTTCCGACAGCACTAAACATCGCATATCACTACCAAAGGACCAGGGAAGAGTAAAGCCATGAGGAAACCACAGATTCGATTACTGAAAAATGACTTTCCACTGCTGAGAATCGAACCAGGGAACTTCCTGTCCGAAGACCAACATCTTACCACTAGACCATACTGTCCCCTGGCTTATGTATAATCATCGCCCATATTTAAACCAAGTGTCCGTAGCAGCCTGCTTCGATCTGTTTGTAAGGAAAACAAGACCAATCACAACTTAACAGACGTCGTATAACAAAACAGCAGCAGGGTTACACAGACCACTGCGAAGTTAGATCAGGTGTAACACAGGGTTGGGTGCTCTCCCCCCTACTGTTTAATACATACATGGACTACATATGCAAGTTAGCCAATCCATCAGAGACAGAGGAGATCAACGAGCTTTTATTTGCAGACGATCATGCACTAATACATTGAAAAATAGAAAACTTACAAGAATACTTAAATAGACTCAACAGTACAGGCAGAAAATACATGAAAATAAACAAAACAGAAGCTATGAATATTGCAAAGGAGAAATAGAACACATCAACATAACAATAGACGGCAGACAACTAAAACAAGTAGAGGAATTTAAATACCTAGGCAGTCTAGTTACAAATGACAATTCACAAAGAGCAGAAATAGACTCAAGATGCAATAAAGCTTGTCAAATCATTGGACAGCTATCACCACTATTGTCCAACAAGGAAATAACTCTAGAGGCAAAACGGGCACTGTAAAATACAATCTTCATCCCAACGTTGTGCTACCAAAGCCATTCCTGGACCCTAGATGCAAGAATAATAAGAAAAATAACCTCTACCGAGATGAAATGTGTTAGACGAATGACAAGAAACAGCCTGAGAGATAAGATCAGAAATGAAGAAGTGAGAAAAAAGCTAGGAATAACCCCCCCCCCCCCTATAGAATATATAAAGAAACAACAGATAAAACGGTTTGGCCACGTGACAATGTGGAAGGATCAGAACACAGCACAACGAGCCATCAATAAACGATGCGACAACACCAGACCCAAGGGCCAACCACGAAAAAGATGGATTGACGGACTATTAGAAACGCAAGAAAACATAGCAGCAGAGGCGCACAGAGGAGCAAAAGATCGCACATTATATCTCCCCTCGACACTGAAAAGCAAATGAGGAAGGAAAGACGAAGTATAACAAAAATAGTTCAACGTCTACCTGAATTCCACTATGTTTATGTTAAGCTTTCAGCTCTCTTCAACCCGTGTTTCCCTGTTAATTCTACACTAACAGAAGTTCCATTGCTCACATTACAAACTAAATTATTATTAATAAAATGCAAAAAGAAAACTCCATTCTTAGCAGTGAAAGATAAATGTAGTTCAGAGATAAATAAGACAAAAGAGTTAATAAGTATTAACCACTCAGTGCAAATCTCTAGCGATTGAAGGTAAACTGGATGTCCACTTTCTTGGCGCTACACTTCCTGATTACGTTCTACGAGTTGTTTGTCCATGATTTGATAGAAACGTCGCCTGAGCTAGTTAACAGTGGAACAAACCTTGTGTACATTAATCATGACGAATGATAAACCTTCAATCCTGTCATTAACTGTCTCCCCTCTTCACCCCTTTTAATCAAAGGAAAGAAAATACGTTAAATAAATAATCACAATTAAAAAGACATAAACAAATTATTACATATCGGTAGGTTGAATAAATGACAAGAAGACATACGTTTTTTTTTTATTTCGTAGGAATTTACATCATTAAGATAAGTGAAGCCGAAAACATGGTAGGATTAACTGTTTAGTTTATTTATGTTTGACCTTATCTCCAGTGTTAATAAAATGCCATCCAACTGCCCTAGTTTGTTTATTTGTAGTAATTTGTAGGGCTGATAAGTTTAGCGATACCATGACTTATAACATTTATTGTTTTGCTAGTTATGGCTACTAATCTACATCATCATCATCATCATTGAGTGCCGTCTCCGCAACGAAGGTTGGCTACCATGGAGCGCCATTTTGCTCTATCTCTTGCTTTGATGGTGCAGGTTGTCATCGGTTGATTTGTTGGCTACTAATCTACACCAGATACATATTCTAGTTGGTGTCTGGTTTGAGTGTTTTCATTTGTCTTGTGTTTTTTATTTTATTTATTTTTTATTTTTTTTCTTTGCGTTCGTCAGCTTTCACCACTGGCGAAGTTCCTAGAGACTTTTTTTTTTTTTTTTGCGTTCGCCAGCATTCACTTCTTGCGACGTGCCTGGAGACTAGCAACTGAATTTTGCGTGTTAATTCTGTTTTTTTTTTCTCTCCCCCACCCCCCTGCCAGCCGTGTGCACAGGGGTCCCTCGCCGCACATGCAAATAATTCCATCCTCGGAAGTACTCGTATTTTTTCCGGCGATGAATAACTAACATTTCTAGCTGGGCTTCCCTGCTGAGACCAGGGGTAGCTGCCGCAGAGAGAAATCACAAATAAACAAAAAAAAAAAAACTCCACTGGTACACCCGGGATATGAACTCACAACCTCTCTCTCACTCTCTCTCTCTCTCTCTCTCTCTCTCTCTCTCTCTCTTTAGACCGACGTCTTGCCACCAGATTAACCAAACACCATTCCCACCACCTCCTTGTATTTTAAAACGCCGTTGCTTCCGTTATACGAGACTGAGTAGGAGAGAGCAAACGATCGCTAGATCAGTTATATATTGCCGTGGATTATCTCTTTAGTTCGGTACGGTAGTAATAAAGATCACTGCAGTTCCTCGTGCAATCTTCAGTTAATAAACTACATCACCTTCAGCCAACTTATCTCCACATCACCTTCAAATAACAACCTCAACATAACCTTCACATAACTACCTCCACATCACCCTCAACTAACTACCTCAACATCACCTTCAACTATCTCCACATCTCCTTCAGTTAGTCACCTCCTCATCACCTTCAGCTACCCCACAATACACCTCACGTCACCTTCTCAGCAGCAGCAGTGCAAGACAGTCCAGAATGTTTATTCGAGCTCGTTCTTCTGTTAAACTCCACTTGACGTACTATCGTTTTCCCACAGCGACAAATTGTCCGTCGGCATTCAAGTAATTGTCCAGTGATCCTCTTCAGTGCTTTTGTCCAATTTTCTCACTAGGAGCCATTTCAAAAACAGGTCCGTCTGACTGTTAATCCCATTACATCTAGTCAGTAGTAATGCTCTTAGGGCTTCTCTTTCTCGTGGAAAAGGCTATTCCCCGAGCCCCCTGTTGAGGGCAGTGAAATTTTATGAAAAGGCACGACGATTATTCTAGATTGCCCCAGTGGCAGTGGCAGAAGTTTGCTGAGTTAGTTCATTAACATGGCCTTTTGGGTTTACTCATTTATCGTCACGTGTCACACCGGATGAAGTTTGTGATTGTTGATTTTCTCAACTTAAATTCCTTTCAGGTGTCCATCAGTTTTGTTTTCTTTCCTTGTGATTGGACACAAGTACATAGCCCAGCGATCTACCAAATTAACCATCTGCCTTCTTGGCGCAAGCCATCATGGCTTATAAGAGTATTGTGATAAGAGACATGATAACAAAACATAAAAAAAAATCAACATTTCAGAATAATGGCAATCATAGAAAAAGATCATCAGAACTAATAGACACTTCAGGAGCTTTAAGTTATGGAGATGATCCATGTTCATTTACATATTCCAGTAGATAAAGGCAATAAAATACGTGTAATCAAAATTGTCAAAAGCTGGAACGTATAATCAAAATTGTCAAAAGCTGGAACGTATAATCACAATTGTCAAAAGCTGGAACGTATAATCAAAATTGTCAAAAGCTGGAACGTATAATCAAAATTGTCAAAAGCTGGAACGTATAATCAAAATTGTCAAAAGCTGGAACGTATAATCAAAATTGTCAAAAGCTGGAACGTATAATCAAAATTGTCAAAAGCTGGGACATGTTGAGGTAAACTTTCAAAACTGAACAATCCTGAGATACATGTTTAATAAGTAGGTGAAAACTAGAATTTACATTTAGTTTTTTTTCTTTCTTATGTTTTAGTAACGTTAATACAAATGTAAGTATACAAGAGCTTCAGCAGGGACCTAGTATGTTGCAATCTTCTCATTTTATTTGATGAGATGATAAAGTTCTGGTGAATATTTTTAGTTTCTGGAAAGAAACAGCACTGCATATATATATATATATATATATATATATATATATATATATATATATATATATATATATATATATATCTGTGTGTGTGTATGTGTGTGTAGCGTACATATACATGTGTGGATACCTTACACCTCTACGCAACAAAGTTTAAAAAGTCTAAGAGCAAATAATCTCTTATTCATGTTGTTGTGTGTAATTATTTAGTCACTCTTATTCTTGTCAAATTCCCGTTTATGAAGACTTTAACAAGTCGAAACGTCGATGTGTAGTCCTGCCACTCATCCGTAAATCCATCATATACAGTTTATTTGTGAGTTTTTTCTTATTTTCTTTATAAATCCGCCCGCAAAACAAATGTTTATGACATTAAATAATAAAAGATTCGAAATATTGGCAACTATTATACACAGCGTGTTGAGTGCTAATAAACTTTAGCGCACGTCTATCAAATGTGCTGCTGTTTCACCGCTCCCTTACTTAATTGTCACAGTGGTATCGATGTGTCAGGGATCAATAAAATAAACTAATTATTACGCCGTTAAATACTTTTTGTTTTATTAATCTCAGATGTTATCAATCATTGATTGGGAAATAACCGCCCTAGTGTTTTCAGTTGAAGTTATCGAAAGGTTTTGAAGTAATATCCATAATAAACTTTTGACCTTGATCGTTTTAAGTTTGTGGGGTATGCTAACTCCTTGCTATTTGTTGTTGTTGTTGTTGTTGGGTTTTATTTTATTTAGTTTTTTTGCGTTCACCAGCTTTCACCTCTGGCGAAATCCCTAGAGACTAGGAACTGAATTTTGGGTGATAATCTTTTTTTTCCAAGCTGGCCGTGTGCACAGGTGTCCCCCTCGCCGTACAGGCAGATAACTCCGTCTTCGGAGGTACTCATTTTTTCGTTCCGTCGATGAGTAATTGACGTTTCAAGCCGGACCTCAGTGCTGAGACTAGCGGTGGTTGCCTCAGAGAGAAATCACAAATAAAAAATCTCAACTGGTGCAGCGGGGATTTGAACTCACAGCCTCTCTGTCTCGAGACTGGCGTTTTGCCAGGTGGTCAACCAGCTATCCCCCCTCCCCTCTCCCCCCCCCCCCACCTCCAAACCGCTATTTAACTTTCTCCAACGTTGCAAGCTTAAAGACACTGATTCACTTAGTAGCTTTTTTAACTTGACCAACATGAGAATGTCTCATAAAATTGAATCATCGTGCGTCATTTTTTGTTCATTATCTTGCACCTGTTCATATGCTACCGACGGACTGGATGGACTAGAGTTAAGATGACGGCCTCTGAACAAGAAGGTCTTGGGTTCGACTCTCACCACAGGCAGTGGGATTTTTTTCTTCAAAATTCGAATATGTGGTTTCTTCTACCCTCCCCTCATCTCTGAGTAGTGAGATGCGATGTCTAGCCCTCTCGGGAAACGACGAAAAACAGGAGGTCCTGTGTGTATTCCTGCACTTAAAGAACTGGGCAAACATTGTTAAGAAAATCTACCCATCAAG
Organism: Megaustenia siamemsis; assembly: GCA_032433765.1. Taxonomy (NCBI): domain Eukaryota; kingdom Metazoa; phylum Mollusca; class Gastropoda; order Stylommatophora; family Ariophantidae; genus Megaustenia; species Megaustenia siamemsis. Next base: position 22,828,151 of record JAVIAB010000073.1, on the reverse strand, counting down.
CCGAATATGGATGTGTCGGGCCGAAATGTGCAGATGTCGCGAAATGTCCAAAAACTAGCAACACAGCGCACCCATGGCCATTAACTGTTGAATGCAAAGAAGAAGAGATATTCTACTGAGGGGAAGAGACATTCTACTGAGGGGAAGAGATTTCTACTGAGGTGAAGAGATATTCTACTGAGGGGAAGAGATATTCTACTGAGGGGAAGAGATATTCTACTGAGGGGAAGAGATATTCTACTGAGGGGAAGAGATTTCTACTGAGGTGAAGAGATATTCTACTGAGGGGAAGAGATATTCTACTGACGGGAAGAGATATTCTACTGAGGGGAAGAGATATTCTACTGAGGGGAAGAGATATTCTACTGAGGGGAAGAGATATTCTACTGAGGGGAAGAGATATTCTACTGAGGGGAAGAGATATTCTATTAAGGGGAAAAGATATTTTACTGAGGGGAAGAGATATTCTACTGAGGGGAAGAAATAACCTACTGAGGGGAAGAGATATTCTACTGAGGGGAAGAGATATTCTACTGAGGGGAAGAGATATTCTACTGAGGAGAAGAGATATTCTACTGAGGGGAAAAGATATTCTACTGAGGGGAAGAGATATTATACTGAGGGGAAGATATATTCTACTAAGGGGAAGAGATATTCTACTGAGGGGAAAAGATATTCTACTGAGGGGAAGAGATATTCTACTGAGAGGAAGAGATATTCTACTGAGGGGAAGAGATATTCTACTGAGGGGAAAAGATATTCTACTGAGGGGAAGAGATATTCTACTGAGGGGAAGAGATATTCTGCTGAGGGGAAGAGATATTCTACTGAGGGGAAAATATATTCTACTGAGGGGAAGAGATATTCTACTGAGGGAAATAGATATTCTACTATGGGGAAGAGATATTCTACTGAGGGGAAAAGATATTCTACTGAGGGGAAGAGATATTCTGCTGAGGAGAAGAGATATTCTACTGAGGGGAAGAGACATTCTACTGAGGGGAAGAGATTTCTACTGAGGTGAAGAGATATTCTACTGAGGGGAAGAGATATTCTACTGAGGGGAAGAGATATTCTACTGAGGGGAAGAGATATTCTACTGAGGGGAAGAGATTTCTACTGAGGTGAAGAGATATTCTACTGAGGGGAAGAGATATTCTACTGAGGGGAAGAGATATTCTACTGAGGGGAAGAGATATTCTACTGAGGGGAAGAGATATTCTACTGAGGGAAGAGATATTCTACTGAGGGGAAGAGATATTCTACTGAGGGGAAGAGATATTCTATTAAGGGGAAAAGATATTTTACTGAGGGGAAGAGATATTCTACTGAGGGGAAGAGATAACCTACTGAGGGGAAGAGATATTCTACTGAGGGGAAGAGATATTCTACTGAGGGGAAGAGATATTCTACTGAGGAGAAGAGATATTCTACTGAGGGGAAAAGATATTCTACTGAGGGGAAGAGATATTATACTGAGGGGAAGATATATTGTACTAAGGGGAAGAGATATTCTACTGAGGGGAAAAGATATTCTACTGAGGGGAAGAGATATTCTACTGAGAGGAAGAGATATTCTACTGAGGGGAAGAGATATTCTACTGAGGGGAAAAGATATTCTACTGAGGGGAAGAGATATTCTACTGAGGGGAAGAGATATTCTGCTGAGGGGAAGAGATATTCTACTGAGGGGAAAATATATTCTACTGAGGGGAAGAGATATTCTACTGAGGGAAATAGATATTCTACTATGGGGAAGAGATATTCTACTGAGGGGAAAAGATATTCTACTGAGGGGAAGAGATATTCTGCTGAGGGGAAGAGATATTCTACTGACGGGAAGAGATAACCTACTGAGGGGAAGAGATAACCTACAGAGGGGAAGAGATATTCTACTGACGGGAAGAGATAACCTACTGAGGGGAAAAGATAACCTACAGAGGGGAAGAGATAACCTACAGAGGGGAAGAGATAACCTACAGAGGGGAAGAGATATTCTACTGACGGGAAGAGATAACCTACTGAGGGGAAGAGATATTCTACTGAAGGGAAGGGATATTCAACTGAGGTGAAGAGATATCCTACTGAGGGGAAGATATATTCTACTGAGGGGAAGGGATATTCTACTGAGGTGAAGAGATATTCTACTGAGGGGAAGCGATATTCTACTGAGGTGAAGAGATATTCTACTTAGGGGAAGAGATATTCTACTGAGTGGAAGGGATATTCTACTGAGGTGAAGAGATATCCTACTGAGGTGAAGAGATATCATACTGAGGGGAAGAGATATTCTACTGAGGGGAAGAGATATTCTACTGAGGGGAAGAGATAAAGGTAAAGTACGAGACTTGAACCGGCGTCTTAGCACGCGAGTTTACATCCATATGTGCTCGGCCGCCTATCCAGAAATGTTCGGAGATTTCTGTATAGTGTCGCCTCAAGCATCGAAACTCAGATGCGAAGCAACATTCCTCACCTTCCCGGGGTGGGGAAGAGATATTCTACTGAGGTGAAGAGATATCCTACTGAGGGGAAGATATATTCTACTGAGGGGAACAGATATCCTACCGGGGCGGAAGAGATATTCTACTGCGGGGTTCATCCTCAAATGCCATCTTCACTTGTAAATGTGTGCGCCAGACTGACCTACATCTGACAAATTGTATTTCTGTGGTTATTGCATTTATTTTTAATTAAAAAGTGTCCAAGTTTCATGCTGATAACACAATGTCTGGTACTATACTTAGTAAATATCTTTGACAAGAATGAGTGAATTGAATGGCATGTAAGGGCATTTTGTTACATACAAAACCGACAGGTATCTAAAAAAAAATAAAAAAATGAGTGGTTCGATTTAACGTTGATTGATTTCAAGTAATTGGTTTCCTGACTAGTGTCGATGATTCATGCTTCTCTTTGTTTCATTTCTACCAATATTTCTTTCCCCTTAATTATAACCCGAAAAAAAAAATGGGCAGATTAACTGACAACTTGAAGCCCACAAACATTCAACCCTCGCCGTGCTCTCGTTGACCTGACTGCTTCTTTGGCTTGGAACATATAACCCGGTGACATCAGAGGATATGGCAAACATTTGTTAGCCGAACTGCTATTCTATTTTGAAGGTAAACAAAATATTATCGATTGAATTTTGCATCAGCGCACAAGAATATCGACGAAGTGGTTAATGCACATTTTGAGAGGGCTGGCCAGGTAATCAAATATAAATCGCTTTAGTCTGGTCACGCGCTAAGAACTGACCAAACTAGCGACTGTTATTTCCCAGAATTTATCTCTGCTTCACACTTGGTCACGATTGTAAGGGCACGCTCAAGCCGGCAACACAAACACTGTTGTTATTAGCCAACAAAAATATAAAGACGAATGCAAACAACCGACACTGTTGTCACAGTCTCGCTGTCAGAGTTGATTTTGTTGTGCCTGCCATTTGTAATCCTGCGATTCGTCACCACCACTCGCTGTTGCTGTAGTTTATCCAGTCATAAAGAACATTATTGTTTTAACCCCGCCGACAATTAGGCCAAAGTTTGTCTAATTTGTTTCGTGAGTTACTATTTACTCAGTTTTGTAATGCTTTCAACGACGAATAGCGGTAAATTGAAATTAGGATCATAACAATTTACATATCAAATCACCGAAACTAATATCAATATAAAGAAACTGATTAGCAAATCAAATGAGAAATCAATTTGGAAAGTTAAAATATAATGGGGTAATGTTTTAACAAGGTGCATTTATTTTCTTCTGCGACGTCTCTTTACTTACGCTGAGAGCAGTTGGGGGGGGGGGGGGAGGGGAATAGAAGTCTTACAAGGACGCTTAGAGTGAACATCATACATCATAAGCAACCAATACAAGATGGTCAACATCAGCAAGTTAGAGGTCATGAACATCTCAGAAGAAAAATAAAAGAACATCAACCTAGTTATAGATGACAGACAATTAAAGGAAGTGGGGGAATTTAAATACTTGAGAAGTCTAGTGAGAAACAATAATTCACAGGCAGCAGAAATAGATTAATGATGCAACAAAGCTTGTCAAATCATTGGATAGATGCCACCTCTATTGTCCAACAGATAAAATAACCGTAGAGGCAAACATCACAATCTTCATTCCAATGTTGTGATACAAATGCCAGACTGACTTTAGATCAAACAACAGTAAACAAAAAATAACTATTACTGAAATGAAATGTGTTAGACGCATGATAGGAAACAGCTTGCGAGAGATGAGATCAGAAGTGAAGAGCTAGTTAAAAAAAACAAAAAAACTAGGAATAGTTTACGCCTTTTAATACATAAAGAAACAATAGATAAAATGGTATGGCCACGTGATAAGGCAGAAAGCAAAATATAGTACAACGAGCCTTTAACAAACGCTACAAGAGCACCAGATCCAAGGACCAACAATGAAAAATATGGATTGATACTTGAAAACATAACTGCTGGAGATGCCACCAGTAAAGCCAAAAACCGTAAACTATATCTCCACTCGAGGCTGAATCGCAAAGGAGGAAAGAAAGAAAGAGGAAGAAGCAAGAGAATATCTTCAGAAATATAAGCACAGGTGCATTCAAATGATATATGTTTGACAAGACATGATAGCATCAAGTAGTGGCACGTGACAAAATAAAAAGTTAAAAGCAAATTTGAAATATTGAGAAATTTTATTTTTATTTGAAAAGAATGAGGTTGGAATATTGTCAAATGTCACAAATAAAAGGGTGATGGTTTCAAGCTGTTTTCTAAACGAGAAAGTAATTTCTATCTACGACATGGTCATAATTGTATTTTTTCTGTTGTGTAAAAATAAACAAAAAGAAAATAAACAAGTTTTGACGTGGAAACCACAATTGTGCTTGCCATATTTATTCGTTACTGCTTGGCCAACGAAAAAGTGAATAAATGCCGTGTTTTTGTTTAAGTTAAGAGGGTGAGTGTTTTATCAAACATCTTATAAGTCTCTAGAGGTCGGGTTCGATCCTGATTGACAGCTTCCGGGTTCACCCAGCCTTAAATGGGTACCTGATTTTTTTCTAAGAAAGTAAAGCGACACGGGCGTAATAGCGACCACATTACCCTAAAAATAATGTGCCGAAGGTCTGTAAAAAGGATGGTCACTAATACCATATTCCCTATACGCCACTTGTCGTGACAGTGCACTTTACTTTTTTTTTTTTTTTTTTTTACTTTTAAGTTTCTAGAAAGGCATTCTGATCACTGGGAAGAAGAAATGACTCAGTTGTTATGATCATGTATTCCGTTCGTTTGGCCGGCGGAGGGTTGGGTGAAAGATGGACAGAAGAAACGCAGATGACGGAATGTTCTTCAGACAGAAAACGAAGATGTAACACTGAACAATCACGTGGAACAGAATATAACGAAATCAAACTCCAACATGGCCACTCTGTCAACACCCTCATGATACAGTAGAACATCACCTTTTTTGAATGTACAAAGCTCACTGACGTCAGAGCAACTATACTTCCTCAAAGACCTGATAAATAGAACAACCTGGAACAAGGCAACTCATAAATACGGTAGATATCATTACGTGGTATTGGGCCGAAGGGCGTCAGCTCACGAGTTTCTGGATCCATAACGACAAGAAGAAGACAGAATAATGCATGGGAAGAATGGAGAGGCCGTGACCACCTCATCGTATAATTAGCATCAGCTAACAGGGATGGGTGGGGGAAATTTAAACTGTTGATATGTGGATATCGATAAGAATGTAGATATTTTAGTGAGAAAAGAAAGATTCACTTGAAAGTAAATAAAAAGTAAAGAGCCCCAGTCACGCCAAGTGGCACATAGGGAATATGGTGTTAGTAACCATAAATTGTACAGACCTTCATCACATGATTTTGGGGGAATGTGGTTGGTATTACGCCCGTGTTGCTTTACTTTCCCAGAAAAAAAATTTTCGGTGCCCATTTAAGGCTGGGTGAACCCGGAAGTCGTCGGTTGGGATCAAACCCTACCTCTTGTCCTTTGTAGTCCAGTTCACTAACCACTGGGCTATCGCGGCTCACTTGAAAGTGAAGTAACATAAATGTTAGAAAATCAACATAAAAAAATTAATGAAAAAGAAAGAACATATTTATATATTCTATAATGAAATATAATATCTAGAATATAACATTTTCATTTTTCAACCCAAATTATCATGAAAATAACACTAATAGAAATAATTAAAATGTGCGTCGTTATTTTGTATCTCATTCGTTATAGAAAAAAATATAGCAACTCGCTGGCGATACTCTACCAGATCTCAACAGCTGGCTCCTGAAGTAGACGAGAACTGCATTCAATTATTTGTTAATGAGCACCAGTAGAAACTCTGGTGTCTTGTCTTCAGTTAAACGTGAACTACTGGAGGTTTCTGGTTTAAATTGAAACAACTTGCGGTTAAAGTAGAAGAGCATTGAAGTCCAGCAGAACAAGCCAATGATCGTAAAGCAATACTGAACACAAGCTGCAAATCACGAGTAAAGGGGTAAAGGCATAGAAATAGAAGGAAAAAACATTGTGTTCGTTTTCTTATCTGGTCACAGGAAGCATGACAGTGAAGTTCAATAAGGTTTTCTATTTCGTATATTTTATTATTAATTAACTATGTAGTGTTCATTTTATTTGATTGCTTATTTGTGTATGTGTTATGTATCGTTCTGAAGGCATATTGAGCTGCAAAGTCGTTCGATTTTGTGTTGTCCAGCACTTACCTAAAGCTGCAACTATATCACATTTTTCCTTTCCCCTGGGTACTAGTGCTGACTTTCATGTGGGAGTGACAGTTTAGTTATCATCAAGATATATATTTTTTGAATCAACTTAAATAGTCTAATAGAAGAATAATAATATGCAGGTGATATTTTGATATGAAAATGAGCAAGATATTTAAAATATCTCTGACAAACTGTTGTGTACTATGACGTTTGGTTGTACAAATGGAAGAACCAATAGAAAACTAACCTTTTATATTGACTCATGTTACTTTACATAATTGCCTTGTCTTCTAAAAGTTTGTTTTTGTAGCTTGGTCAATGTTTTGGTAATTAAAATTCATGTTGTATTAAAAATATTTCGCGTTTTACCGCGAGGTTTTTGCTTACACGGACTCTGAGACCCGTCGTCACCGGAGAAATGGAGTGTTTGAACTCCAGCAGCGGGACAAAAGATTACTCATTCACTGTCAGTGTCAAACCGAATCAAAAATCAACAATTGCCACGCTGAGGGTTCAGGATGCGCACCAGTGCTGTTATGTTAATCGTGGGCTCGATAATTTATTCTCTATCATGTATGTGCCTATTTGTTAGCCACGTCCGAACTTGATTTAAATTGTTTGGCAAACTGTTGGCAGAAATAATGTGCAAAAGATTTATAAATAATAATTATTGATAGACTGACTGATTGCGTCAGAGACATTGTTAAATAGATTCTTTGTTGTATGCGTTTATAAAGAAGTAGCATATTTAGACTTCTAGCAAGCATACCCGATTTAAGTATCTTTTCAACACCTTAGGAAAGATAAGAAAAGAAAAGAACCTCGTCACGCCACGTGTGTTATTGGGTATATATCTATCTATTGTCCTTTCGAGCCGAAGACGGCACATAGGGCGGAACCACAATCTCAAAAACAGAAACCTTGCGTGCCAAAATGGCACATATTGCAGAGATCACTGCTCTAAAATCTATGGCGCTGTTTCCATAACAATACTTTTTACAATGACAGCTTGTCAAGCCATCGATCAATCTCCTTAGTCGCCTCTTACGACATGCCTGGAAGGTCACAGTGTCACTATTCTTTACTTCCCTCATAATGAGGCCCCGGTAACACACGTGAGAGGTTATACCTTATTTGGTATATTGTGCCAATATTTGTATAGACCTATTACACGTGATTTTGGGGTTGTGTGGTCAGTATTACGCCCGTGCCGATTTTTTTCCAGAAAAAAATCCAGTACACTTTTAAAGGCTGGGTGAACCTGGAAGCCGTCGATGAGGATTGAAACCACACACATGTCCTTAGTTGTCTAGTTCACTAACCAGTGAGTTAGCGCTGCTCATTTCTAAAACACCCGAAGGATAGAAAATCTGATGAATGTAGAGTTGGCACGCTCATAATTATTGTAGAACGTCTGCTACAGAGGCGCAGGGCACGTGATGAACAGAGAAGCACTTGTGGTCATCATCAGTGCCATATGGAGATAAGAATTGGAATGCTATCAGCCTTGAACTGACCAGCCATTTTTCTGAGTTGATTAAAGATTGTCGTCTGAAAGGAAACGCAGCTTTAACAGAAGAACTTTACATGATTGACAACAACAGTAGAGATGCAGTGCGGTACAAAACTTGGAGCATAATTCGGGAAACAAAACAAGAGCATTTGTTTGCACGTAAGGCGCTACAGGGATGCTGACCACTGACTTCTTTTCCAGTCCGCAGCGAAAAGTCAACTAAAGGAAAAAAAAAACAGAAAAAAAGCAAGAGATGGGCAAATTGCTTGCACGATTTTATTTACATTACAAAAGAGAGATGGCACTAGAGGTCAATAGCCGCTAACATTCAATGTGGAGACGGCACACGCTGCCACTACACGTCTATTTGAACCACTCCATTCTCCTCAGTCTGCTACTGGCGTCCAACAGTCTTACATCTTTGAGCTCCGTCCCCTCAAACTACATTCCGAGCATTGATTTAAACACGTTATTCCTTCATCTGGGAATTCTCTTCTTCTTCTTCCACTTCATTCATTCAGTGAAAGAATTTACCTACAGTATGGGAATTCTCTTCTTCTTCCACTTCATTCATTCAGTAAAAGAATTTACCTACAGTATGGGAATTCTTCCTCTTCTTCTTCCACTTCATTCATTCAGTAAAAGAATTTACCTAAAGTATGGGAATTCTGCCTCTTCTTCTTCCACTTCATTCATTCAGTAAAAGAATTTACCTACAGTATGGGAATTCTGCTTCTTCTTCTTCCACTTCATTTATTCAGTAAAAGAATTTACCTACAGTATGGGAATTCTTCTTCTTCTTCTTCCACTTCATTCATTCAGTAAAAGAATTTACCTACAGTATGGGAATTCGACTGCCGCTTAACTTCTTCAGTTTACATAATGAGGTTAGAATTTTAAAAATAATTTCTGTCTTTTGATTGCTGCTGAAAATGGAGGAAAATGTGAACTGGTAAAAATAGTTGGGTTCTAGTGGCTGGTTTTGAGATTTTTCTTTAACTTGCACACGTGACCTGATTGGTTGCGCAGGCGGAGAACAAACGCGAAGGGCAGAACCTCTCATCACGTCTTCTATGTGATTAACAATATTTTTACGTTGAGACGCCTCGTTATAACGCTGTCTCGATCTAAATACATTGTGGAAAAACATCTCCTTTCTTTTGTGTACATATGTTCCGTACATTGCTCGTACAAAGAACTGAGAAAGAGAGTTCATCGATAGAAAGAGAGTTCATCGATAGAAAGAGAGTTCATCGATAGAAAGAGAGTTCATCGATAGAAAGAGAGTTCATCGATAGAAAGAGAGTTCATCGATAGAAAGAGAGTTCATCGATAGAAAGAGAGTTCATCGATAGAAAGAGAGTTCATCGATAGAAAGAGAGAAAGAGAGTTCATCGATAGAAAGAGAGAAAGAGAGTTCATCGATAGAAAGAGAGAAAGAGAGTTCATCGATAGAAAGAGAGTTCATCGATAGAAAGAGAGTTCATCGATAGAAAGAGAGTTCATCGATAGAAAGAGAGTTCATCGATAGAAAGAGAGTTCATCGATAGAAAGAGAGTTCATCGATAGAAAAAGAGTTCATCGATAGAAAGAGAGTTCATCGATAGAAAGCGAGTTCATCGATAGAAAGAGAGTTCATCGATAGAAAGAGAGAAAGAGAGTTCATCGATAGAAAGAGAGAAAGAGAGTTCATCGATAGAAAGAGAGAAAGAGAGTTCATCGATAGAAAGAGAGAAAGAGAGTTCATCGATAGAAAGAGAGTTCATCGATGGAAAGAGAGTTCATCGATAGAAAGAGAGTTCATCGATAGAAAGAGAGTTCATCGATAGAAAGAGAGTTCATCGATAGAAAAAGAGTTCATCGATAGAAAGAGAGTTCATCGATAGAAAGCGAGTTCATCGATAGAAAGAGAGTTCATCGATAGAAAGAGAGAAAGAGAGTTCATCGATAGAAAGAGAGAAAGAGAGTTCATCGATAGAAAGAGAGAAAGAGAGTTCATCGATAGAAAGAGAGGGAGTTCAGCGATAGAAAGAGAGAAAGAGAGTTCATCGATGGAAAGAGAGAGAGTTCATCGATAGAAAGAGAGTTCATCGTTTGAAAGAGAGTTCATCGATAGAAAGAGAGTTCATCGATAGAAAGAAAGTTCATCGATAGAAAGAGAGAAAGAGAGTTCATCGATAGAAAGAGAGTTCATCGATAGAGAGAGAGTTCATCGATAGAAAGAGAGTTCATCGATAGAAAGAGAGTTCGTCGATAGAAAGAGAGTTCATCGATAGAAAGAGAGTTCATCGATAGAAAGAGAGAAAGAGAGTTCATCGATAGAGAGAGAGTTCATCGATAGAGAGAGAGTTCATCGATAGAAAGAGAGTTCATCGATAGAAAGAGAGAAAGAGAGTTCATCGATAGAAAGAGAGTTCATCGATAGAGAGAGAGTTCATCGATAGAAAGAGAGTTCATCGATAGAAAGAGAGTTCATCGATAGAAAGAGAGAAAGAGAGTTCATCGATATAAAGAGAGTTCATCGATGGAAAGAGAGAGAGTTCATCGATAGAAAGAGAGTTCATCGTTAGAAAGAGAGTTCATCGATAGAAAGAGAGTTCATCGATAGAAAGAGAGTTCATCGATAGAAAGAGAGTTCATCGATGGAAAGAGAGTTCATCGATGGAAAGAGAGAGAGTTCATCGATAGAAAGAGAGTTCATCGTTAGAAAGAGAAATCATCGATAGAAAGAGAGTTCATCGTTAGAAAGAGAATTCATCGATAGAAAGAGAGTTCATCGATAGAAAGAGAGTTCATCAATAGAGAGAGAGTTCATCGATAGAAAGAGAGTTCATCGATAGAAAGAGAGAAAGAGAGTTCATCGATATAAAGAGAGTTCATCGATGGAAAGAGAGAGAGTTCATCGATAGAAAGAGAGTTCATCGTTAGAAAGAGAATTCATCGATAGAAAGAGAGTTCATCGATAGAAAGAGAGTTCATCGATAGAAAGAAAGTTCATCGAGAGAAAGAGAGTTCGTCGATAGAAAGAGAGTTCATCGATAGAAAGAGAGAAAGATAATTCATCGATAGAAAGAGAGAAAGAGAGTTCATCGATAGAAAGAAACTTCATCGATAGAAAGAGAAAAAGAGAGTTCATCGATAGAAAGAAACTTCATCGATAGAAAGGGAGAAAGAGAGTTCATCGATAGAAAGAGAGAAAGAGAGTTCATTGATAGAAAGAGAGTTTATCGATAGAAAGAGAGTTCATTGATAGAAAGGGAGAAAGAGAGTTCATCGATAGAAAGGGAGAAAGAGAGTTCATCGATAGAAAGAGAGAAAGAGAGTTCATTGATAGAAAGAGAGTTTATCGATAGAGATTTCATCGATAGAAAGAGAGTTCGTCGATAGAAAGAGAGTTCGTCGATAGAAAGAGAGTTCATCGATAGAAAGAGAGTTTATCGATAGAAAGAGAGTTCATTGATAGAAAGGGAGAAAGAGAGTTCATCGATAGAAAGGGAGAAAGAGAGTTCATCGATAGAAAGAAAGTTCATCGATAGAAAGAGAGTTCATTGATAGAAAGGGAGAAAGAGAGTTCATCGATAGAAAGAGAGTTTATCGATAGAAAGAGAGTTCATTGATAGAAAGGGAGAAAGAGAGTTCATCGATAGAAAGAGAGTTTATCGATAGAAAGAGAGTTCATTGATAGAAAGGGAGAAAGAGAGTTCATCGATAGAAAGGGAGAAAGAGAATTCATTGATAGAAAGAAAGTTCATCGATAGAAAGCGAGTTCATCGATAGAAAGAGGGAAAGAGAGTTCATCGATAGAAAGAGTGTTCATCGATAGAAAGAGAGTTCATCGATAGAAAGAGTGAAAGAGAGTTCATCGATAGAAAGAGAGTTCAGGGATAGAAAGAGTGAAAGAGAGTTCATCGATAGAAAGAGAGAAAGAGATTTCATCGATAGAAAGAAAGAGAGTTCATCGATAGAGAATTCATTGATAGAAAGAAAGTTCATCGATAGAAAGAGTGTTCATCGATAGAAAGAGAGAAAGAGAGTTCATCGATAGAAAGAGAGAAAGAGAGTTTATCGATAGAAAGAAAGAGAGTTCATCGATAGAGAATTCATTGATAGAAAGAAAGTTCATCGATAGAAAGAGTGTTCATCGATAGAAAGAGAGAAAGAGAGTTTATCGATAGAAAGAAAGAGAGTTCATCGATAGAGAATTCATTGATAGAAAGAAAGTTCATCGATAGAAAGAGAGAGAGTTCATCGATAGAAAGAAAGAGAGTTCATCGATAGAAAGAGAGAGAGTTCATCGATAGAAAGAGAGAGAGTTCATCGATAGAAAGAGAGAGAGTTCATCGATAGAAAGAAAGAGAGTTCATCGATAGAAAGAAAGAGAGTTCATCGATAGAAAGAGAGAGAGTTCATCGATACTCTAAAGATCCAATTCTGACCTATGGTAGCGACTCGTGGACTGTAGACAAAAAAAAAAAAAAAAAATGAAATGAAAAGACAATTATAGAGGCCGCAGAGATCAGATTTTATTTTTAGTTTCCTGGACAGCTGAAAAGAAATGAAGAAATATATTTAAAATACAGAAGAAAACAAAAGGTATGGTTAAAGCTTCAGATAATAAGTGGACAACACAAACAAGAACGACGCTTCGGCGCAATAGAAATTCCACTGAAACAAACATACAGCACGCGTACAAATAAATATTTTAAATAATATCAATAATTCTGAACAGCTAAAAAGACCAAGGAGGAAATTCTCAACAAGGCCAGCACAAAAATGAGCTTCTAAGAAAAAAGGTGGAATACTTGGTTATAACTGCCAAAATACAGGTAAAGAGAGATCGTGGACGACAGAGAGGTTATTAGATACCTAGATATACTATATATATATATTCCTTATCCGCAAAATTACGTGCTTAGGTACATACATTTTATGAACATATTTTCATTTTTTTTATTTAATTTTAAGATCAAGCGGGAGCATGGCTTGAGAATTAATGCCTGCAATCTTTCAGAAGTCTCACAGTGCAATTCTTTGTTTTAGCAGAACATTTTAATTAACCCGGCCTGCCTTGTGGCTGGCTGGCTTGGGCTGCAGGAACCCTCTCTGATAACTTGTGGCATTCACTCCCTTTGATTACAGCGGCGGGTAATAGAGCTGCGAGTTTTCGAAACAACCGAAGATACTAACTTCTGGGGGCTTGAAGGATGCAAGGCGGCAATGGTGAAACATGTGTACACACATATTGACACAAAGGGAGATAAGCTATGGGAACTGTACAAGATTTCTGACATTCTGTTGCTTCCTGGACTGGTTGCTAACAGCCATAAAGATAACAAGGGAACAAGTATGAAATGTAAATGAAACATTCTCTATCTGTGGGCTTTTAATTCTAGGATAACCGGACAGATGAAAGAGGGAGGCTTTTAACATCCCTGGGTCTGTTTAGCTTATGTGAAATGTGAAATGTTGTGGGTTGTAATTATTATCGGCTTTGGTGTATGCTAAAATCGAGTAGGTATACTATTAAAACGAGAGTTACAGAATGCATGATACCACCTTTTTATGGAGTGTTTAATTGGCGAATATTTAACATCCGTTTATTGTTGTGCTGAAAGGGCTTATCATTGGTGTGTGGGACTAGAAGTGTTGAGCCTGCTTACCTGTTGCTTCCTGTTTTCTTACCTTTTATCGTGAGTGAGTGTGTGTGTGTGTGTGTGTGTGTGTGTGTGTGTGTGTGTGTGAGTGTGTGTGTGTGTAGTTACTACGCTACGCGAAAAAACTTCTTGTTGCAAGTACCCTGCATGTGTGTTTCCTATGTGTGTAGTTACTACGCCAAAACTTCTTGCAGTTAGTACCCTGTATGTATGTTTCCTATGTGTATAGTTACTACGCCAAACCATCTTGCAATTAGTACCCTGCATGTATGTTTCCTATGTGTATAGTTACTACGCCATACCTTCTTGCAATTAGTACCCTGCATGTATGTTTCCTATGTGTTTAGTTACTACGCCAAAACTTCTTGCAGTTAGTACCCTGCATGTATGTTTCCTATGTATGTAGTTACTACGCCAAAACTTCTTGCAGGGAGTATACCCTGCAATTGTATTTCGTGTGTGTGTATATGTTGTTTTCCCCAATAATTATTGCAGTGAGTACTCTACGTGTGTGTTTCGTGTATGTGTGTGTGTGTCTTAGTGTGCACGCTTTCCGATATCAGAAGAGTCAGGGTTTGATTTCTAGAAATGGCGATTTTTTTTTTTTTACCGACAAAGCTCCAGAGTTCACCAAACCTCTAAAACTGAGTACTAGATATTTTACTGGGTGGGTGGATGATTAAAGGCGGCTTAGTGTGATACTGACCATATCACTAAAAAATGTCATGTGATCATAGGAAAAATATGGACACTGTCACCGTATTCTACTTACGCCTAGCAAGGCCCCAAAAGAACCTTTACTTCACTTTATTAATAAGAGACATTAAAAAAAAAAAACCTTTACTTCACATTATTAATAAGAGACTTATATAAAAGAGCATTTACTTCACTTTATTAATAAGAGTCATGCACACAAAAAAAGAAATTTACTTCATTTTATTAATAAAAGACATATAAAAAAGAACCTTTACTTCACTTTATTAATAAGAGACATATAAAAAAGAACCTTTACTTCACTTTATTAATAAAATACATGTACAAAACAGACATTTACTTCATTTTATTAATAAGAGACATTTACACACACAAAAAAGTCGTGGAGATGCATGATCACTCCCGACAGCTGACATATTACTAAATGATAACTGTTTTTTTCCCCGTTTTTTTTTTTATTATTTTGCGTTGGCAAAAATTCTTTCCTCTGTTATTTATGTTTAGATTTATACTAAAAACCGCGAGGGGAAAAAAAAAAACACACGTCGACATTCACAGTGACAAAGTGCAGTAACTGGCTTCTACTCTGGTGTGCCAATAGTGTTTTCTCACAGGTATGGCTTTCCTCATTTATCATAAATGTCTGCACGCTACTTCTGCGGGGCCGACCTCCTTCACAGGTCACCATAAAGGTCGAGGTGAAGACAGACAGTCAACAACTGTTCTGGATCCCCAGCACAAAGGAACTTTTCTGTTGGTCCCGAAACAAGCTATTACCTCCCCTGCGCGGAATGTGCCGAAACATTTCGACCCTGCTTGTTGGGACAGAAGGTGCCACCGACGGGTCTCAAACAGTTGCGGGTCGAGCGCTAGGACCTCTCTTTCAGCTAAATCTACAATATATTAACTTTTCTGTCTGTTGTTCTTTTTTAGAACCGTCAACGTTATACTAAAGTAGTGCCCGTATTAAGGAATTACATTTAGCAATATAAGAAGATCTCAAAGTAGTGCACGAGCTCTGTAACACAGTCGAGGGTACCTAGAGTAAACAACGAAGGAGATGACATAGTATACCAAAAGTAATTTAAGACTGTAAATTGGTCACTAGGTAGAAGAATTAATGTTATTGGATTTCCGGCAGCTACTAAGGTGCACACTTCTTGGCAATTGAACACATGGAGATAAATAATAATAAATGAATATTGTTATAGATGGAAACTTCCGAGGCGATAATCAGCGAATCAATTCAGAGGAAGAGGTATGTTTACAGCACTTGGAAAAAAAAAACAAATAATCAACAACAACAAAAACAAAAAAAAAACAAAGAACAATATATGGACCGAGGCAGGATCGAACCCGTACTCAGTGGCACAGCGCCTTGCCACGAAAAGCCAAACACTAGGGAACATTGCCACTCAGATAACGGGTTCGATCCTGCCACGGTCCATATATTGTTCTTTGCTTTTTTTTCTGTTGTTGATTATTTGTTATTTTTTCCGAGTGCTATAAACATACCTCTTCCTCTGAACTGATTCGCCAATTGAAAATATATGTGAGTGATTCAAATAACGCATAATTGAATACATACGCCCATCCAGTTCTCCTTTCTTGCTTGTTGTGTTCAATTTCAAATTCCTCCCGTCTGTAAACTATAGTTTCTTTTATTTTTCTTCCCTTATCCAGATAACAAAAAAAACGCCCTTTGACCTGTGATTGTCTTACTAGTACGTAACCAGGTGATCTGAAAGCACCTAACCGTTACAATTTTCACGCATTGCTACATTTCCTCAAGTGTTCATCAATACACGTTTCTGAACTTGATATTTTGTAATATACTATCAGTTCATGGCTTTGTCATCCATTTTGATATTCCAAATCATGAATTATTAATCAGACGAATAGCTATTAGACTCAAAACCATGCAGAAATAATAAAATACCGCATCAAAAAGTCACTTTAGATGCACAGTATAGTAATTAATGCTGACCCAGACTGCTTTGCTGTTTTTTTTTTTTTCATTTTTGAAATCCAGCTTCCGTTTAATATTTTTATTGGCGTGATGCCTTTTTGTGCGGGGAATATGCATGGCAGTAGCGCATTGACTTTTACAACGTGAGGTCGTTTGTTCGCTTCATATTAGTTCATCAAGCTGTGAAAATATGTACCTGACAAGCAAATAAAGCGAAAGTAATAAAAGAGAGCAGAATATATATTATTTTACTATTATATTAAGCTACATTCTATCACAAGTTTAAAACAACTCACGCAACAGCAACAACCTGCCGTTATTCCATACCTGTCCTATAAAAAGAAAAGTGCCCGTCACTTTCTTGTGATGTATCCGGATGTTATTGATTCTTTATTTTTTAGCAAGCTCAGACTTTCTAGCCGACCTTTTACGCTCCATTTCATTATGATCACTTCTTGCCGTCCCCATCTTCTTCATCTCTGCTTCCAACTGTCTTCTTCAAATAAATTTTGGCCCTCACATTTGGTTCTTTCACATGAAATTCTGACAGTAGACAGTGTCCTGTAATAGTCTCAGTAAACTTGCAAAGTGTGCGATGAAGACCTATGCTCCACAGGGAGCTGAAAGGAGGAAGTCTTTATTTTTAAGTAATAATCGATTAATATAATGATAATGTGTTACCATAAAAGGCCCCCCCCACCCCCTCTGATAAAATAGCTGCTACCAATTTTAATAGTCTGTGTGACCTTTCCTAATCCGGTCGTCTGAGAACAACAATTCGTTACATTTGGTAGTTTAACCTGAAACTATCTGTTCAGTAGGCACTAACCACTTGGGTATCGCAAATAACCTCTTTTGTTGTGCTACTATTTTATTAGTTGCAGTTACTGCAGACCGGAACAATACAAACTGAACACATACTGTAATCATCAACACTGAGCCCTCGGCGTTCTTTACGCTCGCAGGAGTATCAAAAGGCGACCAGTTTTCGTTTGTGCTCTACAAGCTAGATCGATAATCTGTCAAAGCAATCAATTCGTTGCGATTGACTCGGGAACAGGCGTATACCTCAACACACAGATATTGTTTCGCTTTAATATGTTGAAACTTTTTACGACTTCGGATTAAAACATCACAGGAGGCAATAAGCTTTGTGTTGCCGGCTACTTCGATTGGTTTTTCTGTTTAGGGATTTATGCCCACTGCCCCGAGCAGACCAGTGCTATGTAACAGAGTCAGCGTTGATGGTACATTTAACCGTTGGCGCTGATTTCTGACTCCTCTGTTCTTCTACCCAAGTGACCTAGTGGACTGAGTTGATCGATTTTTAATCAAGCGGATGCGGGTTCGATTCCTTCCAGAGACACGGTGTGCGTCCACTTTTTATTTGGTTGGAATTTTGTAAAGGAGGGCGATAAGGAGTCAAATAGCACCATAACCTGTAGCAGCGTATACAACTTTGCGTTAAATAGTCAGCTAACGTGTTTTACAAATTATACTTGCATTTATCTACGTCATTCGTTGACGTCATACTACAATATTATTATAATTAATTAATTTTCTTTGCTTGTTTTCTATTTTATATCTCCCGTTTTGTATCTCACCCAGTACAGTGGAAATCATTCACAGGGAGAGTGAAGCCTTCAAACACACCGTCTTGTTCGTGACTCAAGCTGGTCTAAATGTCTATGCACATAGCAACAGCTGATAGGCGAGGAAGAAGTAATTATATAACAATATAAAATATATGAGATATACAATTATCGTAATTACCAAAAATATTGACACTACGTATATATATATATATATATATATATATATATATATATATATATATATCTGTACGTATACATATTACCATTGCTGGTGTATGTCGGGGGGGCTGACGATAGAACCAGAGGTATAAAGGCCGCTTGGTCAAAGCATTCACCACGATGTGTGAGACTCAGGATTTTTATTTCACCCCAGATAGAAAAAATCCTTTAATGTCTACCGCTAGTTTCGAACACCGTACGCCGGTTTTTCAGGCAGCGGACAGTGGTTTGAAGCCACACGGCTACTCGCACTTCATTACTACGTTAGCTAGAGAAATTCAACGACATTCAGCTGATAAATTACACGAGAAACTGTCACGTTCAAATAAAATATGATATGAGCAATAATTACTAAAATCTATATGTTTGATCCTGTGAAGTCTTCTGCCTACAATTACTGCCTAATTGACGAGTCTTTAATTTAAGCGGATTAAATGATAATTTGGTCAGAATGAATCCTCACCAATCACCATCAAGGGCGTTTTTTCTCGAGAATGCATGGAAAAAGACCAAGAGGAAAACCCAGAAGAAAATGGATAGATGCAGTGACAGAGACATGTAACAACAAAGTAAAATCACTAATTCAGACAGTTCGAGCAGCTCAAGAACGACAAATGATTTAACCACGACACCTTTTCGGTACCAGTGAGAAAGAGAAAAGAAGAAGAAAGAAGAATGATAATTAACCCCATTCTGCAGATTCTTAGATTATTGTGGAGCAGAAACTAGACAAAGCTAGAACAAAAACAAAATACTGCTAGGCTTATTATTGTTATGTACAAGAGTAGCAAACCTAATCGAATTACATGTATAGAGAGTTCAAAGAATCAAATCTAACATGATCAAAATCTGTCTGTAATAATTTGTTATTGGGATGTATAGAGTCTTATTTTATTTTAGAATACCGCCATCACAACACTCAGTGTTACGTTGAGTCAAGTTTGACGACGCGAATCATGGAAAATCTGAAAGCAGATTTTTTTTTTATGTCGTTGAATGCTCAGGCAATGTGGCTTTACAGAAGAATGTTGAAAATACCACGAAGAAAGGAGAGGGGGGCGTTCTAAAAGAAGCAGAAGCAAAAAGAAAGTTTGTTGCCAACATCAAAGGGAAAGAATCATAATATGTTGGCCTTGTATGAAAAGAGAACAGCTGGAATATGTTGTAATAATAGGGAACAGTGGCGCAAGAAGAGATAGAGGGAAAACAAAGAGAAGGGATACCTGACAGATGAAGAGAATATTTTGGTAGGAAGTCAATGACAGAATTAATACAAAACTGCAAGAACAGAAAGTTGTAGAGAGGAATGAACACCTACGCTAGCAGGTACTTTGTAATGATGATGATCGCAGACGTTATCTAGATCTGCACACAATATTTATATTAAAACAAATTCATAGTTTTAATTTGCTGTGTTCATTCTAGAAACACGCAACGAAACAATTTACTTATTATCTTCAATCTGGCTTTTAACCTTCCACTCCTTTCCCTTACAGCTTGTACTTCCTATTAGTTGTTGATTTTCTATTAACCAGACTGTTTTATTAGGGCTCTGTGAAGTTTTAAGTAGTCTTGATGGATTTAATGCCAAATTGGGTATTATAATAAGTGAGAAATCAAAGGAGCCAGCCATAATTTCAGAAGAGGTGATATAATATTAACAACACTAAACACGAATGCATTTGCGCTTGAATTGATATCCACTTTCCTCTTTTCGCCTTTTTTGTGCAGTGGATCGTTGGTGTGAAGGATTAACGCATAGAACGGCTTTAATTATTTGTGGAGTTATAAAAAAAAAAATATGATTACATTACACGATCCCTGTACGCTAAGAATATTTTGAGCGTGTTCCCTTGATATTATAGTTATCTTACAGGGGGGTCTCACATGAAAAGTTATTGAAATTGTTGCACGAATGCTTTGTTACTACCTCATTATGGTATTTGTTCATCTAACGTATAGCATGTAGTGATGACAGTAAGTGACTTATAACGGCTTGCCACCTTTAGAGTCAGTGAACCATCACTGATCAAGACCCTACTGTTTCTCAGTGTTGCGGTTCTAAAAAACATGTGATGGTCAGGTTTTGCTAAATGAGAAGGACTTCCTGTCAATATGGCGAATAGGCGACAGGAACAATTAAAGCTCAGTCTGAAGAGTGTCGCTTGTTTGCAGTTTCCTCATATTCCAATTCCAGCTTTCTGCTGATGCTACTGAGTTTTGTGCTCTGTGCACACCGTGAGCTGTGTTTTTCGTCCGGATTGTGTTTTGATATTTCGATTGCTTACGATGGATGATTATATCGTATGACGAACATGTTCAGCTGCGAACCGCTTGCCCTTATGTCTTTTCTCGTGTGCTGTAGCTGCTGTGATGGGGACTGCAGCTGCCTTTCGTTGCTTGGATCCCTCAGAGAGATGAGTTTTAATTCTGATGATTTCTCTGGCACGGGCGGTTGAACAGTTATGGATTTTAATTTGCTCACAGTGATACCGGAGCTCTCGACTAACCATAAATGAGAAATAATCAAGGAGGATAGCCAAACTAGTCTCAAATATACACCGTTCTGATATCAGCACACATTCAATATGTCGAGTGGAAACGTTAATATCGATGGCTATACCCTCCATATGTTCTTTACATTGCTAAAATCATGTTCTTTCTACGTGTGTTCTATATACATTGTTTTACCATCTACTATATGTTCTTTATACTTCCAGAACAATGGTAAAAGTTTTTTTTCCTTCAGTCTTCTCATGATTTGTAACTTGTGTTTCACACGAAGACTAGGAGCCATCTACAGCTGAACGGTGTTTACGTCCTGGCTGTTATACTGATTTATAATATTATATCACAACTCAACGAAGCTGCGGTAGATCATTGAACTGATTCAATATGGATCGGAGATCCTGTTCGACATCTGGATCGATTGGCTCCTAGTTAACAAAGCTTTAATGAACACTTTTTCTTGAATATAATTATATCTTTGCGTAGTGCTGCCACATTACCCAAAAATGTTGATGATTAAATAAATAATAAACAATGCTAGTTTAGCTCACATTCGTTTGTCATTGATACTTTAGAGTTGCTTTGCTCTTTCATGTCTTTTCCGTAAGGTAAGATATACATACCTCTTTCATTATATATTCAAAGCCATTAGAAAAATATGTCTTAAAAAAACATAAAATTTGTTAAAATTTAAGTTTAAAAATTGATTATTGCATCACTTTCAGACATGCCCATCTTTGATCTTTTTATTAAGAGGCAATAACATTTAAAATATAATTCATACAAATACATCAGTCAAGTAAAGAGCTCCGTCACATGACGTATAGTTAATATGGTGTTAGTGGCCATCATTTTTTGAGACCTTCGGCCACAAGGTTTTGGGAATAATGTGGTCAGCATTACGACCGTTCCGCTTTACTTTCCCATAAAAAATCTCCGGTACTTATTAAGGGTGGGTGAACCTGGAAGCCGTCGATCAGGATTGAAACCATATCATCATCGAGTGCCGTCTCCGCAACGAATGTTGGCTACAATGGATCGCCATTCCACTATGTTTCTTGCTTTGATGGTGCAGGCTGACATAGATTGACTTGTCCATCTGTTGATGTTACTCGTCCATATTAGTCTTGGTCTGCCTCTGCCTCTTTTACCTTGCATTTCCCTTCCAATATTACTTTTAGTAGGTTGTTGTGTCTTTCAACGTGGCACAAAAATTTCATTTGTCTTGTCTTAATTGTATTTAGTAGTTCTCTTTTTATTTTTAGTTGTTTTAAAACTTCATCGTTTGTTTTCTTTTCTTTCCATCCAATTCTACCTATTCTTCTATAAATCCACATTTCAAAGGCTTCAATTTTCTGTTCTATTTTCTTGTCTATTTACCATGTTTCTGCACCATACAGGAATATTGAGAAGATGTAACATTTTGCTATTCTTAGCTTCAGCCCTACTGTTTATTGTTTTGTTGTTAGTATATTTTTCATGGCATTAAAATTACTTTTTGCCATACATATTCTTTTGTTTACTTCAATTTTACATTTTCCATCATTGGTTATAGTATGTCGAAGGTAATTGTAGCTCTGAACTGTCTGCAGATTTATTCCTTCAACTGTGATATTTACTTGTAGGTCTTGAGAATTTTCTTTGTTTATGATCATAGTTTTAGTCTTTTTGATTGATATTCATATCTAGTCCATATTTTTTGCATGTTATGTTTATCACATCAAGCAATTGTTGTAGATCTTTAGGATTTTCTGCTAGTAGAACAGTATCATCAGCATATCTTAGTTTATTGATTATCTTTCTATCCTTTCTTTGTAGTCCAGTTCAATAACCACTGAGCTATCGCGGGTGCCATGAAACTAAACCTACCTTTACGACACATGGGAGAGAATAGAAAGCGAAGAGAAAGAAAGAATATTTTTTTTAAAGCGAGAGACCTTCTCTCTAACCCTCATCGCCATCATTACCCCCTTCTTATCCCATCTTCTTCACTTTCTTTCCTTCACTTCTCCCTGTCTCTGTTTCCTTTCACCGTCAGAAGGAAATGGAGCGTTCCTGTCAATGTGATTTAATGACCACTTCGTTTTTGTAATGTTTCAGTTTTATGACGTTCATGTCATGTCATTTAAAAATATGACAGAATATGGACATTATATATATATATATATATATATATATATATATATATATATATATATATATATATATATATATATGGACTATGTCGTCTTGACAGACGGTTGGTAGGTAGTAAGCAATCATGAATAGTCAGTAGTTCGGTAAAATATGAATGTCTTGTGATGGATGCTATTTTACTGAACAGCTTCGGTCGTGTCTGAGTCCCTTGCTGGTGTATGTCAGGTGGCTCACGATAGAACCAGAGGGATAAAGGCCGCTTGGTTAAAGCAGTCGCCAAAACGTGCGAGACTCCGGAATTAATTTTCACCCCAGATAGAAAAAATCCTTCGAATACAGTTTAGATAAAAATGTATGTATCTGCTATAATAAATTAAAACCACCTCCCTAAATATGAACTTTAAGGATGAGTGGAATGTTCTAGGCTCGTGATATCTTCATACATAAATGATGTTACATTTTTAAGATTAGAACTAAAATGCCACTCGGAGATGTAAATAAACAGCTGTGAGCTGAAAGAAGAACTGAAAGCATATCCTGTGCTCACCTAATGACGTGATCGATTCAGATATGTTCTTGGTGGGTGCAAATATCACAGCGTGACGTAAACCATGTCACAACGCATTTACGACATCTTAAAGCCTTTTTGAATGGCGTACGAGAAAGAGTTGTAATTGTTAGTGTCTCCCTGGAAACAGAATAACCAGCATGTCAAATCGAATAAGACTCATTACCCATGATGCCTTGCTGACGTTGGATGTGTTAGGCGGCAAGGCGCAAAATTACCACAGCCCCTGAAAACGTCAACACAATGTTATACACTTGTTAATCACCCTTTTATGGCGGGGTGGGGGGAGGGGGGAGGGTGGAGCAAGGGGTGGGGGCAGTGTCTGTGAAAGGCCATAGTCGTTAGGCGACGCAGAAAAAGAAGAAGAAGAAGAGGACGAAGAGGAAAAGGAAATGTGAGAGAAGAAGAGAAAGGAAAAGAAAGTGAAGATGAAGAGAAAATGAAGAACTCTATATTTTTTATGCGAGAGACCTTTTCTCTAACATTCATCGCCATCATTACCCCCTCATTATCCCATCTTCTTCACTTTCTTTCCATCACTTTAACCTGTCTCTGTTTCCTTCTACCGTCAGAAGGAAATGACGTGTTCCTGTCAATATGTTTTAGTGACCACTTTGTTTTTGTAATGTTTCAGCTTTATGACGTTCATGTCATTAAAAAAGATGACAAAAAAGGATGTTTTTATAGATTTATATTATATATATATATATATATATATATATATATTATATATATATATAGAGAGAGAGAGAGAGAGAGAGAGCGAGAGAGAGAGAGAGAGAGCCTTTGGCACCTTGACAGGCGATTGGTAGGTAGAAAGCAATCATGAATATTCAGTAGTTCGGTAAAATATGAATGTCTTGTGTATCTGCCAATATTTGAAATATAGATTACATCACAGAATTGTAAAACAAAATGTTTTTACGGCGCCTGGACCAGTCTCCTTTCTCCAGTGCCTTTTGTCCTTTGAATTTGACAACGCTTCCTTGAGAGTCATTCAGAAGTTAACAATACATAGAATTACCTTTGTCTACGTCTCTGGATATGCGGAAACACGGGGAAATGAAAGAGCGGACATGTTGGCTAGCTGTGCTATCGCCGAAGACGGTCAACCAATGGATCGGGCGGACATCATCAAGGCCCTCCGAGATGCACAGGATTTCGACAAACATGAGTCCACGTCACTCCTTCGGATGAAAGAGATGGGAGTTAAGATGGGCACAGCCAGAAACGAGGAACTTAGTGGGCGTATCAACCTACACAAAGCTGGAATCGTTAGTCGTTGGACATTACGGACGGGACTTTCTGAGGAGGGCATCTGAGCACCTTTGAGCATGATCGAAGTGCATTGATGATGATCCTGAAAATAATTCAATAGCTCATTACGTCACTACTGCGATTTCTTGATTTCCTGGAAATTTACAAAATAACTGTGTTCATGGAAAAGAAAATTGCGTTCTAGAAATGGAAAACGATGAAGTAACAATACAATACGATTCATTCAGCACATTAAACTTTCTGGATATATACAGACTGGTATATAGTAAAAGATTTTAATTCATCATTCCAAGAAAAACAATCCAGGGTAAAGAGGTAGGTAACAGAGGTAGGTAAAAGAGATAGGTAAAAGAGGTAGGCAAAATATATAAGTAAAAGAGGTAGTCAAAATATATAGGTAAAAGAAGTAGGTAAAAGAGATAGGTAAAAGAGGTTGATAAAAGAGGTAGATAAAAGAGGTAGGTAAAAGAGGTAGGTAAAATAGGTAGATAAAAGAGGTAGATAAAAGAGGTAGATAAAAGAGGTAGGTAAAAGAGGTAGATAAAAGAGGTAGATAAAAGAGGTAGATAAAAGAGGAAGGTAAAAGAGGTAGATAAAATAGGTAGATAAAAGAGGTAGATAAAAGAGGTAGATAAAAGAGGTAGATAAAAGAGGTAGATAAAAGAGGTAGATAAAAGAGGTAGGTAAAAGAGGTAGATACAAGAGGTAGATAAAAGAGGTAGATAAAAGAGATAGGTAACAGAGGTAGGTAAAAGAGGTAGGTAAAAGAGGTAGGTAAAAGAGGTAGGTAAAAGAGGTAGGTAACAGAGGTAGGTAAAAGAGGTAGGTAAAAGAGGTAGGTAACAGAGGTAGATAAAAGAGGTAGGTAAAAGAGGTAGGTAAAAGAGATAGGTAAAAGAGGTAGGTAAAAGAGGTAGGTAAAAGAGATAGGTAAAAGAGGTAGGTAAAAGAGGTAGATAAAAGAGGTAGATAAAGAGTAGGTAAAAGAGGTAGGTAAAAGAGGTAGGTAAAAGAGGTAGGTAAAAGAGGTAGGTAAAAGAGATAGGTAAAAGAGGTTGATAAAAGAGGTAGGTAAAAGAGGTAGGTAAAAGAGATAGGTAAAAGAGGTAGATAAAAGAGGTAGATAAAAGAGGTAGATAAAAGAGGTAGATAAAAGAGGTAGGTAAAAGAGGTAGATAAAAGAGGTAGATAAAAGAGGTAGATAAAAGAGGTAGGTAAAAGAGGTAGATAAAAAAGGTAGATAAAGAGGTAGATAAAAGAGGTAGGTAAAAGAGGTAGATAAAAGAGGTAGATAAAAGAGGTAGATCAAAGAGGTAGATAAAAGAGGTAGATAAAAGAGGTACATAAAAGAGGTAGATCAAAGAGGTAGATAAAAGAGGTAGGTAAAAGAGGTAGATAAAAGAGGTAGATAAAAGAGGTAGGTAAAAGAGGTAGATAAAAGAGGTAGATAAAAGAGGTAGATAAAAGAGGTAGGTAACAGAGGTAGGTAAAAGAGGTAGGTAAAAGAGGTAGGTAAAAGAGGTAGGTAAAAGAGGTAGGTAACAGAAGTAGGTAAAAGAGGTAGGTAAAAGAGGTAGGTAACAGAGGTAGATAAAAGAGGTAGGTAAATGAGGTAGGTAAAAGAGGTAGGTAAAAGAGGTAGGTAAAAGAGATAGGTAAAAGAGGTAGGTAAAAGAGGTAGATAAAAGAGGTAGATAAAAGAGGTAGGTAAAAGAGGTAGATAAAAGAGGTAGATAAAAGAGGTAGGTAAAAGAGATAGGTAAAAGAGGTAGGTAAAAGAGGTAGGTAAAAGAGGTTGATAAAAGAAGTAGGTAAAAGAGGTAGGTAAAAGAGGTAGATAAAAGAGGTAGATAAAAGAGGTAGGTAAAAGAGGTAGGTAGAAGAGGTAGATAAAAGAGGTAGGTAAAAGAGGTAGGTAAAAGAGATAGGTAAAAGAGGTAGATAAAAGAGGTAGGTAAAAGAGGTTGATAAAAGAGGTAGGTAAAAGAGGTAGGTAAAAGAGGTAGGTAAAAGAGATAGGTAAAAGAGGTAGTTAAAAGAGGTAGGTAAAAGAGGTTGATAAAAGAGGTAGGTAAAAGAGATAGGTAAAAGAGGTAGATAAAAGAGGTAGGTAAAAGTGGTAGGTAAAAGAGGTAGATAAAAGAGGTAGGTAAAAGAGGTAGATAAAAGAGATAGGTAAAAGAGGTAGGTAAAAGAGGTAGGTAAAAGAGGTAGGTAAAAGAGGTATATAAAAGAGGTAGGTAACAGAGGTAGGTAAAAGAGGTAGGTAACAGAGGTAGGTAAAAGAGGTAGGTAAAAGAGATAGGTAACAGAGGTAGGTAAAAGAGGTAGATAAAAGAGATAGGTAACAGAGGTAGGTAAAATAGGTAGGTAAAAGAGGTAGGTAAAAGAGATAGGTAACAGAGGTAGGTAAAAGAGATAGATAAAAGAGGTAGGTAAAAGAGGTAGATAAAAGAGGTAGATAAAAGAGGTAGATAAAAGAGGTAGGTAAAAGAGGTAGGTAAAAGAGGTAGGTAAAAGAGGTAGGTAAAAGAGATAGATAAAAGAGGTAGGTAAAAGAGGTTGATAAAAGAGGTAGGTAAAAGAGGTAGGTAAAAGAGATAGGTAAAAGAGGTAGGTAAAAGAGGTAGGTAAAAGAGGTTGATAAAAGAGGTAGGTAAAAGAGGTAGGTAAAAAAGATAGGTAAAAGAGGTAGATAAAAGAGGTAGGTAAAAGAGATAGGTAAAAGAGGTAGATAAAAGAGGTTGGTAAAAGAGGTAGGTAAAAGAGGTAGATAAAAGAGGTAGGTAAAAGAGGTAGATAAAAGAGGTAGGTAAAAAAAGGTAGATAAAAGAGGTAGGTAAAAAAGGTAGGTAACAGAGGTAGGTAAAAGAGGTAGATAAAAGAGATAGGTAACAGAGGTAGGTAAAAGAGGTAGATAAAAGAGGTAGGTAAAAGAGATAGGTAACAGAGGTAGGTAAAAGAGATAGATAAAAGAGGTAGGTGAAAGAGGTAGATAAAAGAGGTAGATAAAAGAGGTAGACAAAAGAGGTAGATAAAAGAGGTAGATAAAAGAGGTAGGTAAAAGAGATAGGTAACAGAGATAGGTAACAGAGGTAGGTAAAAGAGATAGGTAAAAGAGATAGGTAACAGAGGTAGGTAAAAGAGGTAGATAAACGAGGTAGGTAAAAGAGATAGGTAACAGAGATAGGTAACAGAGGTAGGTAAAAGAGATAGGTAAAAGAGGTAGGCAAAATATATAAGTAAAAGAGGTAGTCAAAATATATAGATAAAAGAGGTAGATAAAAGAGGTAGGTAAAAGAGATAGGTAAAAGATGTAGATAAAAGAGGTAGGTAAAATATGTAGGTAAAGATTAAGGTTGACTGTTCACATCTAAAGGTGACCTGCAAGATCAATTAAGCGTGCGTACAAAGCAATAAACAGTAACATTAACTCTCCATTCCATAACCTTTGTTGTCAAATCAGATGACACATTATAATGAATCCGATTGATAGTTTGTGCATTTCATTCTAGAAGTGAATTTTGAGACACTGGGGAAACTAATGCATTTTGCGAACCTATTAATACATTATTGTAATTTTGCAACAAAGATGCGTATAAAAAATATCGTATCTTTTATGGGATAGGAAAATGCATGCCCTCGATTTTTAACTTTTAATTAATCGATCTCGCAGCCGCCTCCATCGCCGACGTGAACAACGTCTAACTCGTCATGTGAGATCGGTTGATTTATAGATTTTTCTCTATTTGCATAGCCTTTTCATTTATCTTTCTTGGCTTTGTTTTTCTTGGTGTAGTTTTTTAACCTGGGTATTTGTCTTGTTTATTATCAACGTTATTGCCGATATGCAAGGTAGGTTTAACAAAGGCAGACGAAGAATAAAGTGTTCTGATAACATCAAAACGTGGGCATGCTAACCACGTAAACTATCAAGAAAGAAAAAAAAAACAAAATAAAAAAAAAACTATCTTTACGACACACAGCACCATTGCTGGTGTATGTCGTGTGTGTGTGGGGGGGGGGGACGATAGAACCAGAGGGATAAAGGCCGCTTGGTCAAGCCGTCGCCACGACGTGTACGACTCAGGATTTTTATTTCACTCCCGATAGAAAAAATCCTTTCTGTCTACCGCGGGCTTCGAACACCGTATGTCAGCTTTTCAGCCAGCACAACAGTGAAATAGTGAATCAGTGAGACAGAGTAAAATAGCACTCCATGGTATCCAAGCTTCGATGTGGAGACTGCACCCAGTGAATGAATTACTGATATTTATCTTCTTCTTCATCGTTCAAGTTGTGTGATCATGCGAACTCTTTTGTCCTGTTTCTTGATGAAAGTGTAAGAACAACATAATGACACACGATGATCACATGGTCAGTACTCCTACAGACGTGCGCGTCCTGATTTTTCCGCTAAGCCTGTGGCTTACACATTTCGTCTTCGGCAGGCTGAATCTTGGTTTGACGTAGTTTTACTTCCCCGAGGGTGGACGCCCTTCATGGCTGTTGGGCCCAGGAGACAAATAATAATAAATGAATATTATTATAGAGGGAAACTTGCGAGGCGATAATCAGCGAATCAATTCAGAGGAAGAGGTATGTTTACAGCACTCGGGAAAAATGACAAATAATCAACAACAGAAAAAAATATGGGCCAAGGCAGGATCGAACCCGTACTCAGTGGCACAGCGCCTTGCCACGAAAAGCCAAACGCTAGGGAACACTGCCACTCAGCTAACTAAAAAAATAGCTTCGTAGGCAATGTCCTTTCGCGAAGGCTTTCCCATGAATATAGCATAAGGCTGCGATCATAGCTCGGAAATAATTTTCCTGTTAAGACAAGTATCTCCCGGATAGGGTAGGGCTGAATACTTGCGTTGCAGACAAACATTTAGGACGAAACAGCACGAATAGTAGTTTCCAGTGGTTAAGACTGGAGACAAATAATAATAAATGAATATTATTATGGAGGGAAACATCCGAGGCGATAATCAGTGAATCAATTCAGAGGAAGAGATATGTTTACAGCACTCGGAAAAAATGACAAATAATCAACAACAGAAAAAAATATGGACCAAGGCAGGATCGGAGGAAGAGGTATGTTTACAGCACTCGGAAAAAATGACAAATAATCAACAACAGAAAAAAATATGGACCAAGGCAGGATCGCCTTGTTGTGCCCACCCTGTCCGTTATGTCAAGAATCTAAATAACCTACATATAATCTAAATACAATGCACTGAATTACCGACATAATCCTCAAACGTATGTGTACTTTGGCATGTATCTGATTTGTGTGCGCGATTGTGAT
The DNA here is from genome assembly GCA_032433765.1 of Megaustenia siamemsis. Classification (NCBI taxonomy): domain Eukaryota; kingdom Metazoa; phylum Mollusca; class Gastropoda; order Stylommatophora; family Ariophantidae; genus Megaustenia; species Megaustenia siamemsis. The sequence continues at coordinate 22,797,935 of JAVIAB010000073.1, read as the reverse complement.
TGATTATTTTAGTTACTCTGGCATATTATCTTGTATCCAGGCACAATTGCAACAAATTAGACTTAAAATATATCACATTATAATCTTATTCCCTTATCACATTAAAAAAAAAACATGACAGATACAATGTTGCATGGCGAAGTCGGCTATATTGATATACAAGTTCAGAAAACGCTGAACGAGTGGATTCAATAATACCTCTAGTAAGAGTATGTACATATTTGCTGTATCAGTAAAACTCCTCAGTAGATAGTATAAAAAAAAAAAAAAAAGTGTTCAATGCTAGCCGAAAGTCAAGATGGCGTCAGTGGTCTGTGACACTACGATTCGATCACAATAAAAAATGTTTACTTTTGATTAGGGCGACCAGTTTTTATAGAAAGTGCTTTCAACTGCTCCGATGAGTAATGGTAAGGTAAACGAGTTATCTTTTAGTTCGTCTCTGAAGCCAGGGAGACTAAATTCTGTTTGGGAATTCTATCGTAGCTTAGTGCGCTGTCGTTGATGACTCTATATGGCGTGTTACATGGACCTCCACTTTCAGTTGCTACAAATGTGTGTTTTGTCTGCGACAACAGTATTGTTGCCACGTGTGGCACGTCTTTCATCTCAGCGTAGCATTTTAGATTTCATCTTGGAAAATTTCGCAACACTTTCGGGTGAAGATATTATAAGCCTTAGTATACTCCATTCTTTCTTAAAATTGTTATTGTATGAATGTTCTTTTTGTTTAATTTGTGACACAAGATGCATAAAATGTAAACTGTTTCATCATCATCATCATCATTAAGTACCAAGCCTGCTGGCGTAGGTGATCATGTCTCTCTACAACTTTCGATTTCGACAGTTATTTACCATTTCTGTTGTTTACTTTCTGCCAAGTCATTCTCTTAAGCTGTCTGGTATCTTTCATGTTTGCTTCCCTCTATTTCTAAACCCCTCAATTTTCCCAGTTGTCACATTATATTCCAACTGTTCCCTTCGCATTACATGGCCAAAAAATGATGATTGTTTCTTCCTAATATTGGAAATTAACTCTCTTTTTGCTTTGTCCTCTCTCAGAACGTTTCATTACTCTTCGTACCTCTCCATGGTATCCTCAATATTCTTCCGTAAAACCACATTTCTGCAACCTCCAGCGATTTTCTTATCTGTTATCTTATTGTCCATGATTCACATCCATATGTTAATATGTTAAACTGTTTAGTTAAAGTAAATATTTATATATGAATGGTATTTTAGTAGCTAACACTCGTAACAAAAAGATTTGTAAACCTGAAGTTTTTGGTGAATGAAATATACAATTAGTAACCACACACACACTTTTGAAATATAAGATACGACATCTTCTAAACACTTTGAATGGTTAATAGAAGAACATGTGTATGTTATCTCTCTGGAAAGACATATATGAGAAAAATCATTACAGTATCAGTAACAAGCACTGTGACTGGTGCCTGACATATTTAGTCCCGTAGAGTGTTTTGTGTCATTTTTTAAATCTGACATTAGAGACCCACTACGGTATTTGACTGAGTGACTGTGTGTTTGACTGAGTGACTGTGTGTTTGACTGAGAGACTGTGTGTTTGACTGAGTGACTGTGTGTTTGACTGAGTGACTGTGTGTTTGACTGAGTGACTGTGTGTTTGACTGAGTGACTGTGTGTTTGACTTGGTGACTGTGTGTTTGACTGAGTGACTGTGTGTTTGACTGAGTGACTGTGTGTTTGACTTGGTGACTGTGTGTTTGACTTGGTGACTGTGTGTTTGACGGGTTCGTGGATTCGTTGACAGCGTTTGGATTCCTGCCTCAGTTCACTGTTTTTATTTTTACATTGTCGACTTCGAGGCTGTGTGAGACTTGTCCAGTTCCATTTCGTGAACTTGAGGGCTGGGTTGTCTGAAGGTTAGAAGTCAGTCTCTGCACTGTCAGGTCCGGGTTCAAATCCGTGAAGGTGAATTCTTCAATTTATTGAGGGGAAACTTGTATCAAAATTGTATACGTGAAGGTGAATTCTTCAATTTGTTGAGGGGAAACTTGTATCAAAATTGTATCCGTGAAGGTGAATTCTTCAATTTGTTGAGGGGAAACTTGTATCAAAATTGTATCCGTGAAGGTGAATTCTTCAATTTGTTGAGGGGAAACTTGTATCAAAATTGTATCCGTGAAGGTGAATTCTTCAATTTGTTGAGGGGAAACTTGTATCAAAATTGTATCCGTGAAGGTGAATTCTTCAATTTGTTAAGGGGAAACTTGTATCAAAATTGTATCCGTGAAGGTGAATTCTTCAATTTGTTGAGGGGAAACTTGTATCAAAATTGTATCCGTGAAGGTGAATTCTTCAATTTGTTGAGGGGAAACTTGTATCAAAATTGTATCCGTGAAGGTGAATTCTTCAATTTGTTGAGGGGGTTGTATCCGTGATTCCTCGTGGGTTTAACGCCCCATGGTCTTTGGGTTGTGAGATTGGACTTCTAGCCCTCTCGGAAAACGACGATAAACAAGTCCCGTGTGCACTCGCGCACGTTAAAGAACTTCTGGCAGTTACCACTCCAAAAGAGAAGGCTAAAAATGCCCGCAATGAGAAGGAATTGTTAAGGAAATCTTCTCATATCGAAGACTGATATGTCATGTCTATAGGAGCAACTGTCGCAGCTTTGTCGTAGACTTGGGACACGGCGCTTCCACGCCCATTTAACAGGTGAACGCTAAAAAGAAGATATATTTGTGACTGTATCTCAATCTTCGTCTTCGTTTCGAAAGTTCTGACTCTGTCTATCTGTGGTATGATTTTTCAATTTCATTTCCAAATTTAGCCGCTACTTTTCTTCCTAAGTCACACTGAAGTGTGACCAAAAGTAACAGTCAGCTACGACAAATGCCAGCTAGCATCAAGGTTAGTATACCAAAGCTAACCAAGACCACACTACAGTTTTACATTATGTTGTATTCTATTCATGGAATTAGTTTCACAGCAGTCGCGGCATCCCCACATCCGCTCTCTGCCCGTCCAAGAAGCGCACGCAGACTACATGTTCCTGTAAAGTGTAGATTATAGATACATCTGCTTTTCCCCACTTAGCACTCCGGATTGAGGGCGCCGCGATAGCTCAGTGGTTAGTTAACTGGACTACAAAGGACAAGAGGTAGGGTTCGATCCCAAGCGACGGCTTCCGGGTTCACCCAGCCTTATATGGGTACCGGATTTTTCTGGGAAAGTAAAGCGGCACGGGCGTAATACCGACAATATTACCCCAAAAATCATGTTCTGAAGGTCTGTAAAATTTATGGTCACATAGCTCCATACTCCCTACACGCCACTTGGCGTGACAGGGACTCCTTACTTTTTCTTTTTACTCCGTATTGGCCAGGCCCCTTCTCCACTTTTAGACTTCTCAGTCTCTCAATGTTTATATCATTGTCTCACCCAATCACGTTGTCCTCTCTTAAGGAATGAAGAACAACTTGGCGATGTGCACTTTGTCGAGAGTAAGACCACACTCAGTGCCAGAACTGCCAGCGAACTTATCGGCTGTTTCATCCCCATACGCACCAGCGTGTCTTGCACAATCTCCAGGGTTATCGCTCTCATTTTAGACTGTGCAGAGTTTTGTGTGCACGGAGTTTGACCACCATTAACAGCAAGAACACATATTTTCGATAGGAAATGCTGACACCGTGGCGGCGCGCAAAGAAGAAAGAAAGGCGGTAAACCAAAATTCTACTTGGTGATCTAGACAACAAACTACTTAGTCTGATTGAGTGACTGAGTAAGGATCGATAAATGAAGGTAGTCTCGATCGGTCTTCCAAAGAAAACGGTGACCAAAATATATAGTGTTGGGCCTGAAGACGTAAATCTGAAACAATGCAATGCAGCATGCACCCCTTTTCGTGCAAGTAACCTTTAACAGTGATATACGCCTGATGACATTTCCGGTGTCATCCAAGACGGAGGATTGTTTTTCTTCCACTTGGCAAGGAATCGTTGATCAGAAGTCTAACAAGCCACTATCGTAGAAACGTGCTTGTTAATGAAACGTAGACCTGATACAAAGTTGAACGCATTTGAAAACACATATCTAAGGAAAGTACTAGGGATAGCGTGGAACGAATTCAAAACAAACGGGGAAATTATAGAAATCGCCAATCAACCACTAATATTACCAGTAATCAAGAAAAGACGATGGTCATATGTTGGATATGTGATGAGAAGAGATAATAACCGAAAAGCAACTCAAGCCCTCAAGTAGGAAACAACATGTTAGAGGAAAAGAGACCTACCCAGAGGAACTTTGACCAGAGAGGCAAAGGCAGCAGGAATCGGCCCCTCAATGAGATCGAGATCCTTCACAGAACTGAGACATATGGCGAGAGATTTGATAGAAAAAATCGTTGCAAGGATTGAGATTGCAAGAAAGAAAATTTCGAAATAGGGAAAAATTATCTGGGTCCACGCCCTATGGGCCAGTAACGGGTCGAAATGTCGATAGATATATAGAACACACGCCCTCTTCAGGACTTGTGCTCAAGAGATATACATCCAAGGAATCTTTACAATTCAATAGGCAGGAAATTATTTCCTGTTCAGTTCCTTCCCTTGTTTCATCTCAAATAAACAGAATGTTTGTCTGCCCTTTGGGACTGTATTATGTAATGACGTCATTCGTCAACATGGACGATAACGAAGGCTACATTCCCCGTCTCAAACGAGATGGTCTCCCTTAGATTGTGTTTCTAGGGAGCCAGGATCCGGTGATCCCTCAGGTCACGTGAGTGATGCTGCACCTTGATGTTCCGTGTTTGGATACTCTGAATGGAGTCACACACCCCAGACCTGGGAATATCACATTTCGCCCCGTGATTCTATTTCGCTGCTTTTCTTTCTTTCTTTTCTCGCTCTTCGTTTGAAGGCAATGTGCCGTTATTTCTAAAACAAAAAAAAATGAAATAAATTAAACAATAATAACATAACAGGGGAAAAAAAAATTAAATAAGACATTCTTAAGGAGTATGGGGGTACATTGTAAGTTCCCATATTTTTCATAGGCCAACGGCAAATTTTAATTGGTAATGATGTCAGTACTACGCCAGGCCTCTCTGCTATCCCAGAAATAATTATACCATTCTTTAAGGGGGTAGATGAATACTGAAGACCTGTAGGTTAAAATAAACAAATAAATAAACAAAACAATCACACACAAATGTCTCTTCTTGAAATGACACATCGATCCAATCTGCCGAAAACGAAGTGTGTCAACACGGCGCAGATTTACGGGAAATAATCAGGGGACACACGTTTATACGAGTATTGGTCAAGCTACCAGCTCACCTTGTGTCATGATTTAGTTAGTCCTTACCAATCCCTCATGAAATAAGACAAAGAGTCAAGTTTGCATGATCACAAGACTTGAACGAAGAAGAAGAAGAATTGATACCGAACTTTCTGGTCAACAGAGGGCGCACTAACAACTCAGCCACACCGGCTGGGATTGGAATGTGATGGCGACATCAGGAATATAGAACAATGCTCATGAAACATCGGAGCTGTCGTGAGACAGAACAGGTTAAACGTTCCGTAGAACACGACGGGGTAACCAGAAACAGTTCTAATCTTAAAATTGCCGTTCTTTGATCAGCGCTAACCTTCGCCAGGGGTCTCCAAATTGTTGTTCCTTACAACAGATTCAGACTGTCTAGCAGTACAGCTGGCACCACATCTGACATTTGGTGTCTGGATAGTTTAGATACGGCGTCGGCCTCAGGACAGGAAGGAGCCGGGTTCAAGCCCATAAGAAGTGGTGGTGATTTAAAAAAAAAAAAGAAAATATTAATCCGTGTTTTCCTTATGATGTTTCCCTCCCATGAAATCTTGGGAAGTGAGTTCCGATGTTTAGTCCCCCTCGAATAACGGCAATAAACAGGAGGTTCTGTTTATCGATCGCGCACGGTAAAAAACCCGTGGCAGATAAAATAGAAAATATTAGATCACAAATATGGCGTCAGTCCGGGGAAAATTGTCAGCAGAAGCCGCACTGTGCATCCCAGACCGTGCTATGGAGTTCGTGCAAAAGGGCCAGGATTCTCTTAGGATTTTCTCGAGATTCTCCAGGAGGATATCGCAGCACCTATAGATTCGTCTGGCGTGGAGTGATCCTAACAACAGCTGCCACCATTCCGGATTTGTAGAAACATTCTGTATTCCTGACATTGTCACAGACCGAGGAAATGGCCACCGTGTGGCGACTTCTCAGACAACAAAGTACCTCCGAATTGTGCGGCACGTTACAATTTTTCCCAGAGTGCTCTTTGTCTGTACCAAACTGTTCCTTTTTGCTTCTACTCTCCATCCTTAGCTTGTCCCGGGTCTGGTTCTATTTTCTCGTCCTGCCCTGATCCAGGGAGCCGCGATAGCTCAGTGGTTAGTGAACCACGGACAAGGGGTAGGGCTCGATCCCAACCGACGGCTTCCGGGTTCACCCAGCCTTAAATGGGTACCGGATTTTTTTCTGGGAAAGTAAAGCAGCACGGGCGTAATACTGACCACATTACCCCAAAAATCATGTGCTGAAGGTCTGTAAAATATAGGGTCACTAACACCATATTTCCCTATACGCCACTTGCCGTGACGGGGGTACTTTACTTTTACTGCCCTGATCCACGGACAGAAGTTCATTCATAACGAGATAATAAATAATGTAAAAGCATATGAAGTTAAACATGAAGATATTTGATAGATTATAAAGTAGATTAGCAAAATGTAAAATATTTTGGTAATGGCTTTCTTTTTATATATAAGGATTTGAAAGAACCATGCGTTATTGTTTTAGCTTCTCAACTGAAAGGTGGTGGATTAGTATCCAGATTGGCAAGTCCCAGTGTTAAAGAGGGTGACGGATTTACGTAAGTTTGAAAAGTAATACTTGAGAGAAAGCATCGTTTTTAAAATAAAAGAATAGTGTTAGAGCACTGGCCCCTTCACTTCAAAAAGAAATGTAATAGCGTGATTCTACAATTATGGTGTGTTGTACTCACTGATACTGGGCTGAGAATCGCTGGACGATACTTTTAAAATAAAAACAAGAATTAGTTGAAACTAAACACAGCCTCACCTGTTAAATGATTGGCTGTATTGGCTTACCGATCCAGTGATTGGTCGTGGAGCCAAGATTTGGGGACTGTCGGCTTTACAGCCAAGTTGTCGATGGGGTGTGGTCAGACTAAGGGAGGTAACTAGTGAAGTTGTTTGGTAAGAAGCACGTTGCTTTTCAAGAATCAATTAAAAGAACACAGCTGGCACGAGTTGAAGGCGTCGTTTATTATCTTATCTTTACTCTTGTTTATCATCATAATCGGGTGCTTTGCCCACAAAAACAGCCAATCAAGTCCCATTCACTCATTCCTATTCCCAAGATCATTATCTGCATTATTAGCTCCTCTCCATGCTAGTTTAGGGAGAGGCGATAGCTCAGTGGTTTGTGAACTGGACTACAAATGACAAGGGGTAGGGTTCGATCCCAACCGACGGCTTCCGGGTTCACTCAGCCTTAAATGGGTACCGGATTTTTTTTACTGGTAAAGTAAAGCAGCACGGGCGTAATACCGACCACATTACCCCAAAAATCATGTGCTGAAGGTCTGTAAAATATAGGGTCACTAACACCATATTTCCCTATACGTCACTTGGCGTGACGGTGGTACTTTACTACTTTTTTTTTTACTCCATGCTAGTTTGTTTAACTGGCTGGTATATTATGTAGTTATTATTTCTATCTCTTTCTTGATGTTACACTATTTTTAGTATTTATATGTGTTCATTATTTTTTATAGTCTAGATTTCTTATGATGGTCCTAAAAAAGATGCAAGTTGTTAAAGGCCGTCAAAGAATCTATGGTAGTCGAATAATGAAAGCAGTTCTGTCTGTCGAGATGGAATAACATATTGAACCAACACAGAACTGGAGTCGTCAGTCGCTGGACGCTGCGGGGCATGCTGTGGAGTGCATCTGAGCACATATTGACATGTTGGGAGTGTAATGTTGATAACCCACAAAGAACTCAAGAACTGAACAAATCACTTAGCTTGTGTGATGTATCAGCAGCTATTACATTCATTCTGACACCAGAAGCAACAAATGTTAATATTCATTTTGTTGTATTCGATTGTTCAGTATCTTACAGATTCAAATGATTACAAAAATATCTCTGTGACAAATTCGTCACTACTATACCATTAGTCGCTATTTCACTCTCTCTTGCCTTGATCATATACGACGTTGTCATAACTTTTCCTGCCAATTTCTCCACAAAGTTTGAAGTCCACTTGTTAGCCTCTACCATGTGTGCTTTGTATTTTATTCTCTAAGACGACTAGCTGTAAGTTCTTGTCCAAAAAATCGAATTTCCCATGTTCAGATTTGGCGTTTAATAGTTCATTTTCCCATTTTCAAATATTTCATAACTTTCTTGTTTGTTTACTGTTATCCAGTTCGTCTCATTTAAAAAAAAAATAAATTCGTGTTTCAATGGCTTTAGTCTTTTTTTTTATCGAATTTTCTTATTAAAATTCCATGCTTTACCCAAGAGCAATGTACAGTAGATCATTTATCAGAAATGATAAGTTACAACGATCCTTGATTGATCTTCCACTGCATAATTTTGTTAAAAACTGGACATTTGGAAATACTACAAAACTATGTGAGTCTATGTTACCAACTGTCATGAATAGACCAGGTTGTCATGCACGATAGAGATCGAAGGGGAATGGCATACCCGGTACTCGAGAATGCAGCCCTGAAGTCTGGCATATTAGGCTGGAGATGACATAATTGTAATTTAGCGTAAACCACTACAAAAGACCATTTATAACAATTTAACGTCACTTTAAATGAATAGAGCGCCAACAAATACATTAATATTTGATCACCTCTAAACTACTTTGCTGTTATGCTCACTTCATTTGGCAGGGAGTTACGTTATTTTCTCGTTTTTTAACTACTTTCTGGCAAATTGCTTTAAGTTCTTGTCTTTTCTAGACAAAAATAATTAGAATTAGACATCTACTATCAACTGTTGCCTCGTGTAAAATATAATTTATAAGGCAAAAAAGACAGCACAAGATGTTGAGGAAATGAGTCGGAACAAGAAATGAAAGGAGGATCTCTAAATTTAACTGCCGAAGAATGTCTGTTGACTGTAAACAGGACTTATGAAGCGTTACACTTTTGACGGGGAGATGTAAGGGTTCTCAACAGGAGGAAATTGGAATACACATAGGGAGTTGTTGAGTTAACACTCAGGACGAAGCAAATGGGGAGTTTCCTGTACTTGGGTTATTTCTTTTTATATACATCAAACAGCAACCTCAGATCGTAGCAATATAATTCAATTGATAAGAATCTCTACTACAACTACACATTAGTTATGATCCCCTATGTTTTGGGTGCTTACATCCCTCCCCTTATTTTACGAAAGTTGAAAAATAAACATTTATCGCATATTTATAAGCTTGAAAGTATACATTTCAAGCTAACAGATAAGAGACGAATCTAAATAAGAATACATCTCGATCTTTATCAGAAGAAGGCGTTGGTTATGTGTTCAGAAGTGAAGAAAGACTTCCCCTTCAGACATTCATGTGGAAACCAGATGGTAAAAGAAAACAAGGCAGACCAAGAGAATCTCTGCTCAGAACAATTTCTAAGGAAGGTTCAACCATGGGACTAAGAAATAACCAAGAACTACAAGAACTACAAGAACTGCAATAACTAGCAGCAAATCGGGGATAACTATGACTTCCGCTTGATGTCTCGTCCTCGGCTTGAGAGGAAAGCGAATGAAATCACATATTTCATTTCAAGATTGGTTGCCCGTAATGACTTAAATGAGAGGAAAGCGAATGAAATCACATATTTGATTTCAATATTGCTTGCCCGTAATGACTTAAATGAGAGGAAAGCGAATGAAATCACATATTTGATTCCAAGATTGGTTGCCCGTAATGGTTTAAATGCAGGTGATCTTGTGTTGTGCTTATTTCAAAACATGTGATCAAAGATTAGCAGTCTCCCAGTTGTTGCCTCCCATTTTCACTTTTGTGATTTTTCCATCAATGAAAGAATTTGTGTGACTTCCAGAATTACTCAGTCGTGTAGCTTGTTAACAGTTCTGTATGTATTGAACATTTGGTCAACATATGAATAAATGGCCTTCTAATTCTAACCCTACTACTTACTCCTCTTTTTGATCTTGCTTAGGACTATATTTTGTTCTTTGGTTTTTTTTTTCCTGTTGCTGATTTTTGGTTATTTTTGTTCCGAGTGTTGTAAACATATCTCCTCCTCTGAAATAATTCCCTGATCTATCGCCTCGGCAACTTCTCTCCATAAGAATATTCGTTTATTATTATTTGACTCCTGTAATAGGGTCACCTGTCCACCTGTTAATGCTGTCAGTCCGCTTTAGTCTTGGCTTGCCTCTATTCCGCATAACTTCTACCTTCCCTTCTAAGATGACTTCTAGTAAGATATTGCGTTTCTTCACATGTCCCCACAATTGTGTTGTTTGAATTGTTACATTTCGAAATGTTAAGTAATTGTTTTTCATTTTTAGCTGATTTAGAACTTCCTTAATTATCTTCTTTTTTTTTTTACCCCTTGCACCCAAATCTTCCCATTTCCTTAGATCCACATTTCATAAGCTTAAATTTTCCTTTCTGTTTTCTTATTCAATGTCTATATTTCTGCACCATACAGAAATGTTGAGTAGATAAAACATTTTACAATCCGTTGCCTGCTTCTAACCATCTTTAAAGACGAAAATATATAGGCCCACTCAGGAACTGAATTTTGATACATTTGTTATTGGGTCACGCTTTTGTATTCTCTCGTAAGTCGTTCTACGTTAACCATCTAGAGACGTGCTCACACAAACTAAACTTCGCGTCTGGTGCACAAACAACAGTTGTGAACAATCGCTCACCCTCAGAATAGTACTCGCTACAGTTCTCGATGAAGCAGATAATGAAAATCCATGAAACGAAGAGCCCCTGATGTATTTTTGTGCTTTGATGAAACGTATTCCTGCTGCTTTATCTTCATGCTATTTTCCAAAGTGGGATTGGATTTGGACAAGTTCAAGCTATGCCCAAGATCAACGTGAGATTGACTGCATTGAATATACAACCCAGATATGAATCTCCGCACAGCATCCTATGTCTGACGTTGTTTCTGTTTCAGAATTCTTTCGTGTTGAAACACTTCCAAAATTAAAAAATATACACGTAAGAGATCTCAGCTCGTTTACTTATGTATATCCCACACGTTTTTGTCTCTACGTAATGACTTCCCTGTGGAAATTTTAGCTTCGCAGACAAAGATAATAACAAACAAAGAATGCAGAGAAATTGTTTTTGAGAATATAGTTCACTCTTATCTTCCTCATTACAAACACACATATACAATGACGAGAGAGATAATTTGTTTCAGTTTTAAAAGACCCATAGAAAGTTCATACTTATATACCGTTGCTTTTCCAAGTTGCAAGATTACACACACATCTCTCTCTCTCTCTCTCTCTCTCTCTCTCTCTCTCTCTCTCTCTCTCACACACACACACAACACACAACACACACAACACACACACATTCTCTCTCTCTCTCTCACACACACACACACACTCTCTCTCTCTCTCTCTCTCTCTCACACACACATTCTCTCTCTCTCACACACACACACACAACACACACACATTCATGTATCCAGGGCTGTTGTTCAGGCAAAAATGTCCAGAACGCCCGTTGAACCGTTACTGCCAATAGACTTCACAATCCCTACTTGTTTTTAATTTCCATTTGGTAATTGTAAGTTCTAGGTGTGAATAAAAGTATGATCATAAGCAAAGTTCGTACTTAAAACCTACAAGTGGATATCAAAGTTGAAGGAATAGACCTGGAGACAGTTCAGAGCTCCAACTACCTTGGACATACTATAACCAGGGACGGAATATATACAACTGAACTAAACAAAAAAAATAGTAATAGGAAAAAGTAATTTTAATGCCATGAAAAATATACTAACATCAAAATAAATACAACCAGGGCTAAAACTGAGACTAGCAAAATGTTATCCCTTCTCAGCATTCCTGTGTGGTGTTGAAACATGGACATTAGACAAGAAAACAGAACAGAAAATTCAAGCCTTTGAAATGTTGATTTATAGAAGAATGGAAGAATTGGATGGAGTGAAAAGAAAACAAACGATGAAGTCTTAAAACAGCTAAAAAATTAAAAGAGAACTGCTAAACACAATTACAAAAAGACAAACGAGATTTTTCGGGAATGTTAAAAGGCACAGCAACTAAATAAAAGTAATCTTGGAAGGGAAAATACAAGGTAAAAGAGGCAGAGGCAGACTAAGAATAACATGGCCGTGTAACATTAAAAGATGGACAAGTCAGTCTATGACAATCTGCACCATCAAAGCAATTTACAGAGCGGAATGGCGCTCCATAGTAACCAACCTTCGATGCAGAGACTGCACTCAATGAATGAATGAATTGTAAGTTCACCAGCTGAGCTTCACGGCCTGCTATGTTACGATGTTTTCCTTTTATCATTTGGGAAAATATAATCCTGGTAAACTTGATCTGAGAACGAACATCAACAGCAAATACTAGACCATATGCTAGTCTGAGAGAGACCACGACTGTGAGGAGGAGAGAAAGGTTAGGTAAAGATAAGTAAAGAATGTAAATAAGGGGAAAAAATGATTGATAGAGAGAGAGAGAGAGAGAGAGATAGAGAGAGAGGGAGATAGGGAGAGAGAAATATGTTTGCATTTTTTAACAATTTTATTGTTTGTATGTCGTTGTGTATGAGGGTGTTATTTTCTTTAGTAAACGATTGCTGGAGGTTTTCACTGGCCATGATCGTGATTGCGCATGTAACCATCGTTACAATTCTGACTCATGCATAAGTTCATGCAAATATAGCTACAATTCTGACTCATGCATAAGTTCATGCAAATATAGCTACAATTCTGACTCATTAACCAGTTCATGCAACTATAGCTAGAATTCTGATCCATTCACAAGTTCATGCAACTATAGCTACAACTCTGACCCATTCACAAGTTCACGCAACCATCGCTACAATTTTGACTCATTTCTCAATTTCATTCAATTCAGCCTCCACGACTTTATCCATAATTTTATTCGACTCCATCCCCTCATTCCTAATCACCAACTCTTCATCTTCAGTTTCACAACTTCAACTTTACCTGCCTAGAAGTAACGTCAAATTGCTGTTCATGCTTTCATTGTGACTTTTGCTGCAAGAATGATTCGTTGTTACAATCCTACCCATTGGTCTTTTGATATTCATGCCCTCGGTACTCCCTAATGTAGTTATGACACTCGGTTCACAGCTCGTAATCTGTCCTAGCTTTACTAACCTCACGAAACACTCAGAAATGAAAGCAAACGATCCCAGGCATTATTTGCTGAAGACAGAGTTAAGCATACTTTTTTGTGTGCGCAATTTTAATCCTATTTAAGCCTAACTTTGTAGCTTTAACAGACGCAAAGGTAATTTATTTTACTTCAAAAGATTAGGCCTTTGGTGGTAACGCAAATAGAACTACCTACAGCTGATCTAGTTTCTTATTTAAGTGTTGGTATCGTTATTTTCTGAAGTGTTTCTCTCGTAGTTTCCTTAAAGTTTTTATTTTGTTGCTTCATTAAGTACTGTCACCGCTATTGTCGATCTTGAGTGACTTTCTAATTTCCTTCAGTGTTGTTTTAGTTGTATCGTTGTGTTGCATATTCTGTGTTCGTATTTGTTGTTATAGTTACTTCATTGATTCAAGTGTTGTTATCGTATTCCGTGTTGTTATAGTTATTTTGTAATCAAGCGTTCATGTTATTTCATGAGGAGTGGATCTGAGCACCTATGGACGTGTTCGGAGTGGAATGATGATGACCCGCAAATAACTCATTTACAATAACTCAATAACAATAACAATTCAATGTCATTTCACGTGAAGCAGCTCAGAAATGTTCAGTCCTCTTTTTTCTCCAGAACGTAGAGAGAATCACGAAAAACAATCAACATTTTTCGGGCACATCATGAGAAGAGGAAAGTTGAAATACTTGGTTCTTCCTCTTCTTCTTCTATCCTCCCTCTGCTGCCGTTGGCGTCGAGGGGAGATACAATCTGCGATTCTTTGCTCTTCTGTTGGCCTCTTCTGATGTTATTCCTCCTAGTGACTCTAGTATTCCCTTTATCCATCTCTTTCTCGGTCTTCCTCTTAATCTGGCGTTTTCGTAGCGTGTATTTAAGGCTCTTTGAGTCATTGCTAGTTCTTTTTGTCTTGTTATATGGCCGAACCAATTTATCTGTTGTTTCTTTATGTATTCGATGGCTGGTTCAATTTCGAGTTTCTTCCTCAGGTCGGTGTTTCTTACTCTGTCCCTTAAGCTGTTTCCTGTCATTTTCTGACACATTTCATTTCGGTGGTCGTTATCTTTCTTATTGTTCTAGAGTCCAGCGTCCAATTCTGGCACTGATAGCACAGAGTTGGTAGAAAAATGTATTTGTATATTGCCCTTTTTGCTTCCGTAGTTATTGCTTTGTTTTTCAATAGTGTTGATACTTGGCCTATAACTTGGCATGCTTTGTTACACCTTATATATATCTCTGTCTCTTGGTTATTGTATTGTGTTAACGTGCTACCCAGATATTTAAAATTGTCTACTTGTTTCAGAGTTGTATTTTCTATTATGATGTTTAGTTTTTTTTTTCCTTTCTCGCTATTGCCATTACAATACTTGGTTACAACTGGCAAAATAAAAGGAAAGAGAGATCGCGGACGACAAAGAGAGAAAATACTAGATGGCTTGGTGTCATGACATAGAACGCAGTCAACAACAGAATTGACACGATGCACTGTAGATAGAAGATTGTGGAAAGATATGATCGCCTACACCAACCAGTATGACACATGATGATGATGATGGGAGAGAATATCTAAATTACTGTCCCTCCATCGAAACTGCTTCTCTATCCGCATAATCTTTTTTTTTTTCCTAGTTACAAACTATCGTCGTCTCAGAATTGTATCATAATGAAAACATAAACAGTTGTCAGTTCTCATGAATCGATGAAACATTCCCGTCAACGACTTTCAAACGTGTTTACCTGAATAAAACGTAACTTGAATCTTGAGTTTGTTCATTGCCTCATTATGTTCAATGATAAAGTTTCGTTCAATGTGACATATTGTGTGATAGATCTTAATTATATTCTTTTTCTTCTTTCCTTTCTCCTTTACATTTCAGCGTGGAGTGGAGATATAATTTGCTGTCTTTTGCGACTCTTTTGGCTTTTGCTGCTATTATGTTTCCTAGTGTTTATAATAATTCCGTCGATCCATCATTTTCGTGGTTGCCCCTTGAGCTTGGTTTTATCGCAAAATGCATTAACGGCTGGTTGTGTTGTGTTTTGGTCTTTCTGTCTTTATCAAAGACTTTCATCTTTTTTTTTATTCTATGACGGGAATTATTCCTAGCTTTTTTCCCACCCTTTATCTCATATCTTATCTCCCTTGATGTCTGTACCTGTCTTTGGTCTTACACATTTTTTTATTTTGTTCGCCAGCTTTTACCTCTGAGAAGTCCCTAGAGACTAGGAACTGAATTTTGCGTGTAATCAATTTTTCCCTGGTAGCCATGTGCACAGGGGTCTCTCACCACATAGGCAGATAACTCCGACTTCGGAGGTACTCATATTTTTTTCCGTCGATAAGTAATTGACATTTCAAGCCGGGCCTCGCTGCTGAGACCGGGGTGATTACCGCAGAGAGAAATCATATATAAAAATCCCAACTGGTGCAGCGGGATTTGAACCTACAACCTCTCTGTATTATCAGTTTGGGGTAGTTTGCTTCCTTAAAATTTATCTTCTGTTAGTCTAATCAGTTTTGGGTAGTTTGCTTCCCTAACATTTCTCTTCTGTTAGTCTAGTTAGTTGTTTGGTTGTTTGCTTCCCTAACATTTCTCTTCTGTTCGTCTTGTTAGTTTTGGGGTAGTTTGCTTCTCTCACATTTCTCTTCTGTTCGCTTGTTAGTTGTTTGGTTGTTTGCTTCTCTCACATTTCTCTTCTGTTAGTGTAGTTAGTTGTTTGGTTGTTTGCTTCTCTCACATTTCTCTTCTGTTAGTGTAGTTAGTTGTTTGGTTGTTTGCTTCTCTCACATTTCTCTTCTGTTAGCCTAGTTAGTTGTTTGGTTGTTTGCTTCTCTCACATTTCTCTTCTGTTAGTCTAGTTAGTTGTTGGTTGTTTGGTTGTTTGCTTCTCTCACATTTCTCTTCTGTTCGCTTTGTTAGTTTTGGGGTAGTTTGCTTCTCTAACATTTCTCTTCTGTTCGTCTTGTTAGTTGTTTGGTAGTTTGCTTCTCTCACATTTCTCTTCTGTTCGTCTTGTTAGTTTTGGGGTTGTTTGCTTCTCACACTTATTTTCTCTTCCTCTTTTTCCCCCAAGATTTTCAGGAGCAACGCCTAGTAGCCGACTGTTTACCTCGATCGACTATAACGAGCTACTTGATTGGCCCTACTGTTGGCAGTAACCGATAGCCCCTGCCGGCACACGCCGGAATGCACGCAGCGGCAAACAATCTGGTAATGACTGGAAGCTTCGGTTGGCAAGACGCATGCCGATTCTGGACAAGATCTGAGTTTCCATGGAATCGATTTAAGCCTTTTTTTTTTTCAAAGTACCTTCTGCCAGTCTCACAGACACGGACTCTACTGTTCTAAGAATAATCTCTTTGTTCCCCAGCACGCGTGTGCATGGGGTTTATATCGTGGCCTTTAAATATCCTATTATTTCTGATTAAACATTGATGGACGCAGCTCTCCTCCCATGCCCTGACGCTGTGAGTTAGAGCTCAACAGATCTGGACATTCGTTTTTTGCTTAATTATCTCCCTTTCACTCCCAATACTAAATACTTTTGTTCAGCAACTAAAGATATTTGCTGATATGTTAACACAACGATGTTCATTGTTTTAGTTGCAAGGAAACTGAATTACTGCAGGAGTTACTGAGTTAAGTGCTCTGGCACACCGCGAGCTGTGTGTCTTATCCGTTTTGATTATGTTTCGATATTCCAATTGCTTACGATGAATGACGATATCGTATGACAGGGAACAGTTGGCCGTGTTCACCTTCTGCGCAGTTTCGCCTTATGTCTTTTAGCGTGTGCTGAGATGCTACGATGGGGACTACAGTTACCTTTCTTTGTTTGGGAGATGATATATTAATTCGGATGATTACGCTGGCACGGGCGGTTGAGCAATTATGGATTTTAATTCGTTTGCAGTGATACCGGGGCCTTCCATAACCAAATAACTAAATGAATTACTGTATAATTCGCTTAAATTCAATTAATCGTCAAACTTAAAATAAGATCAACCATATATTGATACCGGAGCCGCGAGCTCAGTGGTTAGTGAACTGGACTACAAAGGACATAAGGTAGGGTTCGATCCCAACTGACGGCTTCCGGGTTCACCCAGGCTTAAATGGGTACCGGATTTTTTTTCTGGGAAAGTAAATCGGCACGGGCGTAATGCCGACCACATTACCCCAAATATCACGTGCTGAAGGTCTGTAAAATATATGGCCACTAACACCATATTCCCTATACGCCACTTGGCGTGACGGGGGCACTTTACATTTTAGGTATTGATACCTAGATCTAATGAACTTGAAATAATTTTAAAAAAAACTATCTTTACGACACCTAGTACTATTGCTGGTGTGTGTCGGAGGGGGCTCACGATAGAACCAGAGGAATAAAGGCCGCTTGGTTAAAGCAGTCGACACTACGTGTGACTCTGAATTTTAAATTATTTTTTTTAAAATAAGGATTTATATTAAAATAAGGATATATATTAAAATAAGGATATATATTAAAATAAGGATATATATTAAAATAAGGATATATATTAAAATAAAAACCAATGAACAAAAAAAAATAATCAGACCGAAACAAAGATCTATAAGAAAGATCCACTAAGGTCACCAGATAAAACTCAGAACATTGGAACTTTAACTTGTTTTTCTTATCATCATCGTGGCATTTTCTTCTTCGTCTCTTATAATTCACTTTTGTATCATTTAACCTCTTGTCACAATGTCTACTTTCCTGTGGCTTATTGTCATCTAATCTCATACCATTTTATTTTCTTGTCCGCAAGCTTAAAGAGCTTAGAGACAGATTATTTCAGACACGGACTGTGATGAGAGCAACGTTCTGCACAGGACACTCAAGCCGTTGATGATAACGATTGTAATAGAGTTCGAGTGATTTCATATTTCCAATATTGGCTTTTATTTATTTTATTTATTTTGTTTGTTTTCATGCAGCTTGTCTTGCCACTTGTTTCTTGTGATTATTCCTGGTCATATATTTATTATCTTTTTTAACCCTCACTCGACAAAACATTCAGTAGATGAAATCGATTGTGGCAACTTGTAGGGCAAAAACAAAGACTTTTTAGTTCGTGGCAACCACAGAAGAGTTACACTTGTCTGGCCCACACTGTGAACGTTTCCACTGTCCTTGTCAGGTTGTTCTAGGTTTTCCTCTTTTTCATTTTCCTTTTACAACATAGCAGTTCTTGTGATTAATCTTGATCTCTCATTCGCACATTAACTATTATTATCACAGTTCTATTATTTATCCGTAATTATTTCTTTGTTTTTCTGATTATAATTTGTCAGTTTATATACACCGCAATTTGTTGTTTCCTCTTTATGTATTCATTTTTTTAAGTTACACAATCCTGAATTTGTTATCATTTAAATAAAATTAATTAGGCACGCAAGTGACGTTGAAGTCTATTATTGTGTATTTTGTTGTTGATTTAGTCTGTTAGATGAAGTTATTATAGTAATCTGAATTACAGTAAAGTTAATATTTCTCGTTATTTTCTTTTCAGGGGATTATCCTTTTGGAAGTAGTGATCCCCTGACGCAAGGACTCCCCGAATGGGAACTACAGCCAGAACCGAACTACTATGTGTTCAAGAACATGCCAGTCACGATTTTCTGTCGAGCCACCCCGGCAATACAAGTGAGCTATGGCAATTACGTTAATATTTATTTTAAGACTTTCTTGTTTTTTTTTTTTTTTTTTGTATAACCAAAATCTATGTAAATCCTGGCTACTGTTTCTTTACGACATTTTTTAGATCAATGTTTTGTTGTTCGTGCATGGATTTCTTTATTCAATTTTATATAGTTTCTATGTTATACCCGATGAAGGCTTCTGCCGAAACGTTGTTTATCTTGTCTTTTTTAAGTTTAGCTGCTTCATACCATTTTATGTTTATTTTACAATAATTTTATTAGTTAGGATGGAATTATTATAAGTTTAAATACAAAAGAAAACAGAAAAAGAAACGAGCCACTTTCCCCCTCACAGACAATATGATGCTTGTGAAGATATTAATTTGTATAGACCGTCGGCTTATTATTTTTGAGGCAATGTGGTCAGCATTACCTCGGTGCCGCTTTTCTTTCCGATAACTGGATATTCTGGCCGATAAAATCAGGTATCCATTTAAGGCTGGGTGAACCCGGAAGCTGTCGATCAGGGTCAAACTCGACCTTTTCACCTCAGTTCTGGTCACCAACCACTGAGCTATCACGGGCTCCTACTTAAATTACTAGCTACCTACCGAAATGAACTGTAAAACTATTTCTCATTCTAAATGCAGCGAATCGCAGGCTGCAGCGTGGTTCGGGACTATTGTTCTTCAGATACGGCAAACGCGGTAGAAACTGTTTTCCATTTGTGATGAATTAAAAACTCGATTCCAATCACATCCAAATCGCCCTTCCACTGCCAGGGCCCGAAAGAGGAGTAAAATAGTAAAGTAGGGAGTAAAATAGTAAAGTAGGGAGTAAAATAGTAAAGTAGGGAGTAAACAATTGTAGCGCTCTTCCCTACCAGACATGTTTGTTAGAGGTGGCTAAGGAGGTTCGTACATGGGACTAGCTATCCTGTCTTCTCCTTCTTCTTCTTTCCTTCCTCATTTGCCTTTCAGGGTCGAGGGGAGGTATAATTTGCGGTCTTTTGCTCTTTTGTTCGCCTCTGTTGCTGTTATGTTTCCTAGTGCTTCTAATATTCTATCGACCCATCTTTTTCGTGGTCGACTTTGGGTCTGGTGTTCTCACAACGTTTGTTGAAGGCTTGTTGTGTAGTGTTTTGTTCTTTCTGCCTTGTCGGAAACTATCTTTGCTTCTTTCATGTATGTAATAAACAGATGGGGGGATAGTCAAATATGGACAAGTTAAAAAAATATATATATTAAAAAAAAAAAATCCGCCATCCAGGAAAGATAAAGGCTCTCTGTCTAAGAGAGGTATGACGCAATCCCGAAAAAGCTGCAGGAGTCAGTGTCACTGACTCACCTTTTGTCTGTCAGGAAATCCTCCAGAATTGGCAAGTAGAATGTACGTAAACTAAATGAAGAAGGGAAAGCTGCACTAGTAGCAGCAGACATTTCAAACTACAAAAT
Organism: Megaustenia siamemsis; assembly: GCA_032433765.1. Taxonomy (NCBI): domain Eukaryota; kingdom Metazoa; phylum Mollusca; class Gastropoda; order Stylommatophora; family Ariophantidae; genus Megaustenia; species Megaustenia siamemsis. The sequence continues at coordinate 22,777,352 of JAVIAB010000073.1, read as the reverse complement.
AGATACTCTAGAAATGTGTGAAACGAGATAATTAGGAACAGAAAGGATAAAACTAAACACAGGAGAGATTATTTTTCTTACCAGGACACGAATAACCTGGAGCACAACATAGCGAAGGGTTGGCTATAATGTTTTTTTTTTTATTAAGGGACACATACAAAACACTGATAGAATGAGAATCAGTAGGGCCAAGACTAATAAAAGAGCAACATTTAAAATAACAAAAAACAATAAGAACACACTTTATCCAATGCTATACACCAACCGTTAATATGGAAGACTTAGTTAAAGATGAATTCTATAAACAGTTGCAATGTCAGATGGATGGAAGACTTAGTTAAAGATGAATTCTATAAACAGTTGCAATGTCAGATGGATGGAAGACTTAGTTAAAGATGAATTCTATAAACAGTTGCAATGTCAGATGGATGGAAGACTTAGTTAAAGATGAATTCTATAAACAGTTGCAATGTCAGATGGATGGAAGACTTAGTTAAAGATGAATTCTACAAACAGTTGCAATGTCAGATGGATGGAAGACTTAGTTAAAGATGAATTCTACAAACAGTTGCAATGTCAGATGGTTGGAAGACTTAGTTAAAGATGAATTCTACAAACAGTTGCAATGTCAGATGGATGGAAGACGAGCCAAAGATATTATAATCTTGATGGAAGATTTAAATGTAAAAGTAGGATCAGACAACCGAAGCTTCGAATGGATTATGGGAAAAAATGGACTTGGAGAAATAAATGAGAATGGAGAAATATTTGTGAACGTCTGTGCTCTTAATCAAATGAGCCTAGGAGAAACGATATTCCAAAATAAAAGAATACATAAGGAGGCTACATGGGTGTCACCAGATCATAGAACGGAGAATCAAACTGATCATATAATGTTTTAATATACAATTTAAGTCATCCTCACATGATGTAAAAGTATTTAGAGGAGCAGATGTGGCTTCAGATCGTCATCTCCTGCTGGCCAAACTTAAACTGAAAAGATATACAACAACACATTAAGGTAGACAGTATTTAAATGCAGGGTTTCTTAAAGACAAGGAATTAAAGATAAATTTGCAGTCACAGTATCAAAGAAATATCATATCCTCCAACTAGAAAATACAATAAATATAGAAGATTATTAGCGGTAGGTAAAGGATATATGGAAGGTGACATGTGAAGAAACCCTGGGGAAAAGAGAAAGCCAGAAAAAAGTATGGATAACAACAGAGACCCTGGAGAACATTAACAAAAGAAAGAATTAATAAGAAAGCAGACATAAATAAAAGCAAAACAAAAAGTACTAAAGCCAAGACACAGGAAATTTACACAGAGGTGAAAAAAGAAGTGAGAAGATGCATTAAAAGGAATAAGAGGAAATAAATAGATGAACTAGCTACAGAGGCAGAAGAAGCAACAAATAAAGGGAATATGAAAGAACTGTACAACAGCACAAAGAAATTAAGCGGAACATACAAACAGATCAACGCCTTTATTAAAGATAAGGAAGGAAATCTGCTTAGTAATATAAGGGAACAAATGGAGAGATGGAAAGAGCACTTTGAAGAAATTTCGAACGGACCCGGCTCAAATAATCCTCCAGATATACTACCAGCAGAAGAAGTGAAAAAAAAGTAAAGTACCCCCGTCACGCCAAGTGGCGTATAGGGAATATGGTGTTAGTGACCATAAATTTTACAGACCTTCGGCACATGATTTTTGGGGTAATGTGGTCGGTAATACGCCCATGCCGCTTTACTTTCCCAGAAAAAAATCCGGTACCCATTTAAGGGTGGAGGAACCGGTGGCCGTCGGTTGGGATCGAACCATACCTCTTGTCCGTTATAGTTCAGCTCACTAACCACTGAGCTATCGCAGCTCCCAGCAGAAGAAGAGTTACACGTTAACTGTGGAAAACCAAGTAGAGAAGAAATAATGAAAGCCATGAAACTATTAACAAAAGGTAAAGCCACATGACCAGATGAAATTCCGTCAGAAGCGATCAAAGCAGATTTACCTCTACCAAGATGTTACAGAATATACTAAGTTAAAATGGGAATGAGAAGAAATACCTAAAGACTAGAAAGAAGGTTATATGATCACACTACCAAAGAAAGAAAGTTTACAGGAGTGCACAAATTATATGGTAATTATGCTACTACCAGTGCCAAGAAAAATACTAAGCAGAATCATTCTGGAGAGACTAAAAGAGGTCACAGGGAAACATTTGAGCGATTAACAAGCAGATTTTAGGGAAAACAGATCGTGCGTTGATCAGATAACTACCTTACGTATACTAGTTGAACAAAGTTTAGAACTAGAGTCCCCACTTTATATTGGATTCATAGATTACGGAAAGCTATTTGATAGTTTAGGCAGAGGAATGCTTTTGATGTTGCTGAGTCATTATGGGATCCCTATAAAGTTTATTAACTTGATAGGAACAATGTATGAAGGAACGAATGTGTGGTGCATGAATGGAAAGCTTTCAGAAGTATATGAAATAAGAACATGAGTAAGGCAGGGATGCCTTCTATCTCCATTTCTCTTTCTACTGACCATAGATAGGATCATGAGAATAATTCAGAACAACAGGAACGAAATCCAGTGGTCACTGACCTAAAAACTTATTGACAGATTTTTCTGATGACAACATATTTTTTTTGGAAAATACTGGTGGAAGAAGAGATGAAGATTATGAAAAATACATGAAATGATCTTGAAAGAATAGCAAAAAACAGAACGGTTTGGAAATTGCTTGTTGAAGACTTATTCTCCACAGGGAGTTGAACGGTAGAAGCAGAAGAATAACATTTAAATAGAACATAATAATTCACTGAGGTTTGTTAGAGAGAGTTTCAGAAGCAATATTGAAAACCAAGATTCTTCTTTTACCTTTCAACTTCATGTGGAGCATAAGTCTTCAACAAGCATTTTTCAAGCCATTCTGTTTCTTACCATTCTTTTAAGATCATTCCATGTCTTCCCCGTAATCTTCATATCTGCTTCAACCTGTCTTTTCCAAGAATATTTTGGTCTTTCTCTTTGTCTCTTGTTCTTAGGAGCCTAGATCTGGGTTCGATCCGCAGCAGTGGCGGTTTTTTTTTTTCCGACTGACAAAGGCTACAGGGTTCACGCAGCTTCTAAAAATGGTTACCAGAGATTTTTCTGAGAAGTAAAGACGGCCTGGCGTAATATAAATCACATCACCCAAATAAGTGTGCCGTGGTCATAGAAAAGTATGGGCACTAACACTATATTTCCCATACGTCTAGCAAAGCGTGGAGGAAACCTTTACTTTTTTTTTCTTTGTCTCTTCCCCTGGGAATTCCAAAAAGGATTGTGGTATTGAATCTCAGTTGGTTCCGTAGTGTGTCCTATCCAGCGCCATCGTCTTTGCTGTATCCCTTTGTCTACTGGTGTTTAATTAGTATGGTACTATCCCATAATTCTATGTTAATAATTTTGTCCTGCCATTTCCATCCTTTTATTCCGTGCAAGTATCCATTAATGAAGGTTTTTTTTTATCTTCGTGAGTGTCATTTTTGTTGTTGTCCATGTTTCACAGTCATAATATAGTATTGATTTAACAATGGGGTTGAAAAATTTTTTTTTATTTAACTTAATTTTGTTTTGGATCTCCATGTTTCCTAGTGCAACGAAGTCTCCTCTTGCCTTTAAAACTATGATTGCCATAGGAAAAATAATGCAAATAGGTAGAAAGATTTTAGGCTCATCAAACCTGTAAAATTAATACAAAGTATTGGAAACTATAAGTGAACTGGCGTAATGTTATCTGCGGACAGGTTGGCTAGCTGCGCTGTCGTTGAGGACGGGCAACCAATGGATCGGGCGGGCATCATCAATGCGAGATTTGGAAAGAACACAGGACTTCGATAAACACAGATCCACGTCACTTCTTCGGATGATGGAAATGGGAGTTAAGATGGGCACAGCCAGAAATGAGAAACTTGGTGGCCGTGTAAGAAGACTTATCAACCAACATAGAACTGGAGTCGTCAGTCGCTGGACACTGCGGGAATTGCTGAGGAGGGGATCTGAACACCTATGGAGATGTTCGGAGTGCAATCATGATAACCCGCAAATAATTCAATAACTAAATGTTATCTGCATTGCCTAGATCTTTGTGCCAACTGTAATAAAAATATGAAACATACTTAGTGTTCCGCTATATGCAACGCTCGGTCCGTTGCGGAATTCTTTCTTTCTTTCTTTCTTTCTTTCTTTCTTTCTTTCTTTCTTTCTTTCTTTCTTTCTTTCTTTCTTTCTTTCTTCTTTCTTTCTTTCTTTCTTTCTTTCTTTCTTTTCTTTCTTTCTTTCTTTCTTTCTTTATCTCTCTCTCTTTATTTCTTTCTTCCTTTTCTTCTTTCTTTTTTTCTTTCTTTCTTTCTATCTTTCTAATTTTAGGGATGCAATGTTTACTAAACCGACTACGATGAAAGAAAGTTGCCCATCTGTACATGGGCTGAACAATTATAAGTCTTTTGAGGCGTGAGATTTCAAAGGGATCTATAGCAGGAACCAATAGGAGTGAGCTGAGACACTCAGATCTCATAATTGATAATTAATAGCAGGGTCAGTGAACCAAAACAGACCGAAATTTTTTACAATTTAAATCTAATGTTCCCAGAGAAAAATAGATTCGTCTAATCATAGAGATAAAAAAAAATAATGAATCAGGTTTGAAAAAAGGGATTGTTCTTGTCTCTGGCGAGGATTTCTCTCCTTCAGCTTTCTTCCTTTTGTGGTATATCAACAAAGCAGTGGCTGATATGCCGAGTATCCTCTTGCTAGGCATAATCAAAGGTTCTTTTACTTCGTGTGCCTCAAGTCTGGTCTACACCAGTCATATCCATTTCTTTGTCCTCTTTTGGTTGTCCTTTTTCTGTCCCTCTATAACCATCCTTCAGGAAGCCACTGCATGACATTTCCCTCTGTTGTTTCTGGATCCATCAAGAAAGTATCAAGATCTTAAAATGAAAATGTGTTTTTGCTGTTTTCATTTGAATATTTCTTTTTCTTTCCTTCTCAATTGCCTTTCAGCGTCTTCGAGACTAAAAACAAAATTATTTTTTTTTAATGAAATTAAACAATAATTCTGTTCTTGCAAGAAGGTGAAACTTTAAACAATGAGAAATATAATAAGTAAATTTACAAAAATAAATACATTTTATCAATATAGAAAGTTCTCTACAGTAACCTCTACAGAGATGAAATGTGTTAGACGAATGACAGGAAACAGTCTGAGAGATAAGATCAGAAATGAAGAACTGAGAAAAAAAGCTAGGAATAACCCCCGCCATAGAATATATAAGGAAGCAACAGATAAAATGGTTTGGCCACGTGACAAGGCAGAAAGAACAAAACACAACACAACGTGCCTTCAACAAACGTTGTGAGAACACTAGACCCAAGGGTAGACCACGTAAAAGATGGGTCGATGGAATATTAGAAGCACTAGGAAACATAACAGCAGCAGAGGCGAACAGAAGAGCAAAAGACCGCAAATTATATCTCCCCTCGACGCTGAAAGGCAGATGATGAAGGTAAGAAGAAGAAGAAGATAGAAAGTTATTGTTATCACGAGAAAACAATTTTTGAAAAAGAACTGCCGATCTTGTGTCTCTAAGTTGCATCAACAACAAGAATTAATCCTATTTATTTGTTAATCTGCATATATTGCCAACATGTTTTTAGATTAAGCGCAACGTGATACTGTTATCATTTGTTTTGGAACGTATTAAAATATTGAAAAAGCAAGAGAAGACAATGAACCAAAACATTATGGCTGTTTGTTTGATCGTAATTCCTCGTCATGCCGTCTGTAGTTTTACAAACTGTATGTTCGTGGTATGAAGGATAAAAAAAACCTGGCACAGGCTTGTGTATAGGGAAATACGATGACAGTTCTAAAAATGTATATATAACTGTCAAACTTTTTTTGCTGATGACAGAAGCTCTCCTGGCCAAACAGACCGTTCATCAGACCAAAACAAACAGGATAATTGCCCAAAGGAAAGTTTGAATGTGATCAACGCCACGCTAATTTTAACGTGCAATTTCTTGTTTCCATTATCAGGGACTTGGTGGACTTAAGACCTTCATTAAATTACCAAAGATATAAAAGCCTCTTAAAAGACTTCACGAAACAGCCAAGGATACAATAACATTCACCAAATTACAAATGTAGCAAAAGATTTCATCAGATTGCCAGGAAGTGAAAATAAAACTCAACCAAACTACTAGTAAAAACAACACACATTTTTTATCAAATTGCCAAAGATGGAAATAGTAAACAATTTCACCTGATTGCCAATAAAATGTAAAAGATTTCAGCATCCAAAGAAACGAAAGACTTCTCCAAATTGTCAAAGAGAGGATGATACCTTATCCTGACTATCCCGGAAATCACGTGCTATTTCACGGGATCGTCGAAAATAGACATGATTCACCAGACGGCGAAAGAAGCCATGGACGTCTCCAAACTGGCAAGTTAGTTCATGAAACATTTACTTTACATAAACATTTGATGTACACAATTTTCCTGCTTCACTTCCCCGTGAAAGGCCTGATAAAACAGAATTAGCCAGCTGGCCAAGTGAGCCATTAAACAAAAAATGATCATATATTTTGACCCCATATATCAGAAATAAATTTAAGCGAGTAGAGATCGAAGAGGAAAGCATCCTGGATTTTTTTTTTTAATGTCATTCCAAATCGGATATGTTGGGCTGAAAAGCGCAAATGTTACATCTTTCTACAAAACACAAAACAATGTACCTACATCCACTTAACATTATCTTAAGGGCAGACGGGGATGAATAATAGTCGTCGTGATAACGATGACGAACATGTCACCTGGCGGATACTGATTAAATAAGAGCAATAATAATGGCAGCAATAAATCTCAACTCAGCCGGAACACCGACCAACTGGTTTAGCTGGCGAGTGACATAACCACTCCATCATAGCCACTTTTCATGATAACAAAAGCATCCATTACTTCTAACACAAACAGTGTACTGGATAACGTGCTGACTTGGCATAATGAACATTGGTTCAATCCCAGACAGCCACACTCAACCCAGACCAACTGACAAATAAATAATGGGTACCTGACCTGACTCACTGAATCATGTTGTTGTATCGTCTCCAGCCAACCTCCGCACTTTCCACCAACTAAAGGTATTGAGGCTGCCTAATTTGATTCCAATTTAATACTTCACTTCCATACGACATTACTACACTGCGCACCATTTACATCTGTATGCACTTGGGAACTGGAGTCGTCAGTCGCTGGACACTTTGAGACTTGCTGAGAAGGGGATCTGAGCACCTATGGACATGTTCGGAGTGCAATGATGATGACCCGCTAATAACTCGATAACTCAATGCACTTGGGATCTGTGAATTTACCAGATTTAATGTTCGCAACATCAAAGAGACATCACAACAACATCAATTGACAATGTTTGAAGCCACCAGAAGGGCGAGAACCAAAACTTTGTATCCCCTTAGACACTCGAATGGAGGATACAAGAGAAAGTGAAGAAATAAAGAAGAGAAAGTTCACACCGAAAGAAGAGTTTTGCATATTTTTTTGATAAGTTAATAGCCCATAAAAATTTAATGTCATCACATTATTGTTTAAACTGCATGTTTCTTGTAGCATCAAAAAGTTATTAACTAATCAAAGCTGATATTTTAAGTTAAACAAAATGTTGTCCAAAGATTTAGAAATTTGTTCCAGGATTGAATGTCTCCTTTCCTTCCGCATTTGCTTTTCAGCGTCGAGGAGATATAATTTGCCATCGTTTGCTCTATTTTGGTCTCACCTGATATGTTTATGAGTATTTCTTCTCTTCATAGCGTTCACCAGTTAAGTTAGGCGCGCGTGTGCGCTGTGTCGCTAGTTTTATGGAAAAAGCCGCGATGTCTGCGCCTTTCGGCCCGATACTTCAGTCTTCGGCATGGGTATATTTACTTAACATTTTTTTCTCCGGAATTGTTGGCCTTCTCTGTTCGACGTTTACCTGACAAGGATTCTTTATTTAATATACACGAGTGAATATGCTCTCCTATTTTTCGCCGTTATCTGAAAGGGCTAGACATTGGATCTAACTACCCAGAAATGGCTGGACATCGGATCTAACTACCCAGAGAGGGCTGGACCACGGATCTAACTACCCAGAAAGGGCTGGACATCGGATCTAACTACCCAGAGAGGCCTAGACATCGGATCTGATTACACAGAGAGGGCTAGACATCGGATCTAACTACCCAGAGAGGGCTGGACATCGGATCTAACTACCCAGAGAGGGCTGGACATCGGATCTAACTACCCAGAGAGGGCTGGACATCGGATCTAACTACCCAGAGAGGGCTGGACATCGGATCTAACTACCCAGAGAGGGCTGGACATCGGATCTGATTACACAGAGAGGGCTAGACATCAGATCCAACTACCCAGAGATGGCTGGACATCGGATCTAACTACCCAGAGATGGCTGGACATCGGATCTAACTACCCAGAGAGGGCTGGACCACGGATCTAACTACCCAGAAAGGGCTGGACATCGGATCTAACTACCCAGAGAGGCTAGACATCGGATCTGATTACACAGAGAGGGCTAGACATCGGATCTAACTACCCAGAGAGGGCTGGACATCGGATCTAACTACCCTTAGAGGGCTAGACCTCGTATCTAACTACCCAGAGAGAGGCTAGACATCGGTCTAACTACCCAGAGAGGCCTAGACATCAGATCTTACTACCCAGAGAGGGCTAGACATCGGATCTAACTACCCAGAAAGGGATAGACATCCGATCTAACTACACAGAGAGGGCTAGACATCGGATCTAACTACCCAGAGAGGGCTAGACATCGGATCTAACTACCCAGAGAGGGCTGGACATCGGATCTAACTACCCTTAGAGGGCTAGACCTCGTATCTAACTACCCAGAGAGAGGCTAGACATCGGGTCTAACTACCCAGAGAGAGGCTAGACATCGGGTCTAACTACCCAGAGAGGCCTAGACCTCGTATCTAACTACCCAGAGGGAGGCTAGACATCGGGTCTAACTACCCAGAGAGAGGCTAGACCTCGTATCTAACTACCCAGAGAGAGGCTAGACATCGGGTCTAACTACCCAGAGAGAGGCTAGACATCGGGTCTAACTACCCAGAGAGAGGCTAGACATCGGGTCTAACTACCCAGAGAGGCCTAGACATCGGGTCTAACTACCCAGAGAGGCCTAGACCTCGTATCTAACTACCCAGAGAGAGGCTAGACATCGGGTCTAACTACCCAGAGAGGCCTAGACATCGGGTCTAACTACCCAGAGAGGCCTAGACATCGGGTCTAACTACCCAGAGAGGCCTAGACCTCGTATCTAACTACCCAGAGAGGCCTAGACCTCGTATCTAACTACCCAGAGAGGCCTAGACCTCGTATCTAACTACCCAGAGAGGCCTAGACCTCGTATCTAACTACCCAGAGAGAGGCTAGACATCGGGTCTAACTACCCAGAGAGGGCTAGACCTCGTATCTAACTACCCAGAGAGGGCTAGACCTCGTATCTAACTACCCAGAGAGGGCTAGACGTCGTATCTAACTACCCAGAGAGGGCTAGACGTCGTATCTAACTACCCAGAGAGGCCTAGACCTCGTATCTAACTACCCAGAGAGGCCTAGACCTCGTATCTAACTACCCAGAGAGGCCTAGACCTCGTATCTAACTACCCAGAGAGGCCTAGACCTCGTATCTAACTACCCAGAGAGGCCTAGACCTCGTATCTAACTACCCAGAGAGGGCTGGACATGGGGTCTCACTACCCAGATAAATGGAGAGGGTAAACCAATGATGAAATCAGGGATTCAAACTGGACAAATTCCCACTGCCTGATTCTAGATTAGAACCCGTTTCCTCTCTGTCCAGAGGTCGACGTCCTAGCTCGGACACCTTCAGCTAACAAACTTCCGGATCCACAACAACAACAATATTCTATTAATCCATCTTGTTCGTAGTTGGCCTTTGTACACGGTTCTCGTCTCGTTGATAATGACCCCTTATGTAGCATTTTAATCTTTTTGCGTTATCATATAACCAAACCATTTTAACTGTTGTTTCTTTATGTATTCAATGGCTGGAACTATTCGAAGCCTTTTCTTCTTAGTTCTTAACTTTTAATCTTATATCTCAGGCTGTTACTATAATGCGTCTAGTACATTTAATTTCGGTGGTGTTTTTTTTCTCCTTATTGTTCTCAAGTGTAGCGATGAGGACGCAACGTTGGAATGGTTCTATTCTTCAGTGCCCTTTCTGCCTGTTAGGTAGGTTATTTCATTGTTGGTCAGCAGTGGTGACATCTGCCCGATGATTTTCACGAACTTTGTTACTTCTTCAGTCTATTTCAGTGTACGGTTTGTTCGATTAAACTATAAAGAAGAAAAATAGTTCTTAAATGTTATGTAGAGCCAGTCTTAACATATGGATGTGAATCATGGACAATAGGACAGTATGATGACTCCAAGTTGATAAAGATATGTCTTTACATCTCATACTTGGGCTGCTCTGTAGCAATTGATTGTAAGCATTACATCGTCTGGTGATTGTAAAATTTGATGTTTCTATTTATTTATATATTTGCTTACAGATTACATTTAGATGCGCTGGTCATCAAGTTCCAACTAAGAACCAGGTGAACAAGGAGATCCAGGACCCGAGGAGTAGGCGAAAGACTTTGGAGTCGAGCATTGTGGTCACCAAGGAGGAAGTGGCAGAGTATTATGGCAAAGACGGGTACGGCTGTGAGTGCACTGCCTGGAACAACGTCCAGGGCGCAACATCGCCCCAGAGCGTCAAGAGCACTAGAGGAATGGTGGAAGTTGCTTGTGAGTATCCCAAACTACATGTGTTGTCTTTAGCCCATTGCTTATCGCGATTCTTGTGTTTTGTTGTCACGTCTTTCGTGATCTCACACTTCACTTTTGCTATCTCGAGAACGTTCTCGATGAGAGTTTCCAATGCCTCCAGTCAACGTAGCCGGGAACGAAATCTTAGTACTTGGACATCAACAGGGCATGTGAGGCACAAGTGGAGAGAGAACATTAGGCAGCATTACCACAAACGATGCGACAAAGTGAAGTAGTTGTCCTCCATTTCACACTCCGCTTCTCTTCCTCGCAACAGAAATGATCTTGTGTGATAACTTTACTTTTACAGCCCAGTCTCTCCATTTTCCTCCAAGTCTTTTATTTTTCTCATTTTTTAATATGATTATTTTTTTTTTAATTGTTCCCTCTCTCATTCTGTGTTTCTATCCTATGACCGACCTATTTATCTTCTCCACTAGAACTTTTCTTCCCCCCCCCCCCACAACTGTGGTCACAAAAACATCAAACAAATAAAATTACTTGATTAAATCAGCAAACAAATAAAGGCTTCACCAAACTGCCAAAGATATAGAAATCTTCACTAAATCACGAGAGAAATAACAGATTTCACCAAACGAATGAAAGACTTCATCGAACTATCGAAGAAATAAAAAAAACTTTCACCAAATTACCAAATGTAGAAAAAGACTTCATCAGATTGCCAGAAAAGTCAAAGACTTCACCTCATTACTGACAAACTTAAATTGTCAAGAAGTAAGGGATACAAGATTTTAGCTGATTGTCAAAATATAAAAGACTTCAGATTCCAAAGAAGCAAAAGACTTCTCCAAATTGTGCTAGACATGGACCCGTAGATGTGTCCTCACTGTCATGGAATGTAATGGTTATACTTATCAGACCGTCTAAAAAAACACAAAGAAGACATATCCACCAGACTGCCAAAGAAGTTCATGACATATACACTTTACAATAACATTTGATTTACACAAATCCATATAAAGAGCTCTCTATGAAACTATTTACAGCTTTGCACAACTGTCAATTGATTAACTTCGGTTACTTCAATAAACACATGTCTTCTGGGAAATCAGATCAGACGACTGAGAAAACACGCATTAATGCGGTAACGATGCAAGACTACACTGGAACAAAGATTGCACTAACCCTGAGTTTCTTCCAACTGAAACCAATAGAAGGTTCCTGCAATTCGTTTGAAGCTAATTCTTAAAAGGGAATTTTGTTGCAGGAAGAATTCTAGAACTGCGTCCTGATGTAACGAATTTTGTGCACGGTTTTAGAAGTAGATAAACTTGAAATCAATCTACGTCTCGGGGGTTCTTGACATTTTGTTAGCTTCGAGACTGTGTCTGGAACAACAAAGGAACAAAACAAAGAAAGCCCACTATTCAAAGATAATGCTGTTGCCATAGCTACGGCCAGGATGTTTATATAATCTGGACTTTTCTTTCCTGCGGTTGCTTTCATGTAACCTTTTGCTGTATGCATTTTTGTGTTACAGAATTTCGCATTTGTAAACTTAATAGAATTTAACGAAGAAAATAAAAAAGAAGTGGTTTAAAATAAACATAACATTTAATTACATAAATAGATAGATAATAAAGTTATAAATAAAGAATATACAACCACAAATAGAGATTCACTAAGAAATGAAAAGTTCCCCTCCATGCCTTAAGGCAGTTATTTCCAAAGTATGCGCCGTGGCTGCCAGGAACGCCGCCCAACTTTGGCAAAAACGCCGCTCAGAGGATATTGCCTTATCTCTACTCAGTGGGTAGAAATCATGAAATGACAACTTTCATATGGACTTAATATTGTTTACTACATAAAAGAGTTTCTACAAGTTAATGTTAACTATGTGGTCATTTATCATCTTACATATATAACCATTCAGGGAACAACATCTAACATAACGTCAAGATATCATGAACTAATTAAGGAAGATCGTCATTCTCATTAGGACTTTTACATTGGATACAAATTTGCTTGTGTTTGTTGTAATAATACCAAAAAAATATTGTTCTTTGCTTTAAAAAGAAATTGAGATAAATGTTTATGACAGACAATATGTATCTTCTGAGTAGAGGGATCGATTAATTGTATCTTTGTGAATAATTGTGAAAATACCATTTGTAAACATAAATACCTATTTATCCGTCCATTGTCCTTTAAAGCTGAAGTCCTCACATAGGGCAGAAAATTCTAGATTCTTGTATCTGACGATCTTTCAACTGTCAGACCTTGCACAGGACCAGTATTGTGTCTCGTCACACGCTTCTGCTTTAGGCGAGTTGCTCAAATCTCGACGAGGGAGTTGATGTCTGCTTTTGTTGCCTCTCACTTTAATGTTCTTTTTAGTGTTTCTCTAAGTCGGCCTCTTTTTCTTTTACCCTCTGGTTCCAATTTGAGAAATATAGCATGATATAACAAACATAAATATGCGGTCGATTTGTTTTTGTCAACTTTAAGTCACTGGTATATATTTTGTTGTTACTGAACTTCAATTCTGTACCTAAAGGCGGTGTATGATCAGCAAGGAAACGGAGCCGCGTGTGTTAACACGCTTGGGAACTACTATCTTAAGGTGTGTATCTGGCATATAATGTTGGTGCCAAACTTTTTCAATTACCAACGGCACATTTTAAGAGCTCCATGATCGCCATCACGTCAGGCCATCCTAATTTCTCAGAAAAAGACAACTTAGAACCCATATCTAGAGATTGAAAAAACACATAAGCGGTTCACAAATAGCTGTCTCTGAGAATTGAACTAGGTCCCTTCGTGTTAGTGGTGAGCGCTAGGAAAATCAGTCAAGTTAAAGGTGATCAATAGCCTTCCCAAAGTGTGCGTGCATATATGCGTGTGTGTGCGCGTGCGCACATAAAGAAAGAAAAGGCCCCTCCCCTGCTTTGCTAAGTGTATAGTGGAATCTGCTGTTATTTTTCAATGACCAAGAATGTCTTTTTTTTATCACTGGGTCGACCAAGAATGTCTTTTTTTTATCACTGGGTCGACCAAGAATGTCTTTTTCTTGATCACTGGGTCGACCAACAATGTCTCTTTTTTTATCACAGGGTCGACCAAGAATGTCCTTTTTTTATCACTAGGTCGGTATTACGCCAGGCCGCATTTACTTCCCAGAAAAAATAACTAACACCCATTTGTAGAGGCTGGGTGATCCCCGGTGCCTTATCGATCGGACAGAAAAATGATCACCTGGAAATTAAACCCCGATCCTATTGATGAAGAAGCGAGAACGCTATCCACACAGCCATCGTGGTTACTCATATGTTATACACATTGGCTACTCGGCACATACTACTACACACATACTGCTACAAACATGCTACTACACACATACTGCTACAAACATGCTACTACACACATACTACTACACACTGCCTAGTACACACATGCTACTAGCACATACTACTACATACATACTACTATACAGATGCTACTAGGCACACACTACTACAAACATACTGTTAAACACATACTACCACACATATTCTAATACACACATATTGATATACACGTGCTACTACAAACATACTACTACATATATACTACTACACACATTCTGTTACACACATACTACTACTTACATACTGTTACAAACATCCTACTACTAATACACACATACATATTACTACAACACACATACTACTATATACATACTACTACGGCACCCATACGGGGTTATACACATAATGCTACACACACTACTACACACATACTACTCGAATCATGCTGTTACACTCTTACTACTATCCACACACATACTAGACGACTGAAAGCAGGGAAGTAACGTATATTTTTGGGTGATGGTGGTAGGGAAGAGAAGATACTGAAAAAAGATTTCCTTCCTAATTTTTGTAAAGTGATCAAACGTCACGAATTCAAAACAAACGAGGAAATTAGAGAAATCGCCAATCAACCACTAATATCTTCAGTAATAAAGAAAAGACGATGGTCATACGTTGGACATGTGATGAGAAGAGATAATAATCGAATAGCAAAGCAAGCCCTCATATGGGAAACAACAGGTAAAAGAAAAAGAGGAAGACCCAGGGAGACACTGAGAAGAACATTGATGAGAGAGGCAAGAGCAGCAGGAATCGGCTCCCTCAATGAGATAGAACTGCTTGCACAGAACAGAGACAGATGGCGAGATTTGATAAAATATCTTTAAAAGAAAACTGCTAGAACAAAATTCATATAGGAGAAGGTTATCTTGGTCTACGCCCTATGGGCCGGTTACGGCTCGAAAGGTTTCTGATGATGATGATCAAACGTCAAATTTGCTTTTTCGTTATATCAGATCAATGTAAGCGGTCAGAATACGTGTCTTGTGATTCAACGATTATAAGTTTGTTGTAAGATGAAACACTCAAACTGCAAGGACTATTTCCCCTTGATGTGATGCAGTTTCAATGGATTTTGTTATGTTGTTCTTTCTTTTGCCTCTTCTCATGTTACGTTTTCTTAGTGGTTCTAGTACACTACAATGTAATTATGCTCATGGCACGGTGGGAATTATTCATAGCTTTATTTTTTTTTTTAATATTAAAATGTAATATACGCTTATAATAAAATGTAAAATAATTTGATAAACATCAATTTGATATATTTATGTACATCATAACTTCAGTGGAGCCGCGATAGCTCAGTGGTTAGTGAACTGGACTACAAAGAACAAGGGGTAGGGTTCGATCCCAACCGACGGCTTCCAGGTTCACCCAACCTTAAATGGGTACCGGATTTTTTTTTTCTGGGAAAGTAAAGCGGCACGGGCATAATACCGACCACATTACCCCAAAAATCATGTGCCGAAGGTCTGTAAAATTTATGGTCACTAACACCATATTCCCTATACGCCGCCACTTGGCGTTACGGGGGTACTTTACTTTTACTATAACTTCAATGGCTGGTATTTTATAGTTGATAGTTTTACAGAACGGCAGTGGTGAAGCTCCGATAAACATTTTGTTAGAAAAAGAAAAACCACTTCTTATACAAAATCTATAAATGTGTCTTCTAGCTGTAATAATCTTTAAAAAATGTATAACTTTATGTAGTAAAAAGTAAGTAAAGAGCCCCGTCACGCCAATGGTGTGTGAGGAATATAGTTTTCGTGACTATATTTTTTTATAGACCTTCGGCACATGATTTTTGGGGTAATGTTGTTGCTATTACATCCATGCCGCTTTATCCCCCCCCCCCCCAAAAAAAAAATATATATATATTTAAAAATCCGGTACCCATTTAAGAGTGAACCCGGAAGCTGTCGATCAGGATCGAACTCGACCTCTTGTCCATTGTAGTCCAGTTCACTAACCCAAAGTTATCGCGGTAGTAACACATAAAGAGACATAAAATAGAACATTTGATCCTACACAAAATAACATAATTTGCTCATACGGCGTTTTCCGTGATGTAACCCGCTGCCCCAATAAGTTGGCGATCGCAGCTCTAAAAGACTAATATGCCGGCTGTAAGTGCGAGCGGATTTAGATAAATATCTCTCGGCGTTTATTGGAAAATCGAACTTTTGGCCATCCAGGTTTCCCTCGCCGGTCTGGTCGTCTGGGAATTAATTTCCTCTGAGTGGGAGATGTTGCTTCCTGCTTTCTCGCCAAGTTTTTTCTTTGCGCTGCCTCTTCTTCTCCAATTTTTGTCGGGAGACTTCCAGAACAAGTTATGTGGACGTCTGCTGTCAAGACGCCTTACGGTGGCGTTGTCTGCTTCGGAATGTGGCAGAAACTGGAAATTTTCTCCAAAATCTCAAAGATGTGTTATGAGTAATTTTCAGATATATCTTTGTTTGTTTTGTATAATTATAAATGCAGTTTGTTTTCAATTGTTTAATATCTTGCTGAAGCAGTATCGTTGCATGGGTGACTCAATGAACCTAAAATATCATCAAATTAAAGGAATTAATTTTTTTTTTATTTCAAGAGAAGAAATAATGTTAGTGAACGATGAAATTTCAAAGCAAAAATCATCTGGTATTTACCCGACTGTCATGTTCGGATGGTTTTATTGAGAAAGGGCTGTCGCAATGTAGTGTTCAGCTTTAAAGTTTCTTTTTATCACCATATAATGGACAATAGGACAGTAAACACGGAAATCACTGGAGGCTGTAGAAATATGGTTTTACAGAAGATTGTTGGGAATACCATGGACAGATAAGAAGAAAAATGAAAACGATCTGAAAGAGGCCACGGCAAAGAGAGATCATTTCCATTATTAGGATGAAACAATCATTATTGTTCACCATGTAATGAGAAGGGGACTAGCTGGAATATATTGTAACAACTGGAAAAAATTGAGAGACGAAGAGATAAAGGGAAGCAAAGAGAAAAGATACCAGACAGCTTAAGAGAATGACTTGGCAGAAGGTCAGTAACAGGGAAATGATGAATAACTGTCGAGATCGAAAGTTGTGGAGAGACATGATCACCTACGCCAGCAGGTATGATGATATACCACCACCCCTAACCCACGCTTCCCCAAAAATAAAACATAAATTTTAAAAAAACCCTGAGAAAGTCTGACATGTGAAACGTAAACAAGAAAGATGTGTCAAGTGCAGATACATGAACACATGACATACAAAACACCAGCGCTAACAGACAATGATTGCTGTAACTTAGTAGATAAGAGAACATAATAATGCCCATATTACACGCGGGACAAACCAGACTAAACTACAATTTATGTCGTAATTTGTTATCAAATTTAGGCCGAAACGCAAAACACCACCTGAACTGAGAGTGGTTAATGATTCATTACTAGCTGTTGATGTCAGAATCAGTACACCACAACTTATGAACATTCTACTCCATCTTCCCATAGTAGATCTGGACAAAGATTAATTACTTTACTTAAATGGACAAGTTTAGAAGAAAAACAAAGGAGAAAGCAATCCTGAATCCTTGAATACGTTGCTGAAATCGGATTTATTGGGCCGAAGTTGGAGATATCACGATTTTTATAAACCCTAACACGACTCATCTACGACTGTTTTACATCATAAGGGCGGACGATGAAGTTATGTAGTCTTAATGAAAAATAACCAATCTGGTTTTACAAATTATATTAGTTACTTATTATTTTGTTGTTACACTATTTATTACTTTAATTATATGTTAATATGTTGTTTTGTGATCCTGGTAGAATTTTTCTTTCTTTCTAAACGAATTATTTCAGGGGAAGAGATATGTTTACAACACTCGGGAACAATCATAAATAATCAAAAACAGGAAAAAAACAAAGAACAATAGACAGTTAGAAGCATAATCGAACCCTTACTCCTCGTCACAGCGCCTTGCCACGAGAAACAAACGTTAGAGCACACGGTCAAATAAGCAACTTTAAATAAGCTTTTTTTCTGAAACTTTTTATATTGTCATTTAGTGCCCGAGATTTCAAATCTATTTAACAAGTATCACTGTATAGGATCATACTGATCTGTCGAGTATTATCCACGTTAATGACAGTGGAGATCAACAGTTCTAAACCAGTATTCAGATTATTCAGAGATGGAGAAGTCAACCTATGACAATCTGCACCATCAAATCAAGAGACAGAGTGGAGTGGCGCTCCATGGTAGCCAACCTTCGATACGGAGACGGCACTCAATGATGATGAATGATGATTCAGAATTAAAACTGTCAGGACCACGTTGATGATTGTCCGAAATGGGATAGTCTATAGTGCTTGGTTTGTACTTATTCCAACGTAGGACGCGCCACAAGTGGCAGACACTGGGAGCCATAGCGGTATCCAAGCGATGCTCGCCTGATAGACTTGCAGCACACCAGAATATAGTCCGGGTTAAGCGTTTTTAGATTCAAATAATAATTGTATTCTTTCAATCTGCTGCGTTAAAGGTGTGATCTTATTAAAGTGTACTTGTAAAAGTATAGTTATTGTTATAATGCTGAAATGAATAGTAGACTACTTCCCTTGAGATATTCTGAAATATAACAAATTAATGTAACGGTTTCTTTATAGCATTGATTCGTGGTCTTGCTGTCTTCATCATCACTAAGTACCATGTCAGCTGCCGTAGGTGATCATGACTCTCCATAACTTTCGATCTCGACAGTTATTTATCATTTCTATTGTTGACCTTCTGCCAAGCCATTCTCTTAAGCTGTCTGGTATCTTTTATCTTTGCTTCCCTCTATCTCCTCTTCCCTCAACTTTCACAGTTGTCACAGCATATTCCAACTGTTGCTTTTTTTTGAACGGCCAAAAAATGATGATTGTTTCTTCCTATAATTAGGATATAAGCTCTCTTTTTACTTTGGCCTCTTTCAGAACGCTTTCATTACTCTTAGCTGGCCATGGTATTCTCAACATGATTTTCTTGTCCGTTGTCCCATTGTCCATGATTCACATTCATATGTTAAGACTGGCTCTACATAACATTTAATGACTCTTTTTCTTGTTTCTACTGTCAAAAATGGATTGCACAATTGTCTTCATATATAATAAAACAGGCTACTGGTTCCTGCGCTAGGGAATGTGGCAACAGCTAGAAACAATAACCGCGACCACAACACATTGAAATGCATAGACTCAATATTCATTCGTTAAAATCTTGTCACAACATTATAGCATAAGGTGGGAACTTCGGTGGCTTGGTGCGCGTAGGAGGGTTTGAGTCAGAATATCAGAAATGGCTGTGTGGGCAAGCAAAGCTCCTGTTGTTCACCCAGCTACTTGTTTGGAGGTAGGGAAGTAATGTCTGTCTGTTCGTTTCCTGTCTTTATGTTTGTCTGTCTGTCCGTTTGCCTGTCTTTCTGTTTTTCAGTCTTTATGTTTATCTGTTTGCATACCTGTTGTCTGTCTATCTATTTCTCTATCTGTTCGTCTGTATCTTTTTGTGTGTGTGTGGCTTACCTATCTTATCTGAATCTCCGTCTGCCACATTCTCTGCCTATGCGCTCTTCTGTACATAGAATTACACGGTATTTATTACTGTCAAACAGTCCTTCTATCTATTTCTTGCTACCAGTATGTTTTTTCCCTCTATCTACGTCTTACTATTTGTATGTCTGTCTTTCTGCCCTCTGTCTATTTTATGCCGCCCATTTGTCGTTCGTTAATTCTGTCAGACGGGGTCCTAGTCCTATCTCACTACCTGTCCGTCCACTCATCTGTTTAATTGTATTATTTTCCCGCACTCTTTTTCATGATTCCCATCAACTAATCAAAGGAACTCTCTCTCTCTCTCTCGCTCTGACTGTAGGAACATATGCAGAACTACCATCGCCTGATATAGATTTACAGCTTTGCTTGATCTATTGGACAAAAATGAGGAAAGGAAAATCTACATCAAAATTAAGTAAAACTCTTATAGAGAGATTAAGAAGCAACGAAAAAATGGAACGCAAGTGGAAAACTCGCTTGAGCAATGCGGGATGATTCAATATTTGGAATTGGCCCTTGTTGTGATTAGGGCTCGACCGGCGTAGAAAAAGGACAAAGAATAGCCCTGGCAATAAATTTAGCACACATTCAATTTGGTCACGTCGGACCTGATGAAATGATATCCGTCGACTTTCCTCTTGTACTGACAGCTGAAGGATTGTCTTTAGTTCCGTGCTGTAGTGGTGTTTAGTCCGCTGGGAATACAGCAATGCCTGGTCTACTATGACTCTAACTTCGATCCAACGTGCTCTAATGCTTTGAAACTTCCTCTTAAAAGCGAGATCTTAGTAGTAGCTTTCGCTTTGTAGCTGTATTTCTGTATTGTTTTCCAGGCGTGAAATTCTACCAGTTCTATGTCAGCTATAAATTTTATGCCTCTAAAATGTATTGACAGCTATAAATTTCTTCACATCCGTAAATTAATTCCCTATTGGGAACGGTAAATTCGATATATTCCGTTTTTTGCATTTGTTTTCTTGTGTATTATTTCTACACATTGTAAATTAATTTTTTCGTCTCTTTAACTGTTCCTTTTCTGTGCATAATTGATCGTGAATTCCTGCTTTATTTTACAACTAGTTCATTCACAGTTATTATTTTGTGCATTTTGTGTTTTGTTACAGGTCTGTTTGTTTTTTGGTCCAACTTTTGCTCTGAATTGTTCACTATTTATTGCTATTATACATAACAACAAAGTACTCCAGGCAAACCCATAGGTACTCGGTCGTTCTCAACTGTTGGTTTATTTATTGACACAAATGCTTAAAACAAAAAAAAAAAAAAACGTATTTTGCAATCTTTTAAACTTTTACTTCTAATGTGGTCGGATTATTTATTCAGGAGAGCGGATGGCTAAATGAAGAATTTGTAATCCAAACGAGGAGAGCACGGTTCTGATCATGATCGGGTCTATGTAGTTTTTTTCTCCTCTTCTGTCGTGAGTAAATAATAACTCTGACTCCAACGTATCATAGCGTATACACTAAATAAGTTAACTTTATTTTTCAGTCCTAGAACGGACAAACCCTAAAGATTGGAAAATAGCAGTCAGATTGTTTCCTTCCTTCCTTCCTTCCTTCCTTCCTTCCTTCCTTCCTTCCTTCCTTCCTTCCTTCCTTCCTTCCTTCCTTCCTTCCTTCCTTCCTTCCTTCCTTCCTTCCTTCCTTCCTTCCTTCCTTTCTTCCTTCCTTCCTTCCTTCCTGCCTTCCTTCCTTCCTTCCTTTCTTCCTTGTTTCTTTCTTTCTTTCTTTCTTTCTTACATTAGTTTTAATATTTAGAAAATGACACCTTAGAAAGTTTAGTTTAAATTTTCGAAAATTCTCAATTTGTAAACGTTAATGGAACGTACCATCATATCGCAGCTAAAAACAATGAGGAAGGAAAGAGACAGGATGTTTACTTCAAGAGTCGGAACACTATCTGTGGACTACCAGAAAATGATGGAGTGACAACGGAAGTAAGTTTCGATGTGAGCAGGAAGTGTCAGTGACAAGCATGTGACGATTGTCACAACGTAGAAGCATAACATCTCACAGCTCAATGATGTCACATGACACAAGTACGTCAGGACATGAATACAAGATAAAGTCGTGAATCATCATCATCATCATCATGTGGGATGTCTAATGCAGAGCGTTGTATTCACCGTATCCCATCTTAAAGAATTTATGTCTCTAGCTAGATCTCCCGCTTCTTCTTTTCTCATGTTCAAAGTCTCCTGGATGTCTTGAAATCACATTCTTTTCTCATGTTCAAGCTCTCCTTATGGTCTTGAAATCACATTCTTTTCTCATGTTCAAGGTCTCCTTGATGTCTTGAAATCATATTCTTTTCTCATGTTCACGGTCTCCTTGATGTCTTGAAACCACGTTCTTTTCTCATGTTCAAGGTCTCCTTGATGTCTTGAAATCACATTCTTTTCACATGTTCAAGGGCTCCTTAATGTCTTGAAACCACCTTATTTTCTCATGTTCACGGTCTCCTTGATGTCTTGAAACCACGTTCTTTTCTCATGTTCAAGGTCTCCTTGATGTCTTGAAACCACCTTCTTTTCTCATGTTCAAGATCTCATTGATGTCTTGAAACCACCTTCTTCTTGAACTGCAACTGATTCGTTACCCAGGACCCATGCCTTTCATTATTATTCTTTCCAGTCCACGGTGTCTTTTGACGTCACCATAGTATTCTAGTTTCCTCTGTAGAATGTCGTGAGTAGCACAATTATTAGTCTAGGTTTCTTGCTATATGCCACAGTCCTGGCTAATATTATTTTCCATAACTGGCAATGCCAAATTGAATCTAAAAAAAAAAAAAACATCTTTCATCGTTGTTTCCTCTACTTGTTGCCATATTGACTTCTACCTTCTTTCACTTTCTTTATTGAGTCCCCTGAGTTGGAAGCACGTGGCTAACACTATATGGAAAGAAGGGGCTCTTTCTCGCTGTATTAACTTTCCTTATTAAGCGAGCAAGTATTCATTACAGATATGCTTGTTACATGTTCACAGACCATCAGAACCCACGTTCACTTTATTACCAAAGCTAATGGCGCTCTTTGATAGACTCAAATTGAGGCGAACGAGGCAGAAATAGAGAGCAATAAAGACAAAAGTCTTGAATAGATCATATCAGAAGGCGGAATGAGGAATAAATCGCTATGTACAATCAAAGGGAAGAGACACTAAAATTACGCTTCGTTGTAGCCAACAGTCGGTGCGGAGACGCAAGACATTCGGTAAAGAGAAACAGTTTATTATTTCTTCTATTTCTCTACTGAGTATTTTTATTGTTTCTATTGGCCGGATAATAGTGACGTCACAGGGTTGGCAGGATCCAAGCATTGCTTTCAGAACAAATATTAAGGGAGAGAATACCTACGATTGATTCCCCGAGTGTGTGATCCAAGCCAGTTGTTTATGTAGTGAGTGAAACCTGCCACTCACGACGTATATTACACCCCACATAGTTAATTAATGAAACCACAATGAATCTACTTCTTATTTTTCCGGGCTCACGTATTTGATCATTCTAAAGTATCAAGTACAAACACAATGCCCCAATAATATTATTTTCATGTTATGTAACGTTCAGACTTCAGTTTTATTTGCATTATAATACTTTTCAGTTTGTTACTGAAATTACACCAAAATATGAGCTTGGTAACTTTAAAGTGCTTCACAATTTCAAGTTAGATAATTATCCAAGGTAGCAAAGTAATTCCGGATACACACACACACACACAAACAACTCGTCTTCTATTTGTGACTTTCTTGAGGAAGGACGAGGTCTGCTGGAATTTCTACTAGAGTTTGACTTCTGTAGCTTGTGAACTTTCCCGAATCTTCTCTCAAGGCCCTGAGCTAGTAAATGTATATGTGTGAGTATGTTGTGTGCGTGTTGTGTGTGGTGTGTGTGTTTGTGTACTTGCGAGTGTGTTTTTGTTGTAATTTCCGTCATTTCCAGACTTTCTGCGGTCGTCCGACTATCCCTCTTCACTTGTCCGCCGTCAAAGAAACGTTCATTTGGCGTAGATGAATTGTGTTGTTGTTTCAGCCCAACACATTCAACTTAAACACGGTATTTAGCCGAGTTGACAGTGTTCCCTTGCGTTTGGCTTTTCGTGGCGAGGCGCTGTGCAAGGAGTACGGGTCCGATCTTGCTTAGGACCATATATTGTTCTTAGTTTTTTTTTTTCTGTTGTTGATTATTTGTCATTTTTTCCGAGTAATGTAAACATACCTCTTCCTCTCAATTGATTCGCTGATTATCGCCTTGGAAGATTCCCTCTAAAATAATATTCATGTATTATTTTTTGTCTCCTATTTTGGAATACCAGGTTGTCTTCTCTCTTAAATCCCTGCTTGGCATGACTGATTAATCTGCTTGTGGTCACCTCGGGGCTATGTAACACGATCATGATCTTGTTTTGGTTCACCAATCCTGTCCACTGTTCTCAGCAATTGAGTTCTTCATTTTTTCCCCTAAACAGAGAGAATGCATGCTACACTAAATAACAGAACATGCAATTACCATCTTGATCTTTTTTTGGTTCACCGATCCTGATATAAACAGTCAGCTATGAGTCTCTAACATTTACCAGTCCAGGCACATCTTGTGCCCCATTGAAATGTTACTTCACTTGAACAAAACGACTGAAATATGCTAAAAGAATGGGCATAAACCAGCAGACCTGTTTGATATGCCTGCAGAAACGCACACAGATTCTCCCACACGATTCCCAAGAACAGCTGATGAAACTAGGAAGAAATTATACCTCTTTAAATAATGTTCATTTTGAAATCTGACCTACCTCAAGATTTATTCAAAGT
Organism: Megaustenia siamemsis; assembly: GCA_032433765.1. Taxonomy (NCBI): domain Eukaryota; kingdom Metazoa; phylum Mollusca; class Gastropoda; order Stylommatophora; family Ariophantidae; genus Megaustenia; species Megaustenia siamemsis. The sequence goes on along the minus strand of JAVIAB010000073.1, from coordinate 22,752,638 downwards.
GCACAGGAGGTAGAATGCCTCAAATCCAAATTTTGTGCCTTCATAAATAAGTTTTTCAGTTGCCCCGTTCTTTGAAGCGAAAAATCTGGCACTGCCTGTTAAGTGCGCCTTTCCAGGTGAGATAGAAGGCGGGCAGCTAATTGGACAAAATCTCATAGTTGCTTAAATAATTAACCTTGAAGACGCAAATACTCAGATATTTTTTATCTTTACTCAAAGTTTGTCTTTTTTAATTCTACTCGATTATGATCATACCTTTAGGGTTTGATTTGTTTACAAATGTTTGTAATGAGATTTTTCTTGATTCGAAGGTATATATGTCTAGAGTTTTACAGGAATCTTCTATGTATGGTTTTCTCGGTTAAAGAATTCCTTTAGGTAGGATTTTCTTGGTTAAAATAATTGTCTATGTATGTTTTTTTTTTTTTTGGGGGGGGGGGGGGGGGGGATTAAAGGACTCCTTTATGAAGAATTTTCTTGTTAAATTATTCCTTTATGAAGAGTTTTCTGGTTAAAAGAATCTTCTATGAATGGTTTTCTTGTTTAAAGTATTTCTTTATGAAGGGCTTTCTTTAGCTAAGGGAATATCTATGCCTGCGGTTTTTTTTTTTAAAGAATGCTTTGAATCGCTTATGTTTACAATTTCATGCATAAATTTTGAGGTTTATGTAAATACAATATTCATTCTTTATGTTTTCATTGGTTTAAAGTCGTTGGTATTAAGTTATGTTTTTTAACTGGCAGAGAAAACAAAGCACATATAAAGAACTAAATACACATGCACCAAAAAATGAATTTAAACTTGTGGCTACCATTCCTTTATGTCATTATCATTGAGTGCCGCCTCCGCATCGAAGTTTGCGACCATGGAGCGCCATTCCGCGCTGTGTCTTGCTTTGATTGTGTAGATTGTCATAGGCTGCTTTGACCATCTTTTAATGTTGCTCGTCCAAGTTAGTCTTGGTCTACCTCTGCCACTATTGCCTTGTATTTTCCCTTCCAATATTTTTTTAGTACGCTGCTGTATCTTTTATCATGCTCGAAAAATCTCATTTGTTTTATTTAAATTGTGTTTAGTAGTTCTATTTTAATTTTTGGTTGTTTTAAGACTTCATCGTTTATTTTCTTGTCTTTCCATCCTTATTCTTCCAATACTTATATAAATCCACACTTTAAAGGCTTCAATTTTCTGTTATATTTTCTTATCCAATGTCCATGATTCTGCACCATACAGGAATGTTGAGAAGATATAACATTTTGCTATTCTTAGTTCTAATCCTGGTGTTATTTATTTTGATGTTAGTATATTTTTCATGGCATTAAAATATCTTTTTGCCATTCCTATTCTTTTGTTTATTTCAGTTTTACATTTTCAATCACTGATTATAGTATGTCCAAGTAAGTTGTAGCTCCGAACTGTCTTCAAGCCTATTCCATAACATTTGATATCCACTTGTAGGTTTTGAGTTTTTTCTTTGTCTATGATCCTAATTTTAGTGTTTTTTTAAATATTTATTTCTAATCCATTCTTTTTTTGCTTGGTATGTTTATTTCGTTAAGTATTTGTTGTAGATCTTTAGGATTTTCTGCTAGTAGTACAGTATCATCAGCATGTCATAGGTTATTGGTTATCTTTCCATTAATGTTTAAGCCTGGCATCTCTGTGATGTTTTTAAAGATTTGCTCAGTGTATAATTGAACAAGCTTGGTGATAGGATGCATCCCTGTCTTACTCCTCTTTTTACATCAATAAATGTAGAGTTTTCTTTATTATATTTTAATATTGCTGTTTGCTCCCAGTATAAATAACATTTTAGTTTATATATCTTTGTCGTGTAGATGTATATCTTTTAGGCAATCTATAAGTTGTTTATGGTGTATTCTATTCATATTCTTAGATCTTACTTCTAACATAAGTTAGAATTTCTCTCCATTGCTTTATTTGGAATAGTGATCAAGTGATTGAATAGTCAATCTCTTTCACGGTGGTCAGCCATATTCGTCTGTCGTGCCATGAACCGGCATTTTGTGTACCACACATTTTGCTGTTTTTGCTTTCTGAGCCCTTGATCATTTCTGATTCTCCCACCCCATCTTTGCTTTTTTCACTTTCTCAGCCCTTGATCATTTCTGATTCTCCCACCCCATCTTTGCTTTTTTCACTTTCTCAGCCTTTGATCATTTCTGATTCTTCCACCCCATCTTTGCTCTTTTCGTTTTCTGAGCCCTTGATCATTTCTGATTCTCCCACCCCATCTTTGCTCTTTTCACTTTCTCAGCCCTTGATCATTTCTGATTCTCCCACCCCATCTACAGTCACAGAATGTGTGGGAAGGACATTCCATTCCTTTATGTAGCAGCAACAAAATGCCAACTCTTTTAACAAACCTTGCTCTCTTCCACCCTAATATATAAATAAATAAATAAAAACTAACGAAGCTTTCATTATTAAGATTGATTTATAGAAAATCTCGTGCTTCAGATTAAAATAAATCCTTTTCTGTTCTGTGTCTTCTTGTATCTGATACCTTCTACGGAAAAAAGAAATTGAGTACTCTTTACAGAGACACAATTCGTTTCTTATAAAGACATTTTAATGACGTTTGAAATGGCGCTAATTCATTTTTAGGGGAGGTGTTAAACATAATGACATACTAAAATGGGGAAATATACTTCGAGACTAGTTGTTGCAGTTTCATTTTCTTATTACAAACTTTCTTCTGAATATAATTTCTTGTATAACGGGAACTTTAGGTCTGAACTCTATCGTGACCTCCGCGACAGTTATCCCAAAGATGAAGTGTTTCCACATACCATAAAACCCGACCAAAAACCATCCAATCATAATACATTTCTTATAAATATGCCACGCTGATGTCTGACCCAAATAACGCATATCATGATGGGAACCTATTAATCGGAACCACGTCAGTAATGGCCCGGAATCCTATATTCCTAACTGTCACGGTTGTTCAATGAAGACGCAGAGAAAAGGACTATTTTATAAATTGGATAGTAACTTCACCTTTGGTATAGGAAGTTCTAGTTTTGGCATTTCATTCCTTTTCATGCTCACCATATTTTTACTTGAGTGATAATTCACGGCAGGCTACATACAGAAATAATAAATCAAATGGTTTGCCCATCTAGCAAGAATGCCGTGTGAGTCCTTACTATACAGAGCATGTATTGAAAGAGGAGAGGGCAGAAGAACAAGAGGCAGGCCCAGAGTTGGAGGGACAGACAACATCAAATAAATGTTACAACAACATCAATTGACAACAGAGAAGGAGAAATGACAACAACAAAATAGATAAAAATGGTATGGTTAAAGCTTTACGTGATTAATAGACGACACAAATTTGAACGACGTTTCGGCTTAATATGCCTTCAGCAGGAACAAACAAACAACACTCACAGAGATATGTAAGTAAATCAAATTAGTTAGCTATGTATGACTAATTTGATTTACTTACATATCCTGTGTGTGTTGTTTTTAATGGTAGTACAGCAATAGTAATAAAAGTAATAGTAATTATAATTGTAGAATTAGTAATAGTAGTAGTCGTAGTAATATCGGTAGTAGCAGTAAAAGTAGTGACAGCAGAAGAGACTAACCAACAATGCAATTAAATGCCAACTATTTCTCCCCTGTACGTTGAAAGGCAGATAAGAAATGAAAAGGGGGCAAGGCACGCTACAGCGACACAAATGAAAGCTGTCAGCGTCTCATAGCTCATGCCGTGCACTTGTATTGGTGAATCAGAACTATCCAGTCCCTACTACACCTCTTCGTGGTGCCTCTTGTAACAGTCTAACTAGTTTCGTCTGACCAAGCAAGTCGAGACGGCAACTCAAAACTCAATAAAATGGCACGCTGAAGTCGGATGTGTTGGGTCGAAATGAACAAACTTGGTCTTGTCCAGACCCAAGGGTCGACCACGAAAAAGATGGATTGAAGGAATATTAGAAACACTGGGAAACATAATAGCAGAAGAGGCGAACAGAAGAACAAAAGACCGCAAATTATATCTCCCTTCGACGATGAGGTAGTAAAGAAGTAGAAGAAGAAGGAGGAAGAAACAATCATCGTTTTTTTGGCCATATAAAAAGTAGAAAACGGCTGGAATATATTGTGACAACTGAGAATTTGAGGTGGCGAAGATATAAAGGGAATCAAAGAGAAAAGCTACCAGACAGCATAAGAAAAGTTTGACAGAATGGTAAAAAACAGAAATGATAAATAACTCGAGATCGAGAGTTGTGCAGAAATATGATCAACTACGCCAGCAAGTATGATACTTGATAACGATGATAGATGTGTATGTGTATGTTTGTGTGTGACTATTCATATTGCTCAATTGCATTATTATAATATGTTATGTTTATTTACGAGTGTTCGTGTATAGGTTATTTATATCAAGTATGTGTTCTGTTTAGATCTCAAGAAGAGATTTGAGCGCTTCCCGGTAGCTGAAAGAGTCCAGGAAGGACACCCTGCTGAGCTTGCCTGCCTTCCCCCAGACGGGAAGCCGTTGCCCACGGTGAGTATCTAAACTAACTTTTTGACTAAAGGCTATCTTGTCTTTATTTCTCTTTACAGACAATAGGTGCTGTAGAAATGTGGTTTTACAGAAGAATGTTGAGAACACCATGGGCAGCTAAGAGGAGTAGTGAAAACGTTCTGAAATGGGCCAAAGCAAAAAGAGAGCTAATTTCCAATATTAGGAAGAAACAATCATCATCTTTTGACCATGTAATTAGAAGAGAACAAATGGAATATATTGTAACAACTTCAAAAATTGAGGGACGAAGAGAAAGAGGAAGCAAAGAGAAAAGATACCAAACAGCTAAAGAGAATGGCTTGGCAGAAGGTCAAAAACAGAAATGATAAATAACTGTCGAGATCGAAAGTTGTGGAGAGACATGATCACCTACGCCAGCAGGCCCGGTACTTGATGATGAACCTTAGACTAACCACAAAAATGAAGCAGAAATTTGTCAGCTTTGACTCAGCTGTAATGAGCGTTCATGAATGTAGAAAAAACACATGATTTATGTTGAAACAAATTCTCTTAGAAAAGTTGCAAATTAAAAGGGATCGAGGTCACCGATCTTCCGGTAGCCTTCTTGCGTTGGCTGGTGGAAGTCCGGGCTCGATGACCCATGCAGCAGGATCAGTGTGAAATGCAGGATCACCGTTTCATAGTACAGATCTTACCGCGATAGTCAAGTGCCCCTGACGTTACTACACCAGGAACATCACGGCTGGAGTGTCCCCCCAAGACTGTCTAACATCTGCTTTCAAAGTTCTTCCACTCAATTTCCTCATCTAGATTCAAACGTAGTCCAGATATGAGTACTTGAATTAGTGAACCCGAAAATCAGGAGGACCAGAAGAGGATGATATCCACACGTGACAATAAAGCTCCGTCCGGCCTGTCACGTGTAGTCGGGCTAGTGCCTACAATCAACCTCAATTGCCACTGAGCGAGCGGAGCTCGAAAGAAAATGTGATATATTTGTTTTAGAGCGCGAACGTCCAAGAAAACAATAAATGATTTCGCCTATCGGGAAAGGTCTAGTATAGTCCCGTAAATTATTTTAATGAAAGAATGAGCTCCCCATGTTGATGTCAAAACAAAACTACAGAGGTTCTCAAAGGTGAATAAATTAGATCACAACTTGGCAAAGTTTAGTCCGATCAAATTAAAGTTTGCGTACGCCTGCATACTAGGTCATTCGATGAGCAGGAACAGCCGTAATATATTGTAACAACTAGAAAAAATGAGGAACGGAGAGATAGAGGGAAGCAAAGAGAAACGACACCAGACAGCTTAAGAGAATGGCTTGGCAGAAGGTCAATAACAGAAATGATAAATAACTGTCGAGATCGAAAGTTGTGGAGAGACATGATCACCTATGCCAGCAGGCTTGGTACTTGATGATGATGATGATGATGATAATGATTTTTCTTTATCCACTACATGTTTTGGTCTAAATACTACCCCGTCCAACAGCCTGCCCGAGGAACGACTACTCTATCTAACTACATAATTTCACAACATAACTACATTCTTATTATATTAATATGTTTGCTTAATTGTTCGTTAGTAAAAAAGTAAAGTAAAGAGCCCCCGTCACGCCAAGTGGCGCATAGGGAATATGGTGTTAGTGACCATACATTTTACAGATTTTCGGTACATGATTTTTGGGTAATGTGGTCGGTATTACGCCTGTGCCGCTTTACTTTTCCAGAAAAAATCCGGCACCCGTTTAAGGGTGGGTGAATCCGGAAGCCGTCGGTTGGGATCGAACCCTACCTCTTGTCCTTTGTATGGAGCTATCGCGGCTCCCTAATTGTTGGTTAGGTAAACTCCTAATTTAAGCAAATATATTATTTCAGTTCAGAAGGGTGACGTCCCCTTGATTGACATTGCACTTTAATCAGTGGTTCTCTAATCTGTCATTAGAACACCCTTAATTATAGAGAAGAGAGAAACAACGCGAGGGTACGGTCCTAACCCTGAACTCTAACATTTTTAATATTTGAGAACCTTTTTAGTTAGTTATAGTAGTATAGTAGTAGTTAGTAATAGTAGAAGTAGTAGTAGTATCGGTAGTAGTAGTAGTAGTAGTAAGTAGTAGTAGTAGTAGTAGTAGTAGTAGTAGTAGTAGTAGTAGTAGTAGTAGTAGTAAGAGAAGTAGTAATAGTACTCCTAATCGGAAATCAAATAATGTATGCGCTTAAACTAGGAAATTATCTTTGGTTATTTAAAAGCGATGAATGCCAGGGGGTAAGACCTAACATTCAGTTACTACTATTGCTTATTCAGTTACTACTTCTACTACAACTATTAGTGCTACTATACTACTACTACTACTACTACTACAACTACTACTACTACTACTACTACTACTACAGCAACTACTACTACTACTACCAACAATGCTACTACAATACTACTACTTCTACCACCACTACTTATATAACAACTACTTCTACTACTACTATTACCACTATTATTACCACTACTACTACTACTACTATGGGAGCCGCGATAGCTCAGTGGTTAGTGAACTGGACTACAAAGGACAAGGGGTAGGGTTCGATCTCAACCGACGGCTTCCGGGTTCACCCAGCCTTTAATGGGTACCGGATTTTTTTCTGAGAAAGTGAAGCGGCACGGGCGTAATACCGACCACATTACCCTAAAAATCATGTGCCGAAGGTCTGTAAAAATTATGGTCACTAACACCATATTCCCTATACGCCACTTGGTGTGACGGGGGTACTTTACTTTTTTTTTTTTTACTACTACTACTACTTCTACTACTACTACTACTACTACTACTACTACTACTACTACTTATATTACTAATAACATTGTTGTTACTATTAATGCTGATGCAAGCGCACCTACTACTACTTCTACAGTACCTGTCATAGACAATTAGTAAAGACATAGAGATGCATCCAGATCCATAGAAATGCCGAGCTGCTGTAAAGTTGATGATACGAATAAGAATAACAATGAAAATTTCATGTAATTTTCATTCCGTCACAAACATGTTATTTATCTAACTTTCCTTCTCTCTATCTCAATACTTCCCTGCCTGTTTGTTTGACTGACTTTTATTATTTTTGCCAATAATTTCAAGGGAAGAGGAATGTTTAAAGCACTCGGGAAAACATAGCAAATAATCAACAGGAAAAAAAAACAAAGAACAATATACGGCACGAAGCAGGATCAAACCCGTACTCTTCGGCGCAGCGTCTTGCCACGAGAGCTAAACGTTAGAGCACACGCCCAACTCAGTTACCTAAAAATGTTGCTTTCATAGGCGATGTCTTTTGTATGATGTATGAATCCCATCTGATGTCTTTTGTATGATGTGTGAATCCCATCTGATGTCTTTTGTATGATGTGTGAATCCCATCTGATGTCTTTTGTATGATGTGTGAATCCCATCTGATGTCTTTTGTATGATGTGTGAATCCCATCTGATGTCTTTTGTATGATGTGTGAATCCACCTGATGTCTTTTGTATGATGTGTGAATCCCCTGATGTCTTTTGTATGATGTGTGAATCCCATCTGATGTCTTTTGTATGATGTGTGAATCCCATCTGATGTCTTTTGTATGATGTGTGAATCCCATCTGATGTCTTTTGTATGTTGATGTGTGAATCCCATCTGGCTATAACAATTGCCAGTGCGAAAGATTATTTGTATGTACTCTGACTACCTAACTCCTCTCTCTCTTCTCTCTCTCTCCTTCTCTCTGTCCTCTCTCTCTCTCTCTCTCTCTCTCTCTCTCTCTCTTTTTCACTCTATCTCTCCATTCTTAGCACACTTAACCACGCGGACATGTATATAATGTATTAGTTCCTCCATTTTCTTTGTCTCTTAAGTTAACACCATGACTGTATTTCTGTGTACATATGTTCTGTAATACAATAACCGTCTGCATGTGTAATCATTGTATCCATTCATAAGTCAAACTATCTGCGTATCCGTTCCTCTTATTTATATTTTCTCAAATCGCCAATCTATCTTTCTGTAGTTAACTACCTTTGTACCCCTTTACAACGCATGCATGTTCGCACTGTACACAAAACTATTTCTAAAAAATCGAAGCGTGTTTCTTACTACCTATGAAGGATGATATTCCTCAAAATTTCTTTAATCTTGTTCAAGTGTTGATCTACAACCCATTTGAGCTCAGCGAGCCAGGAAATATAGTTTCTCGTTTTTTCTTCTTTTCTCGTTTCGTAAGTTTGGGGATAGCATGAGCAGCCTCTCCCATGACCTGTAATATGTGACTTTATATTACAGACAGCTCATGGATATTTACTACAAAGTGAAGTTGTGTGTCAAAACAATTTTAGCTAAACATTATTACGAATGCATGTTCTGTTATTTAGTGTAGCATTCATGCTCTGTGCTTAGGAGAAAAAGCGAAGAACTCAATTACTAAAAACAGTAGACAGAGAGGCAAATTTGTTCTTGTTACTAAAGCGTAGAGCAAGTGCACAGCTGCTCAGGACGTGACTGTCCCTTAGTCTTACGCTTATGGCTATAACTCTAGAGTCTTAGAGAAGTTCAGCGGATTCAGTAGGTAATGATGGTGAGGAATGAGCTCAGTTTTTTCCCCACTTTGGCAACAGTAACTTAAAGTTACTACTAGTAACTTTAAGTTAGGGTACTATTATCAATTTATGTTTGAAATTTCCTACTTTGACACAGTAACTTGAAGTAGGACATGGTTGCTAGTCTATGTTTGACATTTCTTACTTTCACAACTGTAACTTGAAGTAGGACATGGTTGCTAGTCTATGTTTGACATTTCTTACTTTCACAACTGTAACTTGAAGTAGGACATGGTTGCTAGTCAATGTTTGACATTTCTTACTTTCACAACTGTAACTTGAAGTAGGACATGGTTGCTAGTCAATGTTTGACATTTCTTACTTTCACAACTGTAACTTGAAGTAGGACATGGTTGCTAGTCTATGTTTGACATTTCTTACTTTCACAACTGTAACTTGAAGTAGGACATGGTTTGCTAGTCTATGTTTGACATTTCTTACTTTCACAACTGTAACTTGAAGTAGGACATGGTTGCTAGTCTATATTTTGTGCATTTATAATCTCTTCTTCGCACACCTATCTGTTACTCCTCTTCATCTTTTGCTCTTAAAAGGGCTCTAAGTGAGCGTCAATTACTTTGTGACCTGGTTTACATAAAGTTGCGATATCTACATATATAGGCTCAACATCCAACTTCAACACAACATTATGGGTACTGGATTACCTTCCGCTTCGATTACTACTCGTATTATCAGGCTTTAGTAGATTTCCAGTACCACAGCCAAGTTTGGCAAAAAATCCATAGCATACATCAGGACGATAAAGAGCAGGAGATAATGGGCTGCTGGATCAATCAATCATCATTCACTCAACAAATGATCGGGCCGTATCTGTCAATTCATTCATTAGTTATGACCCACCTCGACAAGGGTTGGATATCATTTTTCTCCACAACCCTCGATCTTGTACAACAATTCCGTTTATTCTTTCCCGGGTCACGTCTACAAAACCACCCAGCATCTTTTCCTCTTGTCTACCTTTATCTTTCTCTTATACCTTCCATTTTTTTTGGTAGGTATTATGCATTTCAATCCGCTACTTCCCCACACACGCTCTACAAATCTGGACTGTCGTTTCATAATTTGTTATAATCTTGTTTCTTGTTGTTGATTTGGTGCTTTTGTCTATTCGTTTGGAGAGGTGCGAACCACTCAACCTCAGATTCAATCATTTACGTTATGTTTAGAAACAATGGCCATCCAAAAATGAAACTGAAAATCACTTTATCAAATTTTAATCTGATGTTATAATATATTTTTTATTGTATCTGCTTCTTTTATTATCTCTTCATTTGACTTTTCTGAGCCGTTCACGGTGCCTTTAGAATCCTCATAAGAAAAAAAACAAACACACTTCTCAACTTATTCTATCTGGTGGTGCAGTTCTTTGTTTACTATCCAAGATCCGCAAACATAAAGTAACACAGGTTTAGTGTATTACTCTCTAACACATATTACGTCCTTTTGGCCTATTCTTTTTAAATTGAACTATAAAGAGTAATAGTTTCCCCATAAGTGCAAACAAGCAGGCAACGATTAAATTGGCAATAATGTAAAAACAATACAATTAAGATATAAATAATATATACACTAAAACTATCTTTACGACGCATAGTACCATTGCTGGTGTATGTTTGGGGGGGGGGGGGGGGCGCAACGATAGAACCAGAGGGATAAAGGCCGCTTGGTCAAAGCAGTTGCCATGACGTGTGAGACTCAGGATTTGTATTTTACCCCAGATAGAAAACATCCTTTCTGTCCACCGCGGGCTTCGAACACCGTAGGTCGAATTTTAAGCCAGCGGAACAGTGGCTTTAGTCGCACGGCCACGCGCACCTCATAAATAATATATAAATAAATATAATCATTTTAATTCCACTATTATTCCCCGTTACTTACGTATTACTCTCTCCTTACATTTCTATAATTTATATCCACTTTTTTTATCTGTCTTCGGTCGTTCTATCTGTACACAGATTTATTTATCTGTGAGCCTGTCAGGTTATCATTTCGTGTGCTGTCTCTCGTCTCTGCTAAATTGTCAATCTCTCTCCCAACAGCACCGCGCTGGAAATAGATGTAAGACTCCCGCTTCTTAATCCAACACATCAATCTCCTACCTACAGAACCTTCTCAATTTACCTCTTTCACCTGTTACAGCTTTTTCACACCTATCGCAGGTACCCTTTTCGCACGCACTTCCTGTTTCACCTGCTTGGCCCTGGACGTTCTACTTACATTTCCTGTTGTTTTCCAGTGCTTTTCCCCAGCATTATTCCAGTGCTTTCCCCAGCAATTTTTTTTTTGTTACAGGGTTTTTTGTATACTATATTCCAGCTCTTTTTGCGTGCTTTCTTCCACTGCTTTTATTGCTTCAATTCTATAGATTTTTGTCTCTCTCTTAATTTGTTAATTTTATTTTCGCATTCTTTGTTGCATTATAGTATATTTCTGCTGTAGTCTAGTGGTTATGGCTTTTATTGTTCAGTTTTTTGTTTGTTTAGTTAATGACTGCTATAATTATTTAATTGACCCAGCCTCCTCCTGATGTATAGACCTTACGGCTTAGCTCTTTTCTTGTCGAGATGAGATCGTTTAAACCTCAGAATGTCTTTTAACTTCGAAGAGTTAAATTATATTACGCCATAATTCTAAGTTATAGTAGGCCTCATCTGCTATATATAATAAAATTAAGTGAAATCATTTTGTTTTAACTTACAGTCGGCTGAACAAATAAAACCAGTTTTGTATAAAGTTGTGACTGACACTAAAGTGTTTTTGCCTGTTTTATTCTATAGTTTATACCTTATTTATTATAGTGTCTTTCCCGGCTATATTCTAATGTCTTACCTTGCTATATTTTAACGTCTTTCCCAGCTATATCCTAGTGTCATACCTGCTATATTCTAGTGTCTTTCCTGCTATATCCTAGTGTCATACCTGCTATATTCTAGTGTCACACCTGTAATATTCTAGTGTCTTTCCCAGCTATATCCTAGTGTCATACCTGTTATATTTTAGTGTCATACCCGCTATATTCTAGTGTAATTACCTGTTATACTATAGTGTCTTTCCCTGCTATATTCTAGTGTCTTTCCCAGCTATATTCTAGTGTCATACCTGCTATATTCTAGTGTAATTACCTGCTATATTCCAGTGTCTTTCCCAGCTATATCCTAGTGTCATACCTGCTATATTCTAGTGTCTTTCCCTGCTATAGTCTAGTGTCATACCTGCTATATTCTAGTGTCTTTCCCTGCTATATTCTAGTGTCATACCTGTTATATTCTAGTGTCTTTCCAAGCTATATTCTAGTGTCATACCTGTTATATTCTAGTGTCTTTCCAGCTATATTATAGTGTAATTACCTGCTATATTCTAGTGTAATTACCTGCTATATTCTAGTTTCTTTCCAGCTATATTCTAGTGTCATACCTGTTATATTATAGTGTAATTACCTGCTATATTCCAGTGTCTTTCCCAGCTATATCCTAGTGTCATACCTGCTATATTCTAGTGTAATTACATGCTATATTCCAGTGTCTTTCCAGCTATATCCTAGTGTCATACCTGCTATATTCTAATTTTATTTCTCTTATTCTTTTCAACTCACTGTGCAGCATAGGTCTTCAGTAAACATTTTCCAATACATTCTATATCCTGCCATTCTTTTATGATCGTTCCATATTTTCCCGATCCTCTTCGTCTCTGCTTCATCTTCCTTCTCCAAGAGTATTTTGGTCTTTCTCTTTGTCTTTCGCAGAAACCAGCGGTGGGGGCTGTAACGTACACTCCTACAAGGTGTGGTGACAGCTTTACAGAAAAGGAACACAACAAAATACTGACGTTTCGTCCTACATGAGGCCTTCATATGCCTATTGTCATCAATATAAATATAAATGCTATACTATCATTTATTTATACGGAATCCATTCATGTATAAACACCATAGATTCAGATGTCCTGTAAACTACAATTTCCAATTTTATGCAATAATATAATAGAGTTCCCGGTATATTATATTTAAGAAAAAAAAGTCACTGACTATCACTATTATATTCAATTACCAATAATTTATTCTTTCACATTCGAGTGTATATATGTAGCCCTATTTTAGTGCTTTCTTCCCTAATGTTATCAATGTTAATTATCTCTCGTGTTGAATAAGTATACCCCTTTTAATTTAACTGAGCTTCAGTAGCGCTGTGGTTAAAGGTTCAATCCAAGTCTTACGGTTTCAAGTTGCTGAACTGGCGTGACGATAATAACAGCAAGAAACAGCACAGAGGAAGAGAAGTTCAGATGTTGTGTCGATAGTTCAATAAAACACTCCCAGACAATTGTTGGAGTTCAATACAATACTCCCAGACAATCGTTGGAGTTCAATACAACACTCCCAGGCAATTGTTGGAGTTCAATACAACACTCCCAGACAATTGTTGGAGTTCAATACAACACTCCCAGGCAATTGTTGGAGTTCAATACAACACTCCCAGACAATCGTTGGAGTTCAATACAACACTCCCAGGCAATTGTTGGAGTTCAATACAACACTCCCAGACAATTGTTGGAGTTCAATACAACACTCCCAGGCAATTGTTTGAGTTCAATACAACACTCCCAGACAATCGTTGGAGTTCAATACAACACTCCCAGGCAATTGTTGGAGTTCAATACAACACTCCCAGGCAATTGTTGGAGTTCAATACAACACTCCCAGGCAGATGTTGGAGTTCAATACAACACTCCCAGGCAATTGTTGGAGTTCAATACAACACTCCCAGACAATCGTTGAGCTCAATACAACACTCCTAGGCAATCGTTGAAGCTCAATACAACACTCCTAGGCAATCGTTGAAGCTCAATACAACACTCCCAGGCAATTGTTGGAGTTCAATACAACACTCCCAGACAATCGTTGAAGCTCAATAAAACACTCCCAGACAATCGTTGAAGCTCAATACAACACTCCTAGGCAATCGTTGAAGCTCAATAAAACACTCCCAAACAATCGTTATAGTTCAATACAACAATTGCAGACAATCATTGAAGCTCAATACAACACTACCAGACAATCGTTTTATCATGTTATATAATAGGAGATCATCTCCTTTTATCCGCATATCCTTCTATTGCTTTTCAAATTTGCTATCTACTATTTATTCCCCGCACAATGATAGTGCGTACCTTCTGTATTTTCCTACGCCTGTCTCACGTTTCTGCAGTATGTCACTCTTTGTTCCACATACAAATAACTATTGCTATATCCGAATTAGACCTTTTTTTAAATTTTTTTTTAAAGCCGTTCTGCTAGTAAAACTGAACTAGGTTATTTGCTCCTGGTCCAGGCATTAGAAAGATTCCTTTGTTGAACAGGGAACATTCTCTATTGCCAAGGGAATTTTAAGTCCGTGGACATAGTGGATTCTTTAGTCCGTAGCAGTAGAGTATTGCCAACTAGCGTGATATTTGACCTTTGCTCTTTGTAGTTTTTTTAAGAATCTTTGGCAAATATGACCTTGGAATGTTGCAGTAAAGATTTGCTTTTTTTTTTTACAGTGGAGAAGAACAAAATGAAGTGTTTGCTGTTGGTTCTTTCAAGCGGACCGAGGAAATAGGTGACAGAGAAGTGTACAGTACACAATTCAGTACACAATTCAGTTCACATTTTGTTGCATTTATGCGCATTTCTTTGCTTTGACCTGAAAAAAGGTGACATGAAGATGTAAGAAATAATGTTGTAAATAGTCGGGTCGTTTTGGTAGCAAAACTGCAGGTCTTTATATAGTAGGTCATGACGTAAGATAGTCATTCATTGTTATAGTGAATTCCATGTTCTTGTAAAAAGAGAAGCTCATTCTTGTAGAAGAGAAGCTCAGTCTTGTAGAAGAGAAGCTCATTCTTGTGGAAGATAAACTCATTCTTGTAGAAGATAAACTCATTCTTGTAGAAGAGAAGCTCGTTCTTGTAGAACAGAAGCTCATTCTTGTAGAAGAGAAGCTCATTCTTGTAGAAGAGAAGCTCATTTTTGTAGAAGATAAACTCATTCTTGTGGAAGATAAACTCATTCTTGTAGAAGAGAAGCTCATTCTTGTGGAAGATAAACTCATTCTTGTAGAAGAGAAGCTCATTCTTGTAGAAGAGAAGCTCAGTCTTGTTAGTAAGGGAGCCCATTCTTGTGTCAGGGGAGCTTATTCTTGTAGAAGAGAAGCTCATTCTTGTAGAAGAGAAGCTCATTCTTGTGGAAGATAAACTCATTCTTGAAGAAGATAAACTCATTCTTGTAGAAGAGAAGCGCATTCTTGTAGAAGAGAAGCTCATTCTTGTAGAAGAGAAGCTCATTCTTGTAGAAGATAAACTCATTCTTGTAGAAGAGAAGCTCATTCTTGTGGAAGATAAACTCATTCTTGTAGAAGAAAAGCTCATTCTTGTAGAAGAGAAGCGCATTCTTGTTGGTAAGGAAGCTCATTCTTGTGTCAGGGGAGCTTATTCTTGTAGAAGAGAAGCTCATTCTTGTAGCAAGGTAGCTCATTCTTGTAGAAGAGAAACTCATTCTTGCAGAAGAGAAGCTCATTCTTGCAGAAGAGAAGCTCATTCTTGTAGAAGAGAAGCTCATTCTTGTAGAAGAGAAGCTCATTCTTGTGTCAGGGGATTTTCTTCACTGTCTATCGCTTATCCACACTGTGCTATAGAGTCTGCCAATAGTGAAGACCTAGTAAAACGGTACCACTAAGAGGGAGGAAGGCATGTCGTAAGAGGCGACTAAGGAGGTTGATCGATGGCTTGACAAGCTGTCATTGTAAAAAGTATTGTTATGGAAACAGCGCCATATATTTTAGAGCAGTGATCTCTGCAATATGTGCCATTTTGGCATGCAAGGTTTCTGTTTTTGAGATTGTGGTTCTGCCCTATGTGCCGTCTTCGGCTCGAAAGGACAATAGAAGAGGGAGAAGATCTATCGACTTCATTAAAAACATGGGAGATCAACAAACCCAGTGCAACACACCACATTAACCGTCATTGACCTAAGAGCTAGTGACTCGTATCGACCACACAGCATTACATCAATATCACTCTCTCTACTCAATTCACCTTACACTCTTCCTCAGTATTGTTCTTGCTGGCCAGACCATAAGATCATATAACATGCCCGCATCAGCATAATTTATGTTGTCTTGTAAGCGCACACAACTCTTACTATAGAGTATTTTTTTTTTAAAATAAAGTATCCCCGTTACGCCAAGTGGCGTGTAGGGAATATGGTGTTAGTGACCATAAATTTTACAGACCTTCGGCACATGATTTTTGGGGTAAAGTGGTCAGTACTACGCCCGTACCGCTTTACTTACCCAGAAAAAAATCCGTTACCCATTAAAGGCTGGTGAACCTAGAAGCTGTCAGTTGGGATCGAACTCTACCTCTTGTCCTTTGTAGTTCAGTTCACTAACCACTGAGCTAATCGCGTCTCCCACTATAGAGTATAGACCAATGTTATTAGTACTGATTTTACAAACTTATCTCGTACATGACGTGGTTTGTGTATCAGATCTTCATCCTGAATTCACTTTTCTAATCTATCATCAGTAACCATATACCAACACACAAAAAGGAGCGCTCCTAAAAAAACCAGAAAGAAACAACCAGCATATTTCGAGCACATCACGAGAAGATGAAAGTTGGAATACTTGGTTACAACTGGCAAAATACAAGGAAAGAAATATCGCGGACGAAAAAGACAGAAAATACTGGGTAGCTTGATGCCAGGGCATGGAAAACAGTCAACAACATAATTGATACGACGCGCTGTAGATAGAAGATTGTGGACAGACATGATCGCCTACGCCAACCGGTATGGCACATGATGATGATGATGAACCATATATCATTCGTTTTCTATAAATTCACCTTTTTTATTTATTCATATCAGTTACTAGTTTCCTTTTGTATCTTCTATATGTTCTTTCCATGATAGATATAATGTGGCTGTAATGGAGCATGTCTTCATTGTTTTGTCAAATGTACCCGCAGATATTACTCTTCCTTTCCCCCATATTTCCCTTTGTATTACTTTAAAACGGTAATTTCCATTTCCAGGTTGTCACATTACATCATGTCAAAGTCCCTCCCATCTGTCCAGTTCCCATCAGTCGCTGCTCCCATTGCTCACTCGGCATCTCCTTCATACATACTCCTACGTCCCAACGTTTACAAAATGGTTTCCTCCTCACACACAACTCTCTCTAAGGCCCTCTGGCACATGCCTCGCTTCTTGTCTATTTAAATTTCAGTACACAATTCAATCAACCGTACACACTCGGAGAGTACAAAGCTGGGAAGGTAACTGTAGCCATCCGAGCAACTCGTCAGACGCATTTTTCTAGCAATTAGTTTTCGTACACTTTCTCTCGAAGGTTCTCAACTGTACGACAGCGGCCCCCATAACTCTGAGATACA
The DNA here is from genome assembly GCA_032433765.1 of Megaustenia siamemsis. Taxonomy (NCBI): domain Eukaryota; kingdom Metazoa; phylum Mollusca; class Gastropoda; order Stylommatophora; family Ariophantidae; genus Megaustenia; species Megaustenia siamemsis. The sequence goes on along the minus strand of JAVIAB010000073.1, from coordinate 22,735,031 downwards.
TTAAAATGTCAGCTTTACAATAGCCGCTTCCAGAACTTTGAGCTACGTCAAAATGTCAGCTTTACAATAGCGGCCCCCAGAAGTGTGAGCTACATTAAAATATCAACTTTACAACAGCGGCCCCAGAAGTCTGAGCTAAGTTAAAATTTCAACTTTACAACAACGGCCCCCAGAAGTCTGAGCTACATTAAAATATCAACTTTACAACAGGTGTCCCCAGAACTCTGAGCTACCTTAAAATATCAACTTTACAACAACAGCCCACATAACTCTGAGTTACAATAAAATATCAACTTTACAACAGCAGCCCCCATAACTCTGAGCTACATTAAAATATAAACTTTACAACAGCGGGTCCCCAGAACTCTGAGCTACATTAAAATATCAACTTTACAACAACAGCCCACATAACTCTGAGCTACAATAAAATATCAACTTTACAACAGCGGCCCCCAGAACTCTGAGCTACATTAAAATATCAACTTTACAACAGCAGCCCCCATAACTCTGAGCTACATTAAAATATCAACTTTACAACAGCGATCCCCAGAACTCTGAGCTACATTAAAATATCAACTTTACAACAACAGCCCACATAACTCTGAGCTACAATAAAATATCAACTTTACAACAGCGGCCCCCAGAACTCTGAGCTACATTAAAATATAAACTTTACAACAGCGGTCCCCAGAACTCTGAGCTACATTAAAATATCAACGGCCCCCCCCCCCCTTTTTCCCCTTTTTTTTGCTGTCTTTCTCAGACACGCTTGCATCCAACAATTACTTGTTCGTTGTTTGAAATTGTCTTGTGTTATTCTGTGATTATAAATGGTATTTATCTATAGAACTGTTGAGCAAACCAGTGTGTACTGTTGGTTACAAGGTTAATGCCTGTTGAAATGACATCAAGATACGCTTGACACATGACTTCTCATCAGAAAATTATCTGATTCTATATATAAGTTCAATAATCGTCTGTTGCAAATTTGTTTAAACTTTACTACAGCCTTTTGGGGTTTTTTTTCTTATTACGTTTTTCTGATTACGAAGATCAAGTGTGTAGATGATGCTGTTTTGTGACTTTTGGAAAATATAACGTTGATTTCATTATATCTACATTGTGCTACCAATGTCAAGCATGGAGAATTAAAGAAAGTGTAAAATAAAAACATGCGAATTGAAAGCTGCAAACAACACTAGAAGGGATAAAATAAAATAAGTAAAAAACACCTTGAGAAAAAGTAGTGGGTACATCACCTATTGTCTAAACAGATAACATCATCATCATAAAGTACCGTGCTTGCTGGCGTATGTGATCATGTCTCCCCACAACTCTCGATCTGGACAGTCACTAATAATTTTTGTTGTCGACCTTCTGCCAAGCCATTCTCTTAAGTTGTTTAGTATCTTTTCTATTTGCTTCTCTTTACCTCTTCGTCCCTCAATTGTCCCAGTTGCCACAATATATTCCAGATGTCCCCTTGTCATTGCATGGATAAACAATGATGATTGTTTCTTAATAATTTTGGAAATTAGCTCTCTTTTTGCTTTTGACCTATTTCAAAACGTTTTCATTTCTCTTCTTCGCTGTCTATGGTATTATTATCAACATACTGATAACAAAGAATCAAATAGTTTCTATAATTGAGCTGAACGAAACATAACTAACCTGCAGCTTGAGCGTATAACATCAGAATGTCAGGCTACAGAGCAGAAGGGAAACCTAGAAAGAGATGGATGGATGGATCGAATCAAAGGGACATAAACTAAATATAACATAATACAGTTCAGGTTAGACAACTAGGAAGGACTAGAAAATTACACATTTCAACCTTCTGCAACGCTACACGGCATAAACAGTAGGATAAAAGTAAGACAAAAAAGAAAGAGTCGATTTTATGTCAGTGACCATCACCACGTAGTGAGTGCGTGCTTGCGTTCGCCCGATAACTAAAGGACTACACCACTTCGTCATCCGCCCTTAAAAGAACGTTAAGTGGGCGTGTCTGCGTTATGTTGTGGTTTGCAATATAACAGTCATATTTGCGCCTCCCGGCCCAGCGCATCCAACCTCAGCACGACGTTAGTGAGTGAATCAGTCAGTACTACACCAAGATATTTCCCTATATAAAATATACGCTACCTGTTTTCAAAAGATGCGTGATCTCTGAATCCGTGGTAAAAAAGAAATCCTTACATTCTGAGAATGAAACCTGCACCACCAGCTCAACAATCAAATACATTAATTAGAAGTTTGGATTCGCAAATCAAAATTTTCAAAGTCAAGCCCAAGTTTTCTTTCCTCCTTCGTCCTTATTTTTATTTTTATTATTTCTCTTTTTTTCTGTTTCTGGCTTTGCTTGACGACTACTTCCCTTCGTCGCTCGCTCTCAAACGGTCCTAAATGCGTTGTTTATGGTTTACATATCAATAGAAGCAACAACAACAATATCTACACTTTCGGGCCAGCACATCCGACCTCAGTATGGCACTTCTCACTCTAACTCTCAGGAAGTCTATTTCTCAGTTTATTTTCTCTAATCTTCTAGCTGTGCTATGTATATATCTCTGATATGTCTCTTTCATTTGTTTACGCCAGATGTTCCATTATATTTGTGTTCATTTGTTTACGTCAGTTGTTGTTCCATTATATTTGTGTTCATTTGTTGACGTCAGTTGTTGTTCCATTATATTTGTGTTCATTTGTTGACGTCAGTTGTTGTTCCATTATATTTGTGTTCATTTGTTGACGTCAGTTGTTGTTCCATTATATTTGTGTTCATTTGTTGACGTCAGTTGTTGTTCCATTATATTTGTGTTCATTTGTTGACGTCAGTTGTTGTTCCATTATATTTGTGTTCATTTGTTGACGTCAGTTGTTGTTCCATTATATTTGTGTTCATTTGTTGACGTCAGTTGTTGTTCCATTATATTTGTGTTCATTTGTTGACGTCAGTTGTTGTTCCATTATATTTCTTTTTGAACTTCTTCTTGTGATTTATTTTGAACATAAAAAAGAGCCCCGTCACGCCACGTGATGACCTATAGAGAATTTGGTGTTAGTTCTCATATTGTGTATAGACCTTCGGCACATTATTTTAAGGGTAGTGTGGTCAGCATTACGCCAGTGTCGTTATATTTTCACAGAAAAGCCATGTACCCAAATAGAGTTCGACAAACCTGAAGGTCATGGATAACGATAGAACACGCTCTCTTGAATAGTCTAGCTCAATATCCACTGAGTTAATGCCCCTACTTACTTTGGATACCTAAATATTAATGTTTGCTTTTAATGTCTTTCTCGAATTCTCTAAATTGATTTCTTTCTCTCTCTCAGTTATTTTGTACCTGTCTTTAAATATTCCTTATTTGTCTCTCTGAGTAACTAACTATATGATGTTACTGTGTTATGTTTTATGTTTATTGCAGTAAATATGGCACTCTATGGCACTTTGATAGCCTTTTGTTAATTATTTCTTTGGATACCTCTCAAACGCGGCATGCCTCTCTCTCACTATATATATATATATATATATATATATATATATATATATATATATATATATATATGTAAAAATTAATTTCTCTTACATTCACACATACTGTTACACATAATACATCTCTATGTGTGTAAAATATATATATATATATATATATACACATATACACTTATATATATATATATATATATATATATATATATATATATATATATATATAATTCTATATACAAACACATATCTACAATGATAAATAACAAATCACCACAGAACTGGAATCATCAGTCTCTACACACTGAGGGATATACTGGTGAAGAGATCTGAGCACTTATGAACGTGTACACGGAGGATGATCCGTTGACTAAACTAAACTCGGATTGTACACATTAACTCTCTCATTTCTCTATTTCTCTCCAATACTGTCTCTGTCTTTCTCTCCTATCTCAGGAATACCTATCCTTTTGTTCGTATTTCTTTCGAATTCGTACTCTTTTCACTTTGGTTCATACCTATCGTCAAACATGGCCGTCTTTGTGCCTTTCCTTTAATCAATTACCTCCTCCGAATTTTCCTAGTACACGGAACAAGTGCACTGGAGTTCAGTGGAGCACAGACTAACACACCAAGACCTGCCAAGTTCTAATAGATGTCCCGCAACTCTACAAAACATATGATTTCCCTTACTGTTCTCAAATATTTAGTAGAAATGAATATTCAACATTATAACGCAACCAAATCCACTGACTTTTGCGTTGTAAGGATATCCAGCTACTGCGATTTCTTTAGATCAGTGAATTCATGAGCTCGTTTGTCCCCGTTTTTCCCAACGTCTGTCGCTATTTGTTCACTTCTTGAACGTGCACGCAACAAGATAACTATAAATTACAGTCCGCCGCTTTATTGCTTGTCAGCACTAAGAATTTATAGGTAAGAAATCCGCCTGAGCGAGTATAAAGCTTGCCCTGAGAAGTCATGCAACAGTGATCTTTGAGATAAGATCCGGACAGAGCACGGGGATGGAATTGCAGATCACAGACACTTTTTTTTTTTTTTTAGCTAAATGAATGCCGGAGTCATCATAGATCATTTCTATGCCTCAGCTCCGTGTGGAGCACAAGTCTTCAACAATTTTTCTCCACATTAGTTTTGTTTTAATCTTTCAGTCAATCCTCTTCGTTCACCCTGGATATAATGTTTATTGTGATATGTTGTAGTTTACAGAGCGTGAACATATTTATATATATTCAGAAGAATGTTGAAAGTTCCATGGACAGCTAAAAAGACAAATCAGGAAGTGCTCAAAGATGCCAACACAAAAATGGAGCTCCTAAAAAAAAATCTGAAAGAAACAATCAACATTTTTCGGGCACATCATGCAAAGAGGAAAGTTGCAATACGTGGTTACAACTGGCAAATAAAAGGAAAGAGAGATCGCGGACGACAAAGAGAGAAAATACTGGATAGCCTGGTGTCAGGGCATGGAGAAAACAGTCAACAACAGAACTGATACGATGCACTGTAGATAGAAGATTGTGGAAGGACATGATCGCCTACGCCAGCCGGTATGGTACATGATGATGATGAATATATTTAGACATTTGTGTCAGGTAATTCGATATTTTTATGGGACCGGGTTTGCCTTTCTTCTTCTTACTCACTTTTTAAAAATAGTTCATTCTTTCTGGAGCCACCACGTATGGTAAAGTGTGAGAAATGTGACTTGTTATGTCTTATAAAAGAGTCCATAACTGCTAAGCTATCAACGTAATTGTAATACATAAAATAGAGTTAGTTTTAGAAAAATGAAGTTATAGAATGGAGTGTGTATAGTGGAGAAATAGAGTTGTAGTTGAGGCATGGATAATAGAGAAATAGATTTGTAGAATGGGGTGTGGATAGTAGAGAAATAGATTTGTAGAATGGATAGTAGAGAGATAGATTTGTAGAATGGGGTGTTGATAGTAGAGAAATAGATTTGAGGTGTGGATAGTAGAGAAATAGATTTGAGATGTGGATAGTAGAGAAATAGATTTGAGGTGTGGATAGTAGAGAAATAGATTTGAGGTGTGGATAGTAGAGAAATAGATTTGAGGTGTGGATAGTAGAGAAATAGATTTGAGGTGTGGATAGTAGAGAAATAGATTTGTAGAATGGGGTGTTGATAGTAGAGAAATAGATTTGTAGAATGGAGTGTTGATAGTAGAGAAATAGATTTGTAGAATGGGGTGTTGATAGTAGAGAAATAGATTTGAGGCATGGATAGGAGAGAAATAGATTTGAGGTGTGGATAGTAGAGAAATAGATTTGAGGTGTGGATAGTAGAGAAATAGAGTTGAAGTTGAGGCATGGATAATAGAGAAATAGATTTGTAGAATGGGGTGTGGATAGTAGAGAAATAGATTAGAGGCATGGATAGTGGAGAAATAGAGTTGAAGTTGAGACATGGATAGTTGAGAAATATATTTGAGGTGTGGATAGTAGAGAAATAGATTTGTAGAATGGGGTGTGGATAGTAGAGAAATAGATTTCAGGTGTGGATAGTAAAGAAATAGATTTACAGTTGAGGCATGGATAGTAGGAAAACAGATTTGTAATTGTGGCGTGGATAGTAGAGAAATAGATTTGTTTGTAGTTGAAGGAAAATAAATAGAAAACAAATATTGTTATTGCAGAAAAATAGTAGAAAAATATTAGGGAATTTGTTAAAAGTTTTATCGTCCAACTGTACTCCCATAGGGGAAACATTCAGAAACAGTTAATTGGTGCTGTTTATGTTTGTTTATCTTCTATCACACCAGTTTGTGATTGCTGTGTTGGAGCAGGTACTGGGGTTGCTCTCACAGTACTCGGTTTATATCATAAATGGAGCGACTGCATTTGTTTTTCAGTGATCACTGATCAACAATGTTTGTTAGATTGAGTGAACACTCCTACCGAAAAAGGACGATAAGTTTAACTCAAAAAAAAAAAAAAAAAAAAAAAAAACAGTTGCCAGTTAAATTCATGCGTTAACATAAACGTAAAACGAAAAGTAACACTTCTGCTATTCTGTAATTTAACCCCCCAAAAAAATCAGTAATTTAAAAACTGCTTGATCCTAACTCCCCGTGATGACTTCACTGGGAATGCGACCTTAATTGTTCAGTCCCCATGAAAACCTCTGACACACCACTGAAATGGAATCATTTCATAGGGTTGTATTTCTGCTTGAGTAGGCGATCATGTTGCTCTACAACTTTCTATCTCTACGAGTGTTCACATTTTATTTACAGTCCAACGTTCGCTCGGCGAGGACCTTTGACCCCTACAACAAGCTACGTTTTTTTTTTCTCATTATATTTTCTCTTTCTTAGTTTTACTAGTTTTAGTTAATTTCTAATATGTAGTTAGAATATTTTTCCTTGCGTGTCTGTTCGTTTTTGTTCTCTCTGTTTTCTGAGTAAGGCTTCATGTAGAATGTATTATCCTCTTATATTAAAGCTGTCGCCATACACTGTGTTCTACTCGTTCCCTGCATACCATCTTTACCTCAGCACTGAAATTGTTTGCCCTTTTTCTGCTGTTTACTTCTTGACAATAAAGAAGTGGTTGGTATATATGGTTTATGAGAGAGGAATGAGTGGTGACAAACTGTTGGCGACTTTGTAGGTACAGTGCATTCTATGTTGTATTTATGGATTCAGCGGCCTGTGAGCTAGCGCCGTTTTTTTTAAATATGTAAGTAATTGTGAGTTCCCTTTGTAGTTCTGTACAAGATATACCATTTATCAGATCTTTGATTTGAGTTTGGTTTCGTTTTATTATATTGATGTGATTGTTCAGTGGTACACGACCAGTTCTGAATCCGAAGATGATAGTGTGATCTCTTCATTTTAGGTTCGTTCGTTCGTTCGCTTTCGTCAGCTTTGACCTCTGACGAAGTCCCACCCACCCAATTTTGTGGGACTGAATTTTGCGTGTAAAGTCTGTTTTATGCCATTAATAGGCAGATTTACTCCGACTTCAGAGGTACTAATTTTTAGGGAATTAGTAAAACCCAGGTGTCCTCGCCAGGGTACGAACCCCGACTGTTGCCGTGGTAAGCCAACCGCCTATCGATTGCGCTAACCGGACACCCACATTTTAGGTTGTTAATGTTGTCGTAGGGGTTTGGATTTGTTGTGTATTTAAAATGTACAGTAGTAGTAACCTCCGTCAGCCATAGTTGACAATGGACTTTTCATTCGCCACTAGAAGCATTATTTTTCTTTTCTTTTCTTTCACCGTGTATTCTCTTTTTCTATGAATCTGTCTGCTTCTTGTTTGAGTTGGAGCTTTATAATGTGTTTCCAAAGATTGCGGTTTGCAACTATGTCTTCCCAGGCTGCAGAGTTTATGTTCAGAGTCTTCATGTCACGTTGACACACGTCTACAAATCGAAGTTTTGGGCGCGCCCTAGTTCTTTTCCTATCTGCTAGATGTCCATAGAGTATATCTTTTGGTATCCGGCCATCTTTCATCCGGTGCACGTGGCCAAGCCAGCGTAACCTACATTGTTTGATTTAAAAGGTCCTCTCCTTGTTTTTTACCCATGAGTCATGTATTCAACCACGCTATCAGAAGTTCTACAGGGGCCAAAGTCTATTTTCTATCACACCCACAACATATTGTGAAATATCAGCTTCAAATGCAGCAGGAGGTCGACGCCTGGGAGTCGTGATCCAGAAGCCTTCCCCACCTCTCGAGTATCATGAAGCTAAGGGCAGAAACACTTGCTCGACGGAGTCTTCTAGTGATTATCGGATTGCCTCCTGCTGTGAAGCTCTTTATAAAGAGCTTCCTGTCATCATTACCAGACATAAAACATCTTCATTCTTAACCGCTGCAAAATTTCGCAGATTATAACTAAAATGCCACTTTGAGGTGAAAACAAACAGCTGTGAGATAAACAACAAAATTAAGCTACAGACGAGAATACGTAAAGAAATGGAAAGAACAATTTAAAATAAATGGAGTAATCGTTAAATCTTTTTCCCCCCTCCTTCAGTGTAGTCGAATTCCCATAATGTTCAACTACACCTGGCGTAATCGATGCCGCTTCAAGACAACCCATTTTAACAGTTAATTCGTTGCATCGGTATCGCCACCTGACCGCCTAGCCCCTAGCGAGTTAGCGAGTACCATCGGTGCAACAGTAATGAAATTATAAACCCATTTCCCATCGCTTTGCGCAAATGGGGTCCCGTGCAACACGCAATGGGTCGCCATTATCGTAATCATAGTAAGTAAATTATCAATTCTAGTCTGATGTCTTTCGTCTGTGTTGTGTTTTAACCTTTTGGGCAAAGATTGTATTTTAAATGCATTTGCTTGTTTATTTCTATGTTTTGAAGTGTAGTTTTTTGTTTTTCTTTAGAGAAGTGCTGAAATAATGGATATGTTTATGATATTAGTTAAGTATCCTTCTGTTTGATGGGGGTAATGTGAGAAAGGTGATTTCTTGTAAAAAAAAAAATATCTGCAACGTATGAGAGTCAGTGGTGTAATTCGAGTGCACCCGCCTGGTGATAAAATGTGTATGGGTTCGATCGTCAGCCCAGTTGGAAAAAATGGGCATCTGTTCATTGAGTTGGGGAAGTTAAATAACAGCGAGCACTAGCCCCATCGTACAGACTAATATATAGGGAATAATAGAACAAAGAAGTATGCGTTAGCATTCGGAAAAATTGACAGACAATTCCCTATTATCGCCTCGGAAGTTCCCCATATAATAATATTTATATATTATTATTTGTACCCAGACTAATATATATATATGGGTAGTGATATAGACAAAGAAGGAGGGGCAGAGAATTATACCAAAATAAGGATATCAAAGGCAAGAGGAGCATTTGTTGCTCTGGGAAACATATGGAACTCCAAAGAAATTAGGTTAAATACAAAATTAAAATTTTCAACTCCAATGTTAAGTCAATCTTATTATATGTGAAACTGTGAAACATGGAGAACAACTAAAATGACAATACTGAAGATAAATACTTTCAGTAATGGATGCTTACGCAGAATAAAAGGATGGAAATGTCAGGACAAAATCACTAACATAGAATTATGGAAATATACCAGTCAAAGACCAGTGGGTAAGGACATACAGCGAAGCCGATGGCGCTGGATAGGACACACGGCGGAAGCCAACTGAGAATATTACACTACAGACCATTTTGTTTTGTTTCTATATCTATCTATCCTTTCTCTATCTATCTTTCTTTCTCTCTCTCTTTTTCTCTCTTTTTCTCTCTCTCTTTCTTGTTCTCTCTCTTTTCTCTTTTTATCTCTTTATTTTTCTATCTTTCTCTCTCTCTTTCTCGCTCTCTTTCTCTCTCTCTCTCTTTCTGTCTCGCTCTTTTTGTCTCTCTCGTTCTCTCTCTTTCCCTCTCTTTCCCTCTCTTTCCCTCTCTTTCCCTCTCTTTCCCTCTCTTTCGCTCTTTACCTCTTTCTTTCTCTCTCTCTTTCTATCTCCTTCTCTCTCTCTTTCTCTCTCGCTTTCTCTCTCTCTTTCTCTCTCATACTCCATGTCTCTTTCTCTCTCACACTCCATGTCTCTTTCTCTCTCGCACTCCATGTCTCTTTCTCTCTCTATCTCGAACCTGACCTCCTCTCATTTGTGGTCCAGTTCACTAACCACTGAGCTATTGCGACTCCCTAAAAAAAAGTATCGAACTCTAGCCCTCTGATAACTTCTCTCTTGTGGTCAGTGTCAGCCAGAAGAAGTCATATGAAGCAGATTTGGACTGCCGATAACTCGATAATTCGACCACGGATTAATTAATAAATTGTAGATTAACCGGCTAACTTACTCCAATATGTTAGATTTTAGTTAAATAATATGTCGGCGACGCTGGCCTGGCGACCGTGTCGTCTAGCATACGTTCCTTCCTAGTTTCCTTTTCCTCCTCAATCGTTCTTTAACAACATTAAGCTCTCCCATTGACGACATTAAATACAGAAATATAACACGGGAAATTATTATCTCGCAACTTAAGGAGTCAGCGTTCTCATTGTCTACTCTTAATGACTGTTTATATAATGTCCCTGCTCGCAACAGAATTGTGGTTGCTAGGATTCTCATTTTATATTATAAGAATTGTTCACAGCTCTGTCGCATTCTTCTATAAAGACGCATTATACGCCGTGTTACTGGTTTAATATGCCAGTTTTTTCCACTCAATAAGGGAGCCGCGATAGCTCAGTGGTTAGTGAACTGGACTACAAAGGACAAGACATATGGTTTGATCCCAACCGACGGGCTCCGGTTCTATCTATCTATTGTCCTTTCGAGCCGAAAACGGCACATAGGGCAGAGTTACAATCGCAAAAACAGAAACCTTGCGTGCCAAAATGGCACATATTGCAGAGATCACTGCTTCTAAAATATATGGTTCTGTTTCCATAATAATGCTTTTTACAATGACAGCTTGTCAAGCCATCGATCAACCTCCTTAGTCGCCTCTTACGACATGCCTGGAAGGTCACAGTGTCACTATTCTTTACTTCCCACAAAATGAGGCCCCGGTAACACACGGGAACTCCGGTTCACCCAGCCTTTAATGGGTACCGGATTTTTTTATAGGAAAGCACGGGCGTAATACCGACCAAATTACCCCAAAAATCATGTGCTGAAGGTCTGTAAAATTTATGGTCACTAACACAATATTCCCTATACTATGGGGGCCTCGGTAGCCTAGTTGGGAAAACTACCCGATTAGACTACCGACGTTCGGACATCCGTGTTCGATTCCCGCTGGGAGCAGTGTGAGTTGTACTCGTGGTTGGAAAAAAAAAAATACCCTCACGATCGACCCTGCTGTTGGCAGAAATGGGTACCAGGGTATTACCCTGGGAAGGTGAGGAATATCGCCTCGCATCTGAGTTTCGATGCTTGAGGCGACACTATACAGAAATCTCCGAACGTTTCTGGATAAGCGGCCGAGCACATATGGGTGTAAACTCGCATGCCAAGACGCCGGTTCAAGTCTCGTACTTTACCTTTACCTTTACTTTCCGTATACGCCACTTGGCGTGACAGGGTACTTTACTTTTTTTCCCCCCACTCAGTGCTAGTGATGTGTTTCTCTTTTTGTTTGTTTTTCGATATTTTCTTTGCTTCTTCTTCTTCTTCTTCTTCTTCTTCTTTGCCTTACGTGCATTCCAGCGTCTGGTGGAAATATGATTTAAGGTCTTTTGTTATTTACTTGATCTCTTCAGTTTCTGGTTACCTTTCCGAGTCTAACCATACGCTTTTGTGTTTGTTGCCGTAGATTGTTGTTCATTTTTTGCAACAATGTTCGCTGTTTCTATTTTGCAACACGGATCAACTATTTGCTGCGTTGTTTTGGATAAGTGGATGTTACCGCCTCGTTTTGTATATACGTTTACGGAATGCAATCAAGTGACTGTTGTGACTGGGGAAGAAGACTGAATAATGTTTACTGTAAGACCAAATCATGAAGAAAAAATGTGAATTGTCGAGAACCGAGGGAAGTTAATGACTGTAGTGCTCTGTGCACACAGTGAGCTGTGTTTTCATTCAGATTGTGTTTCGATATTCCGATTGCTTACGATGAATCATGATATCGTATGAGGAAGGACAGTTCAACTGCGTTCTCTGTCAGTGCCACTTGGTCTTATGTCTTTTGGCGCGTGCTGTAGCTGTTATGCTTGGGACTGCAGCTGCCTTTCTTTGTTTGGATCCTTCATTCAGATGGGTTTTAATGAGAATGCTTCCACTGGCACCTGGCACAGGCGGTTGACCAATTAGGGATTTTAAATCGGCCGAAGTGATACTGGGGCCTTCGATTAACCATAACCAGAGGAGAGAGATCCAGGAGTTAAAAGTGAAGTGCATGTTATATTTTCTACGGGACCCAGTTCGTCATACAACAGATGAACTGAAAACAACCAGCTACAAATTGCTGACTTTTTGTGTCCATCGCCAAATCTATCGCCAAATCTATTGCTAAATCTATCGCCAAATCTATCGCCAAATCTATCGCTAAATCTATCGCTAAATCTATCGCCAAATCTATCGCTAAATCTATCGCTAAATCTATCGCTAAATCTATCGATAAATCTATCGCTATAGCGTTTATTCTATTTCTAAAGTGTGCTGAGATTTTCAATGAGGTTAAAGAATAAGGTTCGCAATCCCAGTGCATTCGCCGCGAGGTGTTCTTGTAAGAGATTTGTAATCTTTAAACTGGCAGTAACAGTGAGAGAACGAATTAAGAACCTTGTCCTAGTAATCAAAAGTAGAAGACACGTTCGGTCTCATGCAAACAAAATGAATAGACATGAACAAGTTATCATTATACGCCTCACAACAGGACACAATCGACTCCATAGTCACATGTATACAAAATTCAAGATCGGCACATCAACTACTTGTACATGTGGACAGGCGCCCCAGACTGCTGAACACATACTTCAAGATTGTATAGAATATAGTAGACTAAGGAAAATCCATTGGCCCATAGATACAACACTACAGACAAAACTATATAGGCCACGGCAAGAATTACAAAAGACAGTAAAATTTATACAGGAAACGACATTGCAGATATAGACAATACTTAGGGTGAACGAAAGATAGATAGACACACAAAAAAAAATTGCTGTACTGAAGCCGAATATGGCGGGTAGAAAGGCGCAGATTTTAAGAGCTTGCTGGAAATGCAACGTTATCTACGCTTCTTTAACGCCTTTGTTGGGCAGAGGATTAATCGTCGGAATCGAGAAGGGCAGGGTGGTAGACCGATGAACACATACATTGTAAACGTGAAGCGTGGGTATTCATTGGAAAGTACCGGGTGGAGGTGTGAGCAATGTCTCATTATTTTATATTCATATTTTTTTTTAGTAAAGTGCATTGATTTTACATTTATAGTGGTTAAGCATAAAAATTGGCATCAGATATTTTTTTCTGACCTAACATGGCACGATTACATCACCCATATAGTATGCCCAAAGTCATTAAGCATATGGAGATTAACCCCACATTCGCCATACTCCCTAAAGCTCGGAGGTAGTACATATTTTACTTACTCCTCAATTAGAGTGTTCAAAAGAGGCATGTCATTTTGCCATTCAACCGTGTAAAAAGCGTCTTAACGATTCCGTCCATTTTGTAGAAGGGCCAAGCCGCTTTCTTGTGCAGTCAAGAAAGAAGAACCATGTATCCCAGCAGTCTAATTATATCCAATCAGTGTCAGTTATAACACCTTTAATCTATGCCAACTTGGACCAAACCTATGTATTAAATTACCTCAGAGGTCAAAGAAAAGGGGCGAAATCTGACTCGTCCTTTCTACATTTCGCCTCTTTTTCCAGTCACTGAATGAAAATTCGTTCGGTGAAAATCGTACGTAAATTATTGACTTGCTGAATTATATACACGCTAAAGAAGTGTCCAGAACCGTCCCTGTACACTCATCTGTCACTCCCTATGCCGGTATTCATTTCAGCGTCCCTAAACAATGGTATTTCATGAACGGTGGCTTGCTATTACGCACAACATGGGGTCCCGCGATTTCAATAAGGCTTCAGTGAATTATTTCTGCGGGGCAATTTATCAGGACCATTCACCTGCGCACATTTTGTTCGCAAAGTCAAAGGGAGGATGTTAAACTATACAGGACAGTGGTTCCACACTATTTTAGACCGTCGCGTAGAACCACGTTTCAACCTACCGGCGTGGATAGAACGATCGGTAGAATTGACTTATTCAAGTACTGTAGTACTATTATAGTTGGACAGAATGAAACATCATTCAATAAAAGTTGTTTAAAATTATAAAGAGGAGCATGATTAAAGTAAACTTTTATAATGTCTGTTCACGCGCATACTCAAACATATATTTAATTATATTCTTATATTCTATTATATTTTGTTATTCTACTCAACTTAAATGGTTGGGCCACCTGATCAGAATGAATCCTCACCAATCACTATCAAGGGCGTTCTTCTCGAGAATGCATGGGAAAAGACCAAGAGAAGACCTAGAAGAAGATGGATAGATGCAGTGACAGAGACATGTAACAAAAAAGGAAAATCACTAATTCAGACAGTTCGAGCATCTCAAGAACGACAAATGATATAACCACGACACCTTTTAGGTATCAGTGAGAAAGAGAAAAGAAGAAGATTCTACTCTTGACTTTTTAAACTCTTTCCAGTTAAAGTAATTAAAATAAATATACGGCGGTAATGTCTGTTACAAGTCTGTTTGTTTAACATGACAACAGACTTGTATCTGTTTGTTTAACATGACAACAGACTTGTATCTGTTTGTTTAATATGACAACAGACTTGTATCTGTTTGTTTAACATGACAACAGACTTGTATCTGTTTGTTTAACATGGCGACAGACTTGTATCTGTTTGTTTAACATGACAACAGACTTGTATCTGTTTGTTTAACATGACAACAGACTTGTATCTGTTTGTTTAACATGACAACAGACTTGTATCTGTTTGTTTAACATGACAACAGACGTGTATCTGTTTGTTTAACATGACAACATACGTGTATCTGTTTGTTTAACATGACAACAGACTTGTATCTGTTTGTTTAACATGGCGACAGACTTGTATCTGTTTGTTTAACATGACAACAGACTTGTATGTGTTTGTTTAACATGACAACAGACTTATATGTGTTTGTTTAACATGACAACAGACTTGTATCTGTTTGTTTAACATGACAACAGAATTGTATGTGTTTGTTTAACATGACAACAGACTTGTATATGTTTGTTTAACATGACAACAGACTTGTATATGTTTGTTTAACATGACAACAGACTTGTACGTGTTTGTTTAATATGACAACAGACTTGTATCTGTTTGTTTAACATGACAACAGACTTGTATCTGTTTGTTTAACATGACAACAGAATTGTATGTGTTTGTTTAACAGGACAACAGTTTTTAATTTGTTTGTTTTCTCGTTATATCGACAAAGGCCTCTGACCGACACGTTTATTTATTTTGTGCTGCCCTCATGCAATAAAGTTGTCACTTACAGTTTTATATTTATATTGTTTCCATGGAGAGCGTGTGGACGGATCGATAGCTCATCGGACTCCAAGCCAGGAGACCGCTAGTTTGAATCCCGAAAGAATCAACATTTTTTTTTCCAATTGGGGGTGAAACAAAAAAAACTCTGACTTCCAACACATCGCGGCGACAGCACTGGGCAAGCGGCCTTTATTCTCTTGTCCTATAATTCAACGCCGGCAAAACCCAATAATTGGAAAATGCGGTTAAATTAGTTTTTTTTAATTTTTTTTTTTGCTCCCATGAATATACAAAATGTGTCCCAGTGGCTGCCGCGTGCGACATGGACATAGCACATGTTTGTGAAACCATGAACTCAATATTTATTTTTTGTAATCAGCAATCACGTTTATGTTTTTATTGAACCATATTTGTTAGAGTAAACAATCATCGATCATGTAATGAGAGGGAAAAGCTGATCATGATCATTGGAACAATTGAGAGAAAAGGGGATAGAAGTTAACAAAGAGAGAACAAATAAACACCAGGTTGAATAAAATAAAGGTAGGAAGTCAACAACTGATTTGATTAAAAACATAGACCTGCAAAAAATATAACGGATCATTCATTCATTTTCCGTTCGGGCCGAAGTCATAGTTTTCCACGATTGACAAATTCTTTCTAGTTATTGTAGTTCTTTGTTGTTTCATAGACTCATGGTTGAGCTTTCCCTGGTAATTTTTGGGCGTAGCGATTATCTTGGTCTGCTTTGTTTTCTTTTGCCAGATGGTTTCCACGTGAATACCTGGTTGGGAAGTCTTCTTGTTTTCATTCTCAGCCATTACCAATGTATTTCCAAACAGGATACACAAGATATAATGATAGTACATGATCACTTACATTACCTCGCAGACATTTAATCATCGAGTGCCATCTCCGCAACGAAGGTTGGCTACCATGGAGAATTCTGCTGTCTCTTGCTTTGATGGTGCAGGTTGTCATAGACTGACTTGTCCATCTTTTGATGTTACTCGTCCATGTTAGGCTTGGTCTGTGTCTGCCTCTTTTACCCTGTATTTTCCCTTTCAATATTACTTTTAGTAGGCTGTTTTTTTCTTTTAACATAGCCGAAAAATTGCATTTGTCTTCTTTGAATTGTGTTTAGTAGTTCGCTTCTCATTTTTTTTTGTTTTAAGACTTCATCTTTTGTTTTCCTTTCCCTCCATCCAAAATTCGACCTATTCTTCTTTATATCCATATTTCAAAGGCATCAATTCTCATACATTTAATATCTATATACATTTCCTCTATTTAGATCCGCTACTGATGATCAGAATTAAATAGAATAACTTCACTAGAAGCTGTCTTGACAAATAACATCGCAAGAAATGTGATAAATCCTGTTTTAAAGCGACTTTATTTATAACATAAAACAATAACAACAACAGTATTGCTTGCTGTACGAGAACTTAATCATCAATAACAGTATCACTTCTAAGACATGTTGTTCCAACATTTGTTTTTGTCTTTGTTTTTTTTTAGACAAACTATACTGTTTGTCTCAAAGCAAACCAATTATCTCCCCCGTTCAATTAAAGAGTGATCTCTCGTGGGTTATGTGCCTGGAACTGAACAGTTCAACGACAACATTAAAAGTGGCATCACTTCTATTACCGCCCTGCTTAACCTTGCTACAAACAACAGCATGAACTTTAAACGTCAGAACTGATTGCTGAGAAGCCAGACAGCAATGTTATCGTCATGTGTGGCACTAGGAAACGTTTGGACGTTTTACATTTCTGAAGGTGGTCTGAAACATGACACCGGTGAAGGTAAATTTGTCACTGGTTACAATTATGTGTTCTTTCCTAAATGATGCAAGCAAATAAGTGTTCAAACAGTTTGCACACACACACTAGCACATAGCAACAGGCGTTTATGAGTCCGTGTCACTCCTTCAGATGAAAGAGATGGGAGTTAAGATGGGCACAGCCAGCAACGAGAAATTTAGTGGGCGTGTAGAAAACAAATCAACCATCACAGAAATGGAGGCGTCAGTAGCTGGACACTGCAAGACTTGCTGGACAGGTGATCTGAACACCTATGGACATGTTCGAAGTGTAATGATAATTACCCGCTAATAATTCAATAACAATAACAGTCGTTTATTGCAACAGACCTTCCTGTAGTGAGTATTACAGAAAAATAAAGTGCACATATTAATTTGGCGAAATTGTAAATAGATCTAGAGTAAACATTAAAAGAGAGTTGCTCAGCTGCTTTGATTGTTTACGTACTTATTTACTAAACATTGAATCACTCTCTTGGTTATGTTTATAAAACAATCATATAGTTCTAGTGGCAAGAAATAAACATTCTTTCCTCGCTTTAATTGTGTGCACAAAACGCGTTTACAAAACTTGAATCAATCTTTATCTGTCTAGTTATACTCTTCTTGTCTTTAGAAGAGTTAATATTATCAACGAGAAAGTTTGAAAAATGACAAGGAACAAGTATAAATGTTCATGAAAATCTGCCTCGTACATCTGTGAAAAAAGAAGGCTATTTTGGCCGAGCATTTCATTAGGAGAATAAGGGAAGTTCTAAATTAAGTGAGAATGAAAATGCTGAACTAATGAACTCAATTCGAAAAAGGCAACTGAGATTTTTGGGGCATGTGAAGAGACACAATCCCCCACTAAAAGTCATCTTGGAAGGGAAAGTACAAGGTAGACGAGACAGACCAAGACTAAAGTGGACTGATAACAGGAAAATCTAGTCCAGTGAAACTATAACAACGTGCACTATCAAGGCAAGAGACACAGTAACATGAAGTTCCATAGTGGCCTTCCTTCGGTGTGGAGCCTCCACTGATGATAAGTAGAAGAAGAAGAAGGAAGTAGACTACTGTGTGATCAGAGATTTGACTGACAGGGAATTGGTTCGAACAAATCTAGAAAGGAGAACACAACTGGGAAGAACTACTCAAACTGATGACTACTCAATGTTTCCGAGGGAACTGTAGGGCTTATGCAACTCTGATTTATTCACTATACGCTGCCCCACTGTTCTAGCCATCTTCGGTAAACACATTAAACTCAGTACTGATTATGTTTACCAACACGCCAATTGTTTTATTTTATGAAGACACATATGTCGACCCGCCAGGTAAACTTCACCACTCCACGTTTATGAAGCTAAAGGGCGGGATTGCCTGCGTCTTTGGCTTGAACTTGTCAAGTGAAGGTTCACATCACGCTCAGGGACATCTTCGGTTCCTCGAGTTATTTGACAAGAAACGTCACAATTTGGTTGGTATCTCCATGAGAACAGGCGTAGATTTTGAATTGTTATGGTCACTCCTGTATTCTTTTGTTTGTAATCTGAACAACACATGTGAGAAGAAAAGAATTGAAATACTCGTATATATGGAGCATTGCAGGCATAGAAAGTTAATGGAGAATTAGTGTTAGGGAGTAAACCTCGGATGTTTAGGATAGATAGCTTTAAAACTAAACAATCAGGCGAAGCAGAAACGACTGGATAGTCATGGGACTGATTACGTCACATGACCAACGTTTCTAAGATTTTATCAGACAAAGCCAACGTTGGCAAGATGTCCACCATATTAAATTAATCTAATATTTTGCATAGATTATTACACATATGTCACATGACATCGCGTATTTAAAGACAGATTAAACGCCCCAATAGCAGAATAACTTAAGCTCTCTAGGTTGCAGTGAAAATGTGCATTTAAACTACTTTGTACTGGCAAATTGGACATCTATCTATTGTCCTTTCGAGCCGAAGACGGCACATGGGCAGAACCACAATCTCAAAAACAGAAACCTTGCATGCCAAAATGGCACATATTGCTGAGATCACTGCTCTAAAATATATGGCGCTGTTTCCATAACAATACTTTTTACAATGACAGCTTGTCGAGCCATCGATCAACCTCCTTAGTCGCCTCTTACGACACGCCTGGAAGGTCACAGTGTCACTATTCTTTACTTCCCTCATAATGAGGCCCCTGTAACACACGGGAAAAATTGGACATAGGATAGCTGAATACGCGTAGTTTGAGGTTGAACTCGTCAAGCGTTAGGTATGTCATAAGATGACAGACCATCCCCACTTAACATCGGATGACCCTCCTCAGTGTAGTCCTCAACGTGTACATCTAACTACCCCAGTTGTGTTGGCCAGTAGTCAAGAACGCAAAAATCTGAAGGCTAACACATTCATGGTAGAAGCCGCCATGACTGTTGACATTGATCACCGCTGTCGAAAGTAGTAGATCTGTGTAAGTGACTTTTGGGTAGCTGTTTCCTTAGGTGTAGACATTAGACTAGATTACACAAATTGTGAGCAGGTTAAAGTTGAACTATGAATTAGTTCTTCTTCTTTCCTTCCTCATTTGCCTTTCAGCGTCGAGGGTAGACTATTAATAGTCTTATAAAATATGCCTTCAGGACGTTTCATGAACTCTGTCTCAGAATGTAGTAATGTACTATGTTCTTGCAGCAAACGGTATTCAAGTACAAGTATTAACAATTACATGTAATAACAAAGAAGAAAGGGAAGACTAAAAAATATCTATCTATTGACCTTTCGAGCCTAGCCGGCCCATAGGGCATTGACTCAGATGCTCCTTCTCTTATCTGAATTTTTGTTCTAGCAGTTTTCAATCCTTGTAAACATATTTTATCAAATCTCACCATTTGTCTCTGTTCTGTGCACGCAACTCTATCTCATTGAGGGAGTCGATTCCTGCTGCTCTTGCCTCTCTGATCAATGTTCTTCTCAGTGCCTCTCTGGGTCGGCCTCTTTTCCTCTTATCTGTTGTTTCCCACATGAGAGCTTGCTTTGTTATTCGGTTATTATCTCTCCTCATCAGATGTCTAACATATGACTATCGTCTTTTCTTTATTACTGAAGATATTAGTGGTTGATTGGCGATTTCTCTAATTTCTTCGTTTGTTTTGAATTCGTTCCACGCTATACCAAGTATTTTCCTTAGACATTTATTTTCGATTGCGTTCAACTTTGTTTCTGTCTCTCGTTTTCCAGCTCTCACATGCATACGTCAGGGTCGATAGTACGTTTGATTTGAATAGTCTAAGTTTTGTGTTTGTGCTGATGAGTTTTGATTTCCACAACTTTTCAAGGGTTCTGAAAGACATTGCTGCTTTAGCTATTTTGAATTTAATTTCTTTACTTGTATCCCCCCCCCTCCCAATCAATGTAACTTCCAAGATAGATAAAAGTGGTCGGTCTCTTCCACTGGTTTGATTTCCATGTATATTCTGTCTTCTGTTGAAATTAAGCTAAAATATAGATTGTTGAAATATCAAACGCTTCATAGATTTTCATGTTTTTGTTGTGCTAAGATCATCATCGCTGTACATCAGATAGTAGATGTTCCGATATCCCCCCTCGAGAAAATCCGGAGAGAATCGTGACTAACATGCACGAACTCCGTAACACAACCTGGAATCCGCGGTCTGGGTAGATTTTTGCTGACAATTTTGCCCGATCAGCGGCCACATTTAGGGCCTACTCTTTTCTATTTTAACGTGCGCCAGTGCACACGGGACCTCCGGTTTATTACCGTTATCCCAGAGTGCTAGACATAGAATCTCACTACCTAAGAGAACAGGGGAGGATAATGTCATAAAGAAAGCACGGATTAATTTTTCCTGTTTTGAAAAATCACCACCGAGTATGGTTGCTTTAGACCCTAGTCCTTCATGTCCTCAGGTCGGCGTCGTATCCTCTGGACTTCTCAGTCCCCCCTAGATTTTTTATGTTTGAAATACAACCAGTTCAAGAACACTCGAATTTCCCTAGAGCTTCTAAAGCATAAGAGCATTTATAACAAAGCAGATA
This sequence comes from Megaustenia siamemsis, assembly GCA_032433765.1. Classification (NCBI taxonomy): domain Eukaryota; kingdom Metazoa; phylum Mollusca; class Gastropoda; order Stylommatophora; family Ariophantidae; genus Megaustenia; species Megaustenia siamemsis. The sequence continues at coordinate 22,713,604 of JAVIAB010000073.1, read as the reverse complement.
CATAATAAGACCGTTTTCATTTGCTAATGTTGTAAAAAAAAAAAAGTAAGCATACAAAGCGTTGAAAAATAGGGGAAATTTCGCAGTTGATATCGATTTCAGGTTGTTGGAGTCTTGCAGAAGTCTGCTTTCTTATCTCTATTTATTCCTTCCAACTTGCAATCCCTCTCGAGTTGTTGAAGTAAGTTAAGCAAACAGAATAATTACATGGAATTTGAATAGCTGTGTTGAGCAAATCGTGTCTGGATTTCAATTCCTTGCAGAAAGCTTCCCGGATCATTTGTCGCCACTCGAGGCCAACTTGAGCTGTAAAACACGAGAACAATACCGTGCAGGATAGCCCGAGGAGAAGCGAGAGATAAAACTGCAGACCGCAACGAATAGGAGCAATTTTTAACGGTGGCTTTATGTTCCAGGGTGGAAAACAAAATAAAGTGCAAGAAGCCAAAGTCTTAAATAGCTTCCATTGTTGTACCAGGCACAAGTTACGGGTAAGGGGAGATGAGTACGAGGGGGTGGGTTGTAAAGGTAACGGGTGGGAAATTGTTTAATAAATTGTAGGGGTTTTCTGACACGTTTCTGAATCCCAGTCTTTAACTTCAGTGAAGTAAGCATGTGATTGTCCTGAGTTGTTAACGCATTCGTGGTGTGAGATTGTCTTGAATTATTCAATGTATTCATGGTGTGTGATTGTCCTGAGTTGTTTAACGCATTCATGGTGTGTGATTGTCTTGAATTATTCCATGTATTCATGGTGTGTGATTGTCCTGAATTACTCAATGTATTCATGGTGTGTGATTGTCTTGAGCTTATTCAACGTATTTATTGTGTGTGATTGTCCTGAATTTTTCAATGTATTCATGGTGTGTGATTATCTTGAATTATTCAACATATTCATGGTGTGTTATTGTCCTGGATTATTCAATGTATTCATTGTGTGTGATTGTCCTGAATTATTCAACGCATTCATGGTGTGTGATTGTCTTGAGTTGTTTAACGTTCCATGGTGTGTGATTGTCTTGAGTTGTTTAACGTATCCATGGTGTGTGATTGTCCTGAATTATTCAACGTATTCATGGTGTGTGATTGTCTTGAGCTTATTCAACATATTCATGATGTGTGATTGTCTTGAGCTTATTCAACGTACTCATAGTGTGTGATTGTCCTGAATTATTCAACGAATTCATGGTGTGTGATTGTCCTGAGTTAGTAGCCAACGTATTCATGGTGTACGATTGCCCTAAGTTTTTGGATGTTTTCATGGTGTATGATTGTCCTGAGTTATTCAATGTATTCATGATGTATGATTGCCCTGAGTTATTCAATGTATTCATGGTGTATGATTGCCCTGAGTTATTCAATGTATTCATGGTGTATGATTGTCCTGAGTTATTCAATGTATTCATGGTGTATGATTGCCCTGAGTTAGTCAATACATCCGTTATGAAAATGTTGTTAAAACATAAATATAGCATTTGTTCTGCCCAGGTGCCTGTCACACAGGAAGACAGGCAGAGTACATGACCTGAAGTGACCGAACCGTGCCATCAGCCTGACAGACTGGTTGTATGAAAGTTGTGTGGTGGTTTAGAGGTCTATAGCAAGCTTCCACCGATGTATATTTTAGTTGCATTATTGTGTTGCTAGTTTCTAAAAAAAAAATCATTTGTAGATGGTTGCTATTTGTTTTATCCAAGTTGAGTTGAAATTGTAAACACAATATTTTTTTTTTTTTCTTTAACTGAGGAAGGTGTAATTTCATCTCCAGAAAGTGACATACTGAACAAATTAAATTATCAAATACGGGGGACTGGTTGGTCTCGAGGAAAAACGCCGGCCTCGAGACAGAGAGGTTGCGGGTTCAAATCCCGGCTGTACCAGTTGGGATTTTTATTATGATTTCTCTCTGCGGCAACTACCCCTGGTCTCAGCAGCGAGGCTCGGCTTGAAACGTCAATTACTCATGGACGGAAAAAAATATGAGTACCTCCGAAGACGGTGTTATCTTTCTGTGCGGCGAGGGACCACTGTGCACACGGCTGCCAGGGAAAAACGGATTAACACGCAAAATTCAGTTCCTAGTCTCTAGGGACTTCGTCAGAGATCAAAAGCGGCGAAAGCAAAAAAATAATAATAATAATAATTAAATACAAGAATAAAATAAAACAGTTAAATCTTCTTGCCTGTCACAACAATGAATTATCATCTAAAATCCTTCCAATAACGTCAGGCGTCACACAATGTACCTCAGCGTAAGTTCATTCTTTGGGTAAGGTCTGTGTTCTCGTATTTCCTGGAAGCCTTTTTCTTTCCTATTGCCGCCAGTTTAAGGGCCTGTTCTGTGATGCCTCTGGTTATCTTCTCTCATCTCATGGTCGTCGAATTATGCCCACCTTCTCACCTGATTGAAGACCAGACCGCTGCTAGCAGGGCTATTTTTTCTTACTCTGGTTTTGAATACATTTAAAGTAAATAGTAAAGAGCCCCCGTCACGCCAAGTGCACGTGTAGGGAATATGGTGTTAGTGACCATCAATTTTACAGACCTTCAGCACATGATTTTTGGGGTAATGTGGTCGGTATTACACTCCTGCCGCTTTACTACAAATTTCTATTCTCTTCTTCAAGCTTCTATTCTGCGAAAAGATCCGGTACTCATTTAAGGCTGGGTAAACCCGGAAGCCGTCGGTTGGGATCGAACCCTACCCCTTGTCCTTTATTGTCCAGTTCACTAACCACTGAGCTATAGCAGCTCTTGAATACATTTAGTCTATTATCAATTAGCTCAGTGGTTAGTGAACTGGACTACAAAGGACAAGAGGTAAGGTTTGATCTCAACCGTCGGCTTCTGGGTTCACCCAGCCTTAAATGGGTACCGACTTTTTTCTGGGAAAGTAAAGTGTCACGGGCGTAATACCGACCACATTACCCCAAAAATCATGTGCTGAAGTTCTGTAAAATTTATGGTCACTAACACCATATTCCCTATACGCCACTTGGCTTGACGGGGGCTCTTTACTTTTTTTACCTATTTTCAATTCCATTCCTTGTTTTCTCAATTGTTAACGAAATGAAACTACTACAATTTTCTTCTTCAGTATTCTCCTGACTACTCCTTTTAATTAGATAAGGACGTTAAGTGAACGTGGATTCGTCGTGTCTCTAGTTTACGACAAGCTATATTTTCTACGACTTTCGGCGTGTCAATCTGCCTTGGGCGTGATTTACAGATTTAGATTTTGAATTGTTGAAGAATTTGTGCCCGGACAGCGGCCACATTGGCTTTTTTTCCGACTTTTAACTGCCGAGGATTCTCTAACGTGCTCAGAGTGCACACATGGCCTCCTGATTTATTGCTGTTATGAGAGTGCTAAACAGCAGATCTTACAACCCATATATCGGAGAAGTGTAAAGCTAACAAGAAACAGTGGATTCAATAAGAGAAGAGTACAGCCAACAAGAAACAGTGGATACAATAAGAGAAGAGTAAAGCCAACACGAAACAGTGGATTCAATAAGAGAAGAGTAAAGCCAACAAGAAACAGTGGATTCAATAAGAAAATTATCATTGCATGTGGCTGTGGGTTGGAAACTGGCTTCCTCTTGTTTTGAAGGCCGACGCCTTGCCTCTAGACCACCAAGCTCCCATTAAAAATGTGCTCTTAGAAATGTATAAACCAATCAAAGTAGGGAAACTTCTTCTCGTGACAACTGATGTTAAATCTTTCAGGCTGGGACTTAAATACCACAATCAAGCAGGAATGAGCTGTCGTGATAGTTGTGTCCCTACGATATCCGAAAAGAAGCGATAGCGAATATGAGCTTACGTGTTAGCAGTATATATTGTACTCTTATTTCCGTATTTATATTTATGAATATAGCAAGTCGCCTTTATACATACCCTGTACATTCAGTATGCAACGTTGTTCTTTTACTGCCGGTCTGAAAGTTATCGTTGTTTGTCTCTGTCGCATGCATTAGTGTGTTTTAGCTGTAAGCTCTTGACCTCTTGGAGTCTTTGGTCATTCAACACCGCTGTCCATGAACGATGTTATCGACCTGCAGAAACTTGGTGGCGTTTGACGTTACCAAAATCAGATTTTTATTTTTTTTTACAAGCCGTGATGTATGTTCAGCAAATAGCAACATCATGAAAAACAGATATCTGGTTTATAAAATTCAATAAAAGAAGTCACAAAAGAAACAGCAGGAAGATTAAAGCAGGAAACATCAGATACTATATAATTGCAAGTAAAACAAACATGTGCAAAATAAGCGTGTTTGTGTTGTAGAAATAACATGCATTGAGTATCCATATTTTTATAATTGGTGATTGGAAACATTACGCAATCGTACGCGCACACACACACCAGCTCGCTTACATTTGTCGCTATTTAACCTCTCTATGTTCAGTTTGTTTTTAAAAATCCAACTTATCGCATTTCACTTTTTTGTATCGTCTCCTGCTCTCACAGCCACACACACACACGCACACGCACGCACACACACACACACACACACACACACACACACACACACACACACACAACGCGTTGCGAGATAACAATAATTGATACACTAATCACCAACTCTCGGTATTTCCTCTATTCACAACTTCCCTGTCGTATGTATGCTCTCAAACAATCCCCTTACACAACACCCACCTCAATCAACATTCTATCTGCCACATCCTCTTCTCCCATGCAGTTGCTACAACATTTTATCAACTTCCAACATTCCAAATATTGTTAGCTCGACCAACTCGCCATAACAGTCGCTCACCACGACCCCGAGGGCGCTGAATCTCTCGGGAAAGCCTCATCCGAAAGAAATTCCTACTGCACTTAACACAGGCCCTCCCGCTGTTAGATCCAGGAGCCTTATCTTGTTTTACCCTTCTCGTGGGGCTCTAATTTAAATAGAAATTTGTAGAGCGCCAGTGAATGTTGAGTGAGCACACTACGGGATAAATGAGGATGAGTGTTGTCCTAAGAAAGAGATATTCTAGTCGAAAGAATTTAGGAGAGAGTTTTTTATCTATGAGACTACCGACTGATCATTCTACGCACCTGCAAAGCTGCTTATCAATATACATTTTTACCTACAAATATACCCAGTTCCGTACCCACATATATACCTCACTTCCATACACACATAACTAATCCCCTGCTTACATACATACATATCTTCCTAACTACACATTTATCTGATTACTCCGCTTTTCTGCAGATAATTTACCTACTACACCATTTTGTCTGTCTGTCCACAGGTCGCCTGCCCATATCTCTGTCTGTCCACAAGTTGCCTGCCCATATCTCTGTCTGTCCACAGGTCAACTGCCTACCTCTCTCTCTCTCACTCTGTCTATCCAAAGCTCGACTGACTACCTGTCTCTCTATCCAAAGCTCGACTGACTACCTGTCTCTCTATCCAAAGCTCGACTGACTACCTGTCTCTCTATCCAAAGCTCGCCTGACTACCTGTCTCTCTATCCAAAGCTCGACTGACTACCTGTCTCTCTATCCAAAGCTCGACTGACTACCTGTCTCTCTATCCAAAGCTCGCCTGACTACCTGTCTCTCTATCCAATACTCGCCTGATTACCTTTCTGTCTGTCTGTCCACAAGTCGTCTGCCTACCTGTCTCTTTCTGTCCAAAGGTTGCTTGCCTGTCTGTCTGTCCACAGCTCGATTGCCTACCTGTCTACCCAGAGATTGCTTGCCTATCTCTCTGTCTGTCCACAGGTCGTCTGCCTATCTCTCTGTCTGTCCACAGGTCGTCTGCCTATCTCTCTGTCTGTCCACAGGTCGTCTGCCTATCTCTCTGTCTGTCCACAGGTCGTCTGCCTATCTCTCTGTCTGTCCATAGGTCGCTTATCTACCTATCTGTCTGACTATAGGTCGCTTGCCTATCTCTCCGTGTGTCTTTCCACAGCTCGCTTGTCTACCTGTCTGTATGGATGTCCATCACTTCTTCTCTCCTTCCTCATTTGCCTTTCAGCGTCGACAGTAGATATAATTTGCGGTCTTTTGCTCTTCTGTTCGCCTCTGCTGCTGTTATGTTTCCTAGTGCTGCTAATACACCACCGATCCATCTTTTTTCGTGGTCGACCTTTGGGTCTGGTATTCCCACAACTTTTATTGAAGGCTCGTTGTGTTGTGTTTTGATCTTTCTGCTTTGTCACGTGGGCCAAACCATTCCATTTTATCTGTTGTTTCTTTATATATTCTACGGGGGGGGGGGGGGGTGTGCTATTCCTAGCTTCCTTCTCAGTTCTTCACTTCTGATCCTATCTCTCAGACTGTTTCCTGTCATTCGTCTGACACATTTCATCTCAGTAGAGGTTATTTTATGACGTCCATCACTATATTCATAATTCTATTGCTGACAGCCATTCTTTCATTTACTTGCTACGTCATCCGTTGACAAATCATTTATGTTAGGTGTCTGCACAACAGAATAACATTTTTTTTTAAAATTGTATGCTGCATCTTTGAGGATACGACAGAAATAAAAAAAAAAACGTTTCGATTCTAAAAGATCTTCAACGGCGCACAAACATAAAGAAAACAGACTACAAATATAGGTTGGAAAGTGGGGTGGGGCGCCGGGATGGAATCCACTATCTACTATGAGAAGAAGAAGTCAAGATGGTTGCTTTGTGGATTTTCCCTGAATACAAATACACGTATATACATTCACAGCGGGTTTTCCGTGTTAAATACACACTTGGGAGTATACGCGCCCATTGGCGTCCTGTAGGGAGACATCAAGTTTGTTCCATTTTGCGTTCCCTCTGGCTTCCATTCTCATGGAGCCCTTAAGTCTGACCGCACTGTTTATCATAATCTGTTCTATTCTCTGCCTCACTATCCACAACTCTTCTATCATTCGCACGCTCAGTCTACAGTGTTCTCTGCCTCACTATCCACAACTCTTCTATCATTCGCACGCTCAGTCTACAGTGTTCTCTGCCTCACTATCCACAACTCTTCTATCATTCGTACACTCAGTCTACAGTGTTCTCTGCCTCACAATCCACAACTCGTCTATCATTCGTACACTCAGTCTACAGTGTTCTCTGCCTCACTATCCACAACTCTTTCATCATTCGTACGCTCAGTCTACAGTGTTCTCTGTCTCACAATCCACAACTCTTCTATCATTCGTACGCTCAGTATACAGTGTTCTCTGCCTCACTATCCACAACTCTTCTATCATTCGTACGCTCAGTCTACAGTGTTCTCTGCCTCATTATCCACAACTCTTCCATCATTCGTACGCTCAGTCTACAGTGTTCTCTGCCTCACTATCCACAACTCTTCCATCATTCGTACGCTCAGTCTACAGTGTTCTCTGCCTCACTATCTACAACTCTTCTATCATTTGTACGCTCAGTCTACAGTGTTCTCTGCCTCACTATCCACAACTCTTCTATCATTTGTACGCTCAGTCTACAGTGTTCTCTGCCTCACTATCCACAACTCTTTCATCATTCGTACGCTCAGTCTACGGTGTTCTCTGCCTCACTATCCACAACTCTTCTATCATTCGTACGCTCAGTCTACAGTGTTCTCTGCCTCACTATCCTTATACTGACACCCGACAAGACTACCAAAGTTCGGACAACCCGTGCTCGATTCTCGCTGGAAGCAGTGTGAGCTCTTTGTACTGTGGTTGGAAAAAAAAATACCCATGAGGTCGACCCAGCCACTGGTAGAAATTGGTACCAGGGTAGTACTCTGGGAAGGTGGCGAATGGGGCATCGCATCGTGAGTTTCGATTCTTGAAGCGACACTATCCAGAAGTCTTCGAACACTTCTGGAAAGGCGACATAGCCCATATGGGTGAAAACTCGCGTGTTAAGACGCTGATTCAACTCTCTTACTTTCCTTTACTATCCCTAACTTGTCCTTATTTCATAAGGCCACCCTACAGTGTTCTCTACCTCGCTATCCCCAACTTTTCCATCTTTCAAAAGTCCACCCTACAGTGTTCTCTACCTCGCTATCCCCAACTTTTCCATCCTTCAAAAGTCCACCCTACAGTGTTCTCTACCTCGCTATCCCCAACTTTTCCATATTTCAAAAGTCCACCCTACAGTGTTCTCTACCTCGCTATCCCCAACTTTTCCATCTTTCAAAAGTCCACCCTACAGTGTTCTCAGCTTGACAGTTCTTGTGATCACTTCTCAGCTCAAGCTGTTATCATTGTGCCCACATTTTCTTGGCTAGATATCTCAGCAAGTGCTTTGCTGCTAGAAAATGTCTTTCAAAAAATGTTCCACGTAATGTTTGTACATAATCATAATGGGCTTATTTTTGCACATTCTACAGTTCCCCAGCACTCAGATCCCCATAAAGCACCGGGTATACAGAGCTCTCATATATTCTTAGTTTTCATAGACACTAAACACGATCTCTCCAATTCTTTCTGTCTTTTGCTCTCCTTTCAAACTGATTATAATTATAATTCACCCTTGTAGTCTCTATGTAAAGCTGTCTAGTAGCAGACTCTTTAATCAACATTATCATCTAGTACCAAGCCTGCTGGCATATGTGATCATGTCTCTCCACAACTTTCGATCTGGACAGTTATTTATCATTTCTGTTATTGATCTTCTGCAAAGCCATTCTCTTAAGCTGTCTTTTCTCTTTGCTTCACTATATCTCTTCGTTCCTTAATTTTCCCAGTTGTTAGAATATATTCCAGCTGTTCCCTTCTCATTACGTAGCCAAGAAATGATTGTTTCTTTCTAACATTCGATATTAGCTCTGTTTTTTTGCTTTGGCCTTTTTCATAACGTTTTCATTACTCTTCTTAGCTGCCCATGATATTCTCAACATTCTTCTGTAAAACCATATATCTACAGCCACCAGTGATTATCTTGTCTGTTGTCCTATTGTCCAGACTCTGTCATAGATACTTCAAATATATGCTGTTTATAATGTCAATGAACTTTTGTCTTAACTTAACAACTTATTTATGTTTACATCTGCTTCATTTTAGTGTGTTATGTTTTCTGATAATTCATTCTTGTTCTTAATGAGGCGATCGGGGATGTTTTTCCTCAGCTCACCTTAACCACTTTTTCCTGCATCACTCTAGCAACCTCTCTGTACGGCACTGATACACTTTGTTTCTCTCGCGACCTGTCTGTACTTCACTCGTTCACGTTATGACTTTTCCAGAGCCCTCAAAATGAGCTCGTAGTTTATCTGACATTGAATAGGGTGCATTTTTTTCTGGGCTCAACTTGCACTCGTTTTTCCCAGAATAACACACAGTCGCCATTATTATCCTCTCTTCCTGTGCCAAACTCTTCGCCACAATCTTTATGATAGACTAGTTCTACTGTATAATGATGAAGCAAGCTTTTCAAGTGTAAGTAGCATTAGATTTTTGCTAAATCTAGACAGTTTTACTTAATGGACCAATCACTTAATTAACTTCTGGACAGTTTTACTTGATGGACCGGTCACTTAATTAATTTCTAGACAGTTTTACTTGATGGACCAGTCACTTAATAATTTCTAGACAGATTTACTTGAAGGATCTATCGCTTCATTCATATCTAGACAGTTTTACTTGATGGACCTATCGCTTAATTAATTTCTAGACAGTTTTAATTGATGAACTCTGGCCAATGGAAGGGGAGATCAATGGTTCCGACCCCAACACAGGCTAGGGGTTTTTTTTCTACCCAAATCAATGGTTTCTTATTGACCTAACCCCTCCACGTTCTCTGGTAGTGACATCCGATTGTTGGCCATCTCGGAACAAGAGGAGATCACACGAGCACTCTGCGGATGTTAAATAGCGCAATTAAAAATAAAAAGGGTTAGATCATATATGACCGCTTCCCGGGTAAAAACGCGTGGAAATAAAACAAATCTATTTATTTATTCCCTTCCAGTTTCAGTGTTTTCACCGATGTTATGGAGTTTTTGTTCCTAAGCTCAGACCATCTTCAGTGCTTTCGTGCGTAGCGGCGGTGTTGCATGCAGGTAGAGGTTCTGTGGGGGGGGGGAGGCGCGATAGCTCAGTGGTTAGTGAGCTGGACTACACAGGACAAAAGGTAGGGTTCGATCCTAACCGACGGCTTCCGGGTTCACTCAGCCTTAAATGGGTACCGGATTTTTTTTTTTTATTATTGGAAAGTAAACGGCACGAGCGTAATACCGAACACATTACCCCAAAAATCATGTGGTTAAGGTCTTTTCATGTCTATATAATTGTACCTGGTGGAGCTAGCAAATAATTCATGTCTATATAATTGTACCTGGTGGAGCTAGCAAATAATTCATGTCTATATAATTGTACCTGGTGGAGCTAGCAAATAATTCATGTCTATATAATTGTACCTGGTGGAGCTAGCAAATAATTCATGTCTATATAATTTTACATTATAGAGTTTACTGACACTCTGTTAATGACTAGATCAAAAGTCAGATGCTTTGGACCAGAATGAAATTTGTTGTAAACCACGCCATGACGTAGCTTACACGCCCATTTAACATCATTTTGCAGATGGTCAAGGAGAAGAAGTACCGGTCGGCGAACACAAACAAATAAACATAGACATACCCACACGAATTCCTAACTAGACATACCCACACGAATTCCTAACTAGACATACCCACACGAATTCCTAACTAGACATACCCACACGAATTCCTAACTAGACATACCCACACGAATTCCTAGCTAGACATACCCACACGAATTCCTAACTAGACATACCCACACGAATTCCTAACTAGACATACCCACACGAATTCCTAACTAGACATACCCACACGAATTCCTAACTAGACATACCCACACGAATTCCTAACCAGACATACCCACACGAATTCCTAACTAGACATACCCACACGAATTCCTAACTAGACATACCCACACGAATTCCTAACTAGACATACCCACACGAATTCCTAACTAGACATACCCACACGAATTCCTAACTAGACATACCCACACGATTTCCTAACTAGACATACCCACACGAATTCCTAACTAGACATACCCACACGAATTCCTAACTAGACATACCCACACGAATTCCTAACTAGACATACCCACACGAATTCCTAACTAGACATACCCACACGAATTCCTAACTAGACATACCCACACGAATTCCTAACTAGACATACCCACACGAATTCCTAACTAGACATACCCACACGAATTCCTAACTAGACATACCCACACGAATTCCTAACGACCATTAGACAAACATTAACTTTTCACAGACATATCTGGATCTTTTTTTAGCTCGACAACTTTATTCAACATGTACCTTTAAATAACTACAAGATCCCTGTAACATCCAGTTTAATTAAACACCTGTGATTTCCACCTGCTCACTTTCCTTCTCTTGTTTTCTCCACAATCCAGGTGTTTTGGCTCAAAGACAATGTTGAGATAAATGTAGACGTTGACGTTAACTTCATCATCACAAGCGAGGGCCACCTTATCATCAACCAAGCTAGAAAGGGCGACTCAGGCAACTACACATGTGGCGCGAGCAACATAGCGCAGCGTCGCACTAGCACATCGGCGCTTTTGACTGTGTTTGGTAAGTGTGTAATCGTCATGTCTTTTCAATTTAATTTATTTTTAATTGCAGTAGGGCTTCGTGAAAAGAGGGGAAAAACCATAAAGGAATGTAAAGTACAAGACACTAGACAAGCGGCTATACCATTGTACCAGACTAGTACATAGATCACAGTTGTTTGTCAATTATACTTTAGTTGATTTTCTTATACGCACGTTTCTGCTATTATCATCATCATCATGTGCCGTCTCCGCAACAAAGGTTGGCTACCATGGAGCGCCATTCTGCTCTGTCTCTTGCTTTGATGGTGCAGGTTGTCATAGGCTGATTTGTCCATATTTTGATGTTACTCGTCCATGTTAGTCTTGGTCTGCCTCTGCCTCTTTTACCTTGTATTTTCCCCTCCAGGATTACTTTCAGTAGGCTGTTGTGTCTTTTAACATGGCCCAAGAATCGCATTTGTCTTGTTCTAATTGTGTTCAGAAGTTCTCTTTTCATTTTTAGTTGTTTTAAGACTTCATCGTTTGTTTTCTTTTCCTTCCATCCAATTCTACCTATTCTTCTATATATCCACATTTCAAAGGCTTCAATTCTCGGTTCTGTTTTCTTGTCTAATGTCCATTTTTCAGCACCATACAGGAATATTGGATAATATATCTGCAATTATGCGTTCAAAAATTGTATGACGATCTTAGAGATGAAAAGAGACCAAAGGTCAGACCAGTGTTGAGATATAAACATGAAAATCTGACTGCAGATCGTAGCACATGTAGAACAAAAATAACAAAAATATCACAGGAACTTTTGAGGCAGTGCTTATATCAAATTCAGAAGACAATAGGCGCAGGAGAAAGGAGACGAGGCCGCCCACTACAAATACATTTTGTTTATTCCGTTGACGGATCTTTCTATCCATTATTGGCAGATTCAGCCACGAGAGAAGCTGAATTCAGCAAAGCAGCATCCAGCATAAGACACTAATAATTTTAACAACCTACTGACTAATTATGACTGCTTGCTACCAACCGTATCTCAAAACGCTAAAGGCCGTATGTGTGTGTGTATATATATATATGTGTGTGTGTTTAGAGTGATTAGAAGAAGCTGTCTCGTAAAATTTAAAAACCTCTGCGCTTACAAAAATAATATTGCATCTCCTAAAACTGTCAGATTTGCCAATCTGTGATCTTCTATTAAAATCATTAACAACTAAAGTATCATTCACACATAAACGTTTACTTTAGCTAATAAAAAAAAAAACGTTTCACGTTTTCACGTTTTGTGTGTGTGATGTCACAAATTCAAACCACTTCCATAAAATATCATTTTAATAATGAGAGAAATGTTATAGTCTCAGGGCATCTTCACCAATTACATGCTACGAAACTCCCAAGATTGGAACTAAACTGTCACTTCGAGGTAAAAACAAACAGCTGTGAGATAGATTGGATCTGGAGCTGAAGTATATTCATTCATATTTGAAGAAGATAAGAATGAACCCTGCAGCGCCTACAATGTCTCATATTGGTGGTATTGTCTGTATAGTTTTTAACGTCAATACATTTTTAGGTGATATCTCCATCACTGCGCCATTTTATTCCATTGAAAATAAACATTTCTTCTGTCGTTCACCCGATGACTACTCAAGGAATGAATAGACCTCTTCATCACCTGCCCTTAAATAGCAATTAAGTGGACGTGGATGTGTTGTGGTTCGCAAATAGACTGATATTTGCGCAGTTCGACCCAACACATCCGACTTCAGCACGGCATTTTTTTTTTAGTACCGGGTTGCCTTCCCGCTTCGATCCCTACTAGATAAAGACCCTCCAAATGGAATACTCTGTACGGAACAACAGCAGAACTTAGAAATACCTGCAGATATTACTACATGGCATTGGGCCGAAGTGCATCAGCTCAAAGGTCACTGGATCCATAACAACATCAACAGCCCTACTTGATTGGCCAAGCTGGGTAGTCTATTTTTTTTTTCCAGGTGCACCGCTATGAGGTGGAGAAGGGTCTTGGTCAGCTCTTTTGTTTGTCGATCCTGACAGCACTTATCTCAGATGCACGACAATCGTTTTGGTCCTCCTGTACCCATTTACACCCGGGTGAACATAGAATAAGATCTTCGTCTTCTTCTTTCCTTCTTCATTTTCCTTTCAGCGTCGAGGGGAGATATAATTTGCAATCTTTTGCTTTTCTGTTCGCCTCTGCTGCTGTTATTTTTCCTAGTGTTTCTAATATTCCGCCAATCCATCTTTTTCGTGGTCAGCCCTTGTGTCTTGTATTCTAGCAAAGTTTATTGAAGGCTCATTGTGTTGTGTTTTGATCTTTCTGCCTTGTCACGTGTCCAAACCATTTTATCTGTTATTTCTTTATACATTCTATACGGGGATTATTCCTAGCTTTTTTCTCAGTTCTTTATTTATGATCTTATCTCTCGGGCTGTTTCCTTTTATTCGTCTAACATATTTCATCTCTGTAGAGTTTGTTTTTCTTATTTATGTAGAATGAGGTCGGTAGTGAAATATCGTTTTCTAATGGATCTTGAATCATAAAGAAGACTGCGATCTATCTTCTCTATTACCAATACCTTATCTCCCCCCTCCCCCAACCCAGCCTTCCCTCCCATCCTCTACTCACACAAGAATTGATGCTCGTATTGTATCAAAATCAACTGTTACTATATTATGGTTATGGTTATGGTAGACCCGGTAACACTGCAAACGAATTAAAATCCATAATTGCTCAACCGCCCGTGCCAGTCGAATCATCCGAATTACTAACTCATTTCCCAAACAAAGAAAGGTAACTGTAGTCCCCATCATAGCTGTCTCAGCACAAGCCAAAAGACATACGGCGAAACCGCACAGAAAGTGAACACAGCCAACTGTTCCTTGTTTTACGATATCATCATTCATCGCAAACAAGGGGGATATCGATACATGATCAAAACGGATGAGACACACAGCTCACGGTGTGCGCAGAGCACTTAACTCAGTAGCTCATGCAACAAGCTGGACTTGGAATATGAGGAAACTGCAACAAGGAACACTTTTCATACATAACCTTCAATGGTTCCTTCCACCTATTCACCATATTGACCGGAAGTTCACGTCCTCCTGAAAATGATGATCGTCATATTTTTTTTTTTATGTATGTTACTGTAGTTTACAAGAAGAAGAGGAAGAAAATGGCCCTCCTATCGAAACTATTTTTGGTAATGTGGTCAGTGCCATTTTTCTACCCGTGAAAAAAATCTGGTACCCATTTACAGCTGGACGAACATGGAAGTCGTCGATCAGGATAGAACCTAAATTCAGACTGTAATAGTCCAGTTTATTAAACAACTGAGCAAATCGAGGCATGCTAGTAAATTACCAAGAGAACCCAGAATGTCAGCTCTATCTCTCTCAATATTTCCTTTAGTTTTTCTCCAACACTTTGTCTCTCTTTCTTATTCTGACTTAATCTTTCTTTCTTTTCTTTTTTGTTTGTGTGTGTCTGAGTGAAATGTGGAGTGGGGGTTGTTGATAAGAGAAGAAAGGTATGGTAGATGGCTGCTCTTTCTTTTCGTCTGATGTTTTTGTCATTTTCTTTATCATTTTCTATTCTGTCATATGTTATCGTCTTGCTTTTCTTTCAACATCTCCACCCTTTTGAGATCTCCATTACAACAGGTCTCTGGTTTATTGTTTATTTCGTGCAATGATTTCTGCCTGAATGACTGCATGAATAGTTCCTTGGTTCTTTCACTGTAGCTTGCATTCTTTTGCAAAGGGATTTCTTCGTCAGCCTTCATGGGCTTCAAGCTTTCTTTTATTTACATTCACGTGTCAAGAAAGCCATGGACTTCTTACTTGCATAGATTTTTATTTGTTATTTTTAAAATTGTTCTTTGCCTATGTCTGTTTATACGTTATTCTACCTACCTACCTACATACCTACCTACCTGTATACCTGTCTGTCTGTCTGTCTGTCTGTCTGTCTGTCTGTCCGTCCGTCCGTCCGTCCGTCCGTCCATCCCCCCGCCCGCCTGTCTGTCCGTTCGTCCGTCGATCCATCCATCCATCGCTTCCTCTGTCTATCTGTCTATTTGTCTACCTGCTTACTTATCTACCTATCTGTCTGTCTATATATCTATCCATCCGTCTCTCCGTTTGTCCGTCCGTTCTCTGCTCACCCATATGTGTGCCTGTATCTCATTCTTTCTGTCTGTCTGCACGTCCTCCTTTGTTCACTCATATGTGTGCCTGTATCACATTCTTTCTGTCTGTCTGCACGTCCTCCTTTGTTCACTCATATGTGTGCCTGTATCACATTCTCTCTGTCTGTCTGCACGTCCACCCTTTGTTCACCCATATGTGTGCCTGTATCTCATTCTGTGTTTATACGTCTCTCTGTTCACCCATATGTGTGCCTGTATCTCATTCTGTGTTTATGCGTCTCTCTGTTCACCCATATGTGTGCCTGTATCTCATTCTGTGTTTATACGTCTCTCTGTTCACCCATATGTGTGCCTGTACCTCATTCTGTGTTTATACGTCTCTCTGTTCACCCATATGTGTGCCTGTACCTCATTCTGTGTTTATACGTCTCTCTGTTCACCCATATGTGTGCCTGTATCTCATTCTGTGTTTATACGTCTCTCTGTTCACCCATATGTGTGCCTGTATCTCATTCTGTGTTTATGCGTCTCTCTGTTCACCCATATGTGTGCCTGTATCTCATTCTGTGTTTATACGTCTCTCTGTTCACCCATATGTGTGCCTGTATCTCATTCTGTGTTTATGCGTCTCTCTGTTCACCCATATGTGTGCCTGTATCTCATTCTGTGTTTATACGTCTCTCTGTTCACCCATATGTGTGCCTGTATCTCATTCTGTGTTTATACGTCTCTCTGTTCACCCATATGTGTGCCTGTACCTCATTCTGTGTTTATACGTCTCTCTGTTCACCCATATGTGTGCCTGTACCTCATTCTGTGTCTATACGTCTCTCTGTTCACCAAATGTGTGCCTGTATCTCATTCTCTATGTTATCTACCCGCCCGCCAATCCCCCCCCACCCATCTTCTACTCTTTTTCTCTGCTGGCCTCTCTCCCATCTCGTATCATTCCCTCCCTTTCCCCCTCACTACTCATCATTCCCACACCCCCCCCCCCCCCATATTTCTCCCTGTAATCCATTTTTCCTACTCTTAAAACGCATTCACTGTTTTCTTTAGATTCCAACTCAAACACCTTATCTCCAGTTTCAATCTTGCATAAACTTAAGATCCTACCTCCATCAATTCCCGTTTTATTTTTTAAGTTAAAAACATCTTTCCTCACCTCCACTTTCCGCTCTTACCACATTCCTTTAAAATAATCAAAACAAATGTGCACCGCCTTCATTTACTATTTCGCGGATTGTATGTAACTCACCCGGGACTGGAGTTAGGGAAGGTGGTGTAGACAGTCGTTTGAGTGAATGAAAATAAAAGCAAAATTAAACAGAAAAAGAACTTAGACCGGACTAATAAATGTAGAATTCCTCCTTTCTTTCTCTTGGGATTAAGTCCGCTTCCACCTCACCTCTTTAACTCCATCATTTCTCAGTTTCCTCACTCACTCGTCTTTATTTTTTGCACTCGTATGTAAACGCAGGATTTTTTTTTTTTACACTCACAAGTGGCAAGCATTTTTTAAAAAAAAGTTTGTAACATTTATCTGGATCTAGTTTTGGAGTTATTTTTAGTTGTCTCTTTCTAGTTGAGTTTTTATCCCCATCAACTTTTGATGTAAGAGAAGTTATACTGTTTGTATTTTACTTAAGTCTGCAATATTTTTGGTTGTGTTTTGATTTTTTAAAACATTATTTTGTGCATTGATTTACGAATACACCTGCTTGTTTTTATATAAAAGTAATGCATTAGTTATCTTCCTTTAATTATTTCAGTATCTAAGGGTAAAGATACGTTAAGTTTACGACTGTGTTTAAATTTAATATTTTATCAGAGTGGTTCACATTTGTGACCACACACAGGTATGAATTTTTCACCTGAGCTATTTTTTGTGTGTTAAAACTCTTTTAGAAGATTCATGCTTGTACGACAAATTTAACACTCTGTGTTTTGACGAAATCAATTTTCCATCACAATTTCTTTTACAATTTCAACGAAAAAAACATGAAATGGAAGAATCGTGAGAGAATCACATAAAGGACGTGTCCGATGTGGGATGAGGTGATCCGCCGACTAAACAAAACAAAAGAAGAAAAAAATTTTATTTTTGGGAATGAGAAGATGAGCAAATAAAACAATACGTAAAATGGTACTGAGCAGCTGGGCTAACAGAAAGAAGAAAGACAAGACAAACTACAACGTTTCGACAAATGCCATCATCAGGTATATAAAAGAAAGTAGGCACATTAAACACACAATTTCAGGTCAAAATGCGCAACAATACAGATCTAAACAATGGCGGAAAAGAAGGTGGCCCGGATTTTTGTTTTAAAAATCAATAGACAGTAGGGCATTAGGTAAAAGCCGATGAGCAAGAACACTAAGTTATCAACGTTAAACAGTTGTGCATTTCTTTCTTCTTTTCTTTCTTTCTTTCTTTCTTTCTTTCTTTCTTTCTTTCTTTCTTTCTTTCTTTCTTTCTTTCTTTCTTTCTTTCTTTCTTTCTTTCTTTCTTTCTTTCTTTCTTTCTTTCTTTCTTTCTTTCTTCTTTCTCTTCTTTCTTTCTTTCTTTCTTTCTTTCTGTCCTTCTATCTATCTATCTATCTATCTATCTATCTATCTATCTATCTATCTATCTATCTATCTATCTATCTATCTATCTATCTATCTATCTATCTATCTATCTATCTATCTATCTATCTATCTATCTATCTATCTATCTATCTATCTTTCTTTCTTTCTTTCTTTTTTTTCTTTCGACTTTTATTTCTTTTTTTATTTATTCCTTTTTCTCAATTTGATTTTATTTGTTCATTTAATCTTTTTATTTTTCTAGCAGTTCCTTGTTTAAATGTGTTTCTTCTTCTATTGATAGCAAATAATATATTTCTTCCTTCTCTTCGTCTTCATCTTCTTCTGCTACTATTTCTTCTTCCTCTTCTCTATCTTCTTCTTTTTAATGACTCTTCAAAGTCCGTTTAGATTATACTGCTACTTTAGCTCGGGCAGATTCGATTCCAACAATCAGTTTGTTTAGCACGAAGATGACATAGACCACATAACAATTCAGTGTCATCATTATCAAGTACCGGGCCTGCTGGCGTAGGTGATCATGTCTCTCCACAACTTTCGATCTCGGCAGCTGTTTACCATTTCTGTTGTTGACCTTCTACCAAGCCATTCTCTTAAGCTGTCTGTTATTTTTTCTCTTTGCTTCCCTTTATCTCTTCGTCCCTCAATTTTTCCAGTTGTTACAATATATTCCAGTTGTTCTCTTCTCATTACATGGCCAAAAAATGATGATTGTTTCTTCCTAATATTGGAAATTAGCTCTCTTTTTGCTTTGACCTCTCTCAGAACATTTTCATTACTCTTCTTAGCTGTCCATGGTACTCTCAACTTTCTTCTGTAAAACCATATTTCTACAGTGATTTTCTTGTCTGTTGTCCTATTGTCCATGATTCGCATCCATATGTTAAGACTGGCTCTACGTAACATTTAAGAACTCTCTTTTTCTTGTTTCTATTGTCAAAAATGGATTGCATAGTATCTTCCTCATTTTTTGGAAAGCTGCTTTTGCCTAAGCCATTCTGCATCTCACCTCTTTTGTACATCTTCCGTCTGAGGTTAACAAAGTTCCCAAATATTTACATTCACTTACTGTTTTAATATTGTTCCACTTGTCTTTATTTTTCACTGAGGTGATGTCTTTTTCTTTGTTTTTAACATTACCTCTGTCTTTTTGCTATTAAGGCTGAGTCCTTTATTTTTGCTTTCTTTCACTATAATGTCCAACATTTCTTTTAAATCATTTTCACTCTTAGCGATTAAGACATCATCAGCATACCTTAGATTATTTATATTATGACCTCCAATTGTTATTCCAGGCATGCCCCTTATGGATCTTAAAATAATCTCACTATAAATATTAAACGAATATGGTGACAACACACAACCAATTCAGTGTATTCGACTTTAAAGACTTGCTAACCAAAGCCGTGGTCCAGTAAATACTTACTTAGATCCTCCCGTAAAGCGTGTATAGGGAATGGGGTTAATAACTTTACTTTGTATTTTACTGATCTGGAATATGTTGTTGTTCATCTTCCAATTCTCCTGTTATGTCTTCATTTATCGCTTTTGATTTGTTCAACATGCTGTATTTTTCTTCCCTTACGTTCTATGTGTTTCGTTGTGTCTTTGAGAAGAATTATGTGGTGCAATCCTGATCAGTACTTGCTGTTGTTTACTTTAAGATTCCCAGATGTTTTTATGTTTTTCTGTATTTCTTACAAAGTTTATAATTTGTTGGTCATGATTAAATTGTTTAAACCTGTTTTGTTTTCTTAATCTTTTAGTATTCAAGCGAGTACTCACTTCAATCATGTCCACCTCTGTCTATGAGAAGCTAAAAGCCCCAATTTTGTAGTGGCCATTCCTAGCTTTGATTCGTCACTTTTATTTTGGTTTACTTATTTGAAGTTATCAGCGATTCACAGCTGATGGCTTTCGCCAGGATCGGTGAACCGAGACATCCAGACCCTGCTCCACCTCTCCGTGGTGCCTCCAGTAACTCTAGGCAAGCGAGTAGGGATCGAAGAGGGAAGACAACCCAGTACTAAAAAATGTCGTGTTGAAGTCGGTTGTTTTGGGACGAAAAGCGTAAATATCACAGTTATACTGCAAAGCACAACACAACACAGACACGCCCGCTTAACGTTCTTTTAAGGGCGGATGACGAAGAGGTGTACTCCTTTAGTGATCGAGCGGACGCAAGCAAGCAAGCAGTAAATGGAATACTAAAACATTTCTTGCCTACAGTAACGCCCTGCTCTTTGTTACAATCCTTGCCGACAATTAAGTGTTACAATGTGATACATTCTTTGTTATTTTCTTGACAGTTAAGGTTGTTTTTTTTTACTCATCTTGCTGACAGCTATGTGGTATTTGTGTTACATTTATTGCTGACAGTTAAGTGGTATGCATTGCTTGGTTTAGAGCTAGATGCATTACCAATCTATTGCTGAAGATCATGTGATCTCTTGCCCACCCAAGCTCTGGAGTCAGATATAGGGTTGTTACCTGTTAACTGTATTTCTGCTTTGATAATTGCAGCTCACAACGCTGCTTATATGCTGCTTATTTATGCTAAATGTAGTAATGTGTTGTTTATTTTCCTTCTTACCTGTAGCCGCCCTGCGGATCGTGACGGTGTTGCCTGTAGCATAAGAACACCTGCATAATTGTATCAGCAGATCAATGTGTTTATCACCTGCTTTTTGTTTGTATTGCCACTTGTTTATTTGTATTTAAAAGATAATATTTGTCATATTTTCCTTGCGTGTGGAAAAAATTATATTCTCGTGAAATAATAGTTAATTACGCTGAGGGTCTTAACTGAGTTCCCTCTGTACTTGCCCAGTGGCGTTACTCTAAGGCGGGCATGGGAATGGGTAACTGGTTTTCTTCTTCAAATTTTATGATTCACTTATTTATTTTAATGGGTGGACGATTAGCGTGGTATTTGTGTTTAATCATTGAAAACAATATAGAATGTACTGTATAAACAATGTTATGTTTAATAGATTAAATGATACATACAACAAACAAAGAAGATTCATTTTAATCGGCGTGGAACAGATATGTAGTATTTGGTGGCGGTTGACATTTGGTGGAATGGCGGAGGCATGGGTCTTCAGCTTTCCTTATGCTGTGTAGACTTCCTGGAAATGTATATCACGCGCTGACATTGTTAGTGAATTTCAGAACTAGCCTGGTTCTAGGGACACAGAACAGAGGAACATTCTCAAACTCTCAAAACTCATTGAGCCTTCTCTATACTCCAACTTCAATTTCTCATTCATAGTTTACTCCCCTTTTAGAAAACAAAATCCTCGAACAAACCCAAAAAACGAAGAGTTGGACTATCAATTCTGGAGTAATCCTCTCTAAAAAGTATGTATCTTCACTATCTTTTCCTCATACTTACCTACCTACTTATCCAACACCAACCTTCCCACATACCTACCTACCTACTTATCCAACACTAACCTTCCCTCATACCCACCTACCTACTTATCCAACACCAACCTTCCCTCATACCTACCTACCTACTTATCTATCCAACACCAACTTTTCCTCATACTTATCTACCTACATACCTACCAATCCAACACCAATCTTCCCTCATATCTACCTACGTACATTCCTAACATCAACCTTCCCTCATGGTTACTTACCTACCTACCTACCTACCTACCTATCCAACACCAACTTTCCCGCATACATATCTACCTACCTACCTATCCAACATCAAACTGTCCTTATACTTACCAATCTACGCAATACCAACCTTCCCTCCTACCTCCCTACTGTCCAACACCAACCTATCTTCATACTTACCTACCTACCTACCTACCTATCTAACACCAACCTTCCCTCATACTTACCTACCTACTTACCTTCCTACCTATCCAATACCAACCTTCCCTTATACTTACCTACATACCTACCTACCTATTCAACACCAACCTTCCCTCATGCTTACCTACCTACCTATCTAACACCAACCTTCCCTCATACTTACCTACCTACTTACCTTCCAACCTATCCAATACCATCCTTCCCTTATACCCACCTACATACCTACCTACCTATTCAACACCAAACTTTCCTCATGCTTACCTACCTACCTAACACCAACCTTCCCTCATGGCTACCTACCTACCGACCTATCTACCTATCCAACACCAGCCTTCCCTCACACTTATCTACCCACCTACCTACTTACCTACCTATCTATCCAACACCAACCTTCCCTCACACATATCTACCCACCTACCTACTTACTTATCTACCTATCCAACACCAACCTTCCCTCACACTTATCTACCCACCTACCTACTTACCTACCTACCTATCCAACACCAACCTTCCCTCACACTTATCTACCCACCTACCTACTTACCTACCTACCTATCCAACACCAACCTTCCCTCAAACTCACCAACCTACTCAAACTGTACAAATCTTCCTTCCTTCTTGGTATCACTTATCACCACTAAACTCATTTACTCTGACGGCAAGACGGAAGTCAAATCTACTCTCATCAGAAAGTTCCGACCAAATCTGCAGTATAAAAAATCATTTTCCGTGAGCTTCTTTAAACGAATTACCTTAACCGAGATTGAAAGCCCTGTACATTTTCCCTCTCCCTGACCTGGGCTAGTGACGGATATAGAATCAGTTTTGCCAATTTAAAAACCCGGCAGTTTTGTCCAATATGCAAGCAAACTCAGATACGATAAGAAAATTGGCGTTAGAATATATCCCTTTTTGCATTAAAAATAAATTGTTACCAATCTTGATTGTTTTTTTTTTACAGTTAAATTTACTTGAGAATGATAATGGTGTATGTGGACGTTTTGATTTTTCCAGAAGATTTGGAAAATAGCGAAACGAGAAATTGTGTAGCCTTTTATTTTATCTTTTTTATCAAATATGTTAAAAAAATTTTTGTTTAAAGTAAAGTTTTCCGTCACGCCAAGTGGCGTATAGGGAATATGGTTTTATTGACCATAAACTGTACAGACCTTCGGCACATGATTTTTGGGGTAATGTGGTTGGTATTACGCCCGTGCCGCTTTACTTTCCCAGAAAAAAAAATTGGTACCCATTTAAGGCTCGGTGAACCCGGAAGCCGTCGATTGGAATCGAACCCTACCTCTTGTTCTTTGTAGTCCAGTTCACTAACCACTGGGCTATCGTGGCTCCCGCTCATGTATGTATTGTTTGTTAACATGGCATATTTGTTGTGTGACTTCTGAGGCTGTTTGGGCGATAAGGTGCGCACGAATTCGATTTGCAGTCTGGTATTCTCCAGTTAACTAAGCAGAAGGGAAACAAAATGTGTACTTGACTCAATGAGTTGGAGAAGATAAATAACAGCGAGGAAGAAAAAAAAACTAATTTCCAGTTGATGTTGTCTTGATCGTTTTAAGTCTAAAATGTCACTCCTGCAAGGCATCGTAATTTCTCTGAGTGCTCCCTTCTTTATATTTAAACTATTTAAGAAGATTTCTATAATATTTGGGGAAACACATTTTTGTGCGTGTTTATTATGTAAAAATAATATCCTTTGCATTACACACAGACTCACACAAACTCTCTTACACATACGCTCTCTTTTACGCATGCACTCACAGACACACACACACACATACATACACACACAAACACTATTACACAAACGTTCATACACTCTTACACACTCACACACCCACAAATACACACTCACAGACTCTCACAAACATGCACAGACATAATCACACATACACACACCCAAAACACTAGCAGCAGTAAGTGGTCAGGTATTCTTCTTCTTTTACCTTTTAGCTCCCGGTGGAGCATAGGTCTTCAACAAACACTTTCCAAGTCGTTCTGTTTTTTGCCATTCTTTTAAGATCATTCCATGTCTTCCCCATCATCTTCATCTCTGCTTCTATCTGTCTTCTCCAAGAATTCCTTGGTCTTCCTCTTTGTCTCTTCCCCTGGGGATTCCAAAAAAGGGCTTGTTGTGTAATACTCTCAGTTGGCTTCCGTAGTGTGTGTCCTATCCATCGCCATCGTCTTCGCTGTATCTCTTTATCCACTGGTATTTGACCGGTACATTTCCATAACTCCACGTCAGCGACTTTGTCCTGCCATTTCCATCCCCCTACTCTGCGCAAGCATCCATCAATGAAAGTCTGTACTTTCGTGATTGTCAATTTTGTCATTCTCCATGTTTCGCAGCCATATAATAGGACCGACTTAACATTTGAGTTGAAAATTTTTATTTTTGTATTTAGCCTAATTTCTTTGGATTTCCATATGTCTCCCAGTGCAATGAAAGCTCCTCTTGCTTTTGATATCCCCACTTTGGTATCATTTTCTGTTCCTCCCTCTCTATCTATATTACTGCCCAGATATATGCAAGATTGTACATCTAGTAGAGGTATTTCTCCCAGTTTTATATGGTTATTGCCAACCGCATTAATTCTCATAATGTTGGTCTTATCTCTATTAATCTTTAGTCCTAGCTGTTGTGATCTCTCATCTAATATACTCATCCCATCCTGCATCTGTTGATGGCTGTGTGATAGGAGAGCCATGTCATCAGCAAAGTCTAAATCATCAAGTTGTTTGGTCAGTGACCACTGGATCCCATTTCTGTTGTTTTGAGTTATTTTCATAATCCAATCTATGGCCAGTAGAAAGAGAAATGGAGACAGGAGGCATCCTTGCCTTACTCCTGTTCTTATTTCAAATGCTTCACTAAGCTGTCCCTCATGCACCACACTACATTTTGTTCCTTCATACATTGTTTTTATCAGGTAAATAAACTTTATGGGGATTCCGTAATGACTCAGCAACTTCCAAAGCATTCTTCTGTCCAAACCATCAAATGCCTTTTCGTAATCTATGAATCCAATATATAGTGGGGATTTTAGTTCTAAACTTTGTTCAACTACTATACGTAGGGTAGTCATTTGATCAGCACACGATCTGTTCTTCCTAAAACCTGCTTGTTCATCTCTCAAATGTCTCTCCATAGCCTCCTTCAGTCTCTCCAGAATGATTCTGCCTAATATTTTTCCTGGCACTGATAGTAGCATAATTCCCCTATAATTTGTGCACTCCTGTAAACTTCCTTTCTTTGGTAGTTTGATCACACAACCTTCTCTCCAGTCTTTAGGCACCTCTTCCCTCTCCCAAATTTCATCCAATAGATCCTGTAACATCTTGGTAGAGGTGTTAATATCTGCTTTGATGGCTTCCGAAGGAATTTCATCTGGTCCTGTGGCTTTACCATCTTTTAATAGTTTGATGGCTTTCATTATTTCTTCTTTGCTTGGTTTTCCGCAGTTAACGTGTAACTCTTCTTCTGCTGGTAGTATATCTGGAGGATTATTTGAGCCGGGTCTGTTCAAAAGTTCTTCAAAATGTTCTTTCCATCTCTCCATTTGTTCCCTTATATTACTAAGCAGATTTCCTTTCTTGTCTTTGATAAAGGCGTTGATCTGTCTGTATTTTCCACCTAATTTCTTTGTGCTGTTGTACCGTTCTTTCATATTCCCTTTATTTGCTGCTTCTTCTGCCTCTTTAGCTAGTTCATCTATATATTTCCTCTTATCCCTTTTAATGCATCTTCTCACTTCTTTGTTCACCTCTGTGTAAGCTTCCTGTGTCTTGGCTTTATTACTTCTTGTTTTGCTTTTATTTATGTCTGCTTTCTTGTTCTTTCTTTCTTTAATTTTATCCAGGGTCTCTGCTGTCATCCATGCCTTATTCTGGCGTTCTCTTTTCCCCAGTGTTTCTTCGCATGTCTCTTTCCATATATTTTTTACCTGTTTCCAATGATCTTCTATATTTATTGTATTTTCTAGTTGTTGGAGGACTTGGTATTTGTTTGATATTGTGACAGCGAATTTATCTTTAATTCCTTGTTCTTTAAGAAACCCTACATTGAAAAACTTTCTACCCTTATTCGTTGTATTATACCTTTTTAATTTAATTTTAAGTTTGGCTAACAGAAGATGATGGTCAGAAGCTATATCTGCCCCTCTATATACTTTTACATCCTGTAAGGATGACTTAAACTTATTATTAATACATATGTGATCAATTTGATTTTCCGTTCTATTATCTGGTGACACCCATGTAGCTTTGTGTATTCTTTTATGTTGGAATATTGTTCCTCCTAGGCTCATTTGATTAAGGGCGCAGAAATTCACAAATATCTCTCCATTCTCGTTTATATCTCCAAGTCCATGTTTTCCCATAATCTCTTCGAAGCCTCTGTTGTCTGATCCTACCTTAGCATTTAGGTCTCCCATCAAGATTATAATATCCTTGGCTCGTCTTGCATCCATCTGCCATTGTAGCTGTTTATAAAAATCATCTTTAACTTCTTGGCGTTGGGGTCATTACGCTGGCATGTAATCATTTCGGAGTATCTGTTGATTGGGCGTTGGGTCCAGGGGTTAGGTTTAGCTTTAGTGTTAAATATTTATAAATATATTATAACGCGTGACAAAAACGACGCCACTCGGCCTAATTATGATCTTCTGATCGAAGGGAATTGTGCGGTTGATTACCAGCGTAATGACCCCAACGCCAAGAATGCGTAGAACCACTGTATTTTGGCAGACATATTTTAGGGGACATCACTCTTCCAAACTGAAATAATATATCTGATCAAACTAGGAAATTACCGTAGTCTCTTCTTAATTATTTCATAAAAAGACCGTTAGTTTATGAAACTCAATAGCTCATTCACTGCTCTTTTATTTTCTTGCATTTCAAGAGTAAAGTCATTATAACTTTCTGCCCTCCAGGGGTCGTGTATGTTGATCTGTAAACGTATGTAAATGTCGACACAATTTGTAGTGCAGATTCTCTCCCAATGGCATATCTTTTCAATACATATTTTCAATAATCGTGTAGGCTTCCTGCAAAAATCATCCACTGAACTTATTTGTGTTTCCACAAATGGAGAGTGTGTTTCTCTACTCTAAAGAATAGTCTGTTCTGAATTTTGTATCACAACTTTCTTAACCTTATCTTCTGATCATTGGTTTGTTTTTCTCTTCAGTTTGTTTTTCCTTACTGCCTTCATAATATAAATAAAATATTTATATGAAATTGTTTACACAGAGCGTTGAAAAATCAGGCAATCTGGTAATCAGATGGGACTCGACCGCCGAGCGTGTGTTTCCACCATTCAGTTTCTTGACATTCTAAACGGCGTGTATAAACATGCACAACAGTAAGTCATCATCAAGTACCTTGCCTGCTGGCGTAGGTGATCATGTCTCTCCACAACTTTCGATCTCGACATTTATTTATCATTTCTGTTGTTGACCTTCTGCCAAGCCATTCTCTTAAGCTGTCTGGCATCTTTTCTTTTTGCTTCCCTCTATCTCTTCGTCCCTAAATTTTCCCAGTTGTTACAATATATTTACGCTGTTCCCTTCTCAATAAATGACCAAAAAAATGATCATTACAACAACAGTAAATATATTCCGTTTTTTTTACTTTTGAGTTTTTTTTTTAACTCATACGGTACGTAGCACCGCTATTATCAAAATAGTTCGTGTAGTAAACTTGTAATGGAATAAAGGGCATCGTGTCTCAAAATAGTTGATGTAGTAAACTTGTAATGGAATAAAGGGCATCGTGTCTCAAAATACTTGATGTAGTAAACTTGTAATGGAATAAAGGGCATCGTGTCTCAAAATAGTTCATGTAGTAAACTTGTAATGGAATAAGGTGCATCATGTCTCAAAATAGTTCATGTAGTAAACTTGTAATGGAATAAGGTGCATCATGTCTCAAAATAGTTCATGTAGTAAACTTGTAATGGAATAAGGTGCATCATGTCTCAAAATAGTTCATGTAAACTATTAATTTGCCCAGACTACCGACTGGCGTCGAGATCTAAATCGGCCTATTTCTTCATTACACCGACTCTTATTCACCGCGGCTTCTTACATCTTCAACCATTGTCGTTGTCATTTTCTTTGTCATTTTCTTCGTCATTTTTTTTCTTTTAAAACGGTGCTCCATGGTAGTCAACCTTCGATGTGAAGACCGCACAAGATGATGATGATGACATTTACTTGTAAAGATAGCATCGCGAGGGAGGCTCAGCTGAAGGTAGGGGTAAGCCGTATGCAGTTACTGATGTTGGCCTACATAATGTATGTTTTTATTATAATGCTCGTAATTTCATGGTTAAGTCTTTTAAACAAAATAATATAAGTTTATAATTTTTTCTCCAGGGAACGGAGGATGGTCCGCCTGGAGTGAATGGTCCGAGTGCTCGGCGAGCTGTGGTAAAGGCAAACAGAGGCGGTCTCGTTCTTGTACTGAACCAGCTCCTTACAATGGAGGACTTCCCTGCGAGGGCGAGCAGCAGCAGTCAGTTACATGCAGCCAGTTTTGTCCAGGTAAGTTGAGGTTAATCTCATTCGATCGAGTGGAGGCGAAGGCGCGCTTCCCAGCACCAGTGCTGGAAGTTGTCAGCGACCCACAGCTGATGGCTTGCGACAGGATCGGTGAACCAAAACCATCCAGACCCTGTTCCACCTCTCCGTGGTGCCTCCAGTAACAGACTAACCTGCCTAGTCTGGCGAAGCGAGCAGTGATCGAAGAGGGAAGACAACCCGGTACTAAAAATGTGCTGAAGTCGGATGAGTTGGGCCGAAAGGCGCAAATATAACAGTTATACTGCAAACCACAACACAACGCAGACATGTCCACTTAACGTCCTTTTAAGGGCGGATGACGAAGAGGAATTCTACAGTCTACGAATACTCTAGAATATTTTAGTCATCGGGCGAACGTAAGAAAGCAAGCAAGCATTCGATCGAGTCTTCTAGTTGTTCTCTGGAGACAAGCCGTCAAAACGAAACATGTTTAACCTACAGCCAACTAAAGATTTAATTAAGTAGGCCCGCGGGCTGAGAAAAACAATTCCCGGAAAACCTCCACCAGAGTGACCTATTCAGTTTTGCGATGTTGTGGGTAGAATGAACTCAGCCGTCTATAGCTCCTATAGATGATTACGTCAAGCTTGTTGGTCGGGTTTTCTGGTTTTATTTTCTGTCGATGGGCCTTATAAAATCTGTAGTTGGTTGTGTTCTTCTTCTTCAT
This sequence comes from Megaustenia siamemsis, assembly GCA_032433765.1. NCBI lineage: Eukaryota > Metazoa > Mollusca > Gastropoda > Stylommatophora > Ariophantidae > Megaustenia > Megaustenia siamemsis. Next base: position 22,684,173 of record JAVIAB010000073.1, on the reverse strand, counting down.
CTTCCTCTTCTTCTTCTACCTTTTTTAGCTCCCAGTGGATCATAGGTTTTCAACAAACACTTTCCAAATCGTTCTGTTTTTGGCCATTCTTTTAAGATCATTTCATGTCTCCCTTATCATCTTCATCTCTGCTTCTATCTGTCTTCTCCAAGAATTCATTGATCTTCCTCTTTGTCTTTTCCCCTGGGGATTCCAGAAAAAGGGCCTTTTGTTTAATACTCTCAGTTGGCTTCCGTAGTATGTGTGTCCTATCCAGCGCCATCGTCTTCGCTGTATCTCTTTATCCACTGGTGTTTGACTGGTACATTTCCATAATTCTATGTTAGTGATTTTGTCCTGCCATTTCCATCCTTTTATTCTGCGTAAGCATCCATTAATGAAAGTCTGTATCTTCGTGATTGTCAATTTTGTTGTTCTCCATGTTTCACAGCCATATAATAGGACAGCCTTAACATTTGAGTTGAAAATTTTTATTTTTGTATTTAACCTAATTTATTTGGATTTCCATATGTTTCCCAGTGCAATGAAAGCTCCTCTTGCTTTTGATATCCTTATTTTGGTATCATTTTCTGTTCCTCCCTCATTATCTATATTACTGCCCAGATATATGTAAGATTGTACATCTAATAGAGGTATTTCTCCTAGTTTTATTTGGTTATTGCCAACTGTATTAATTCTCATAATGTTGGTCTTATCTCTATTAATCTTCAGTCCTAGCTGTTGTGGTTGTGTTTCCCTGACAAATAGTTCTGGCGATTTACTATTTCCCAATATTTATTATGCGAATTTGATGGGGAAAAAAAAGTGATAAATTGTTCATTAAAGAAATCTACCGTTAAATGACTAAATATGGGGCCGATGATATTATGGACTTCAGAAAGAGCTCACACGTTATTTGTTATGTCGTATAAAGAATGAAAGAAAGATAGTAAAGCATTTGCACGGAAAACTAGGATTACAAACAAATGGTGATTTACAAAAAGGCAAGTGGGAAAAAAATCTCACGAAATGATTCCTGGTTAATTCCGTCCTGATGCTATGTGTACTGGCCCGCAAGGTGCTAAAGAGCATGAATTGCAATATTATATTTAAAAAAAAAAAAAGTTCTCGTTCTCCAGCTTTTACCTCTAACGAAGTCCCTAGAGACTAGGAACTGAATTTTGCCTGTTAATCCATTTTTCTCTGGCAGCCGTGTGCACAGGGGTCCTTCGCCGCACAGGCAGATAACTCCGACTTCGGAGATACTCATATTTTTTCCCGTCCATGAGTAAGTGACGTTTCAAGCCGGGCCTCGCTGCTGAGACCAGGGGTGGTTGCCGCAGAGAGAAATCATAAATAAAAAACCCAACCGGGTAATATTATATGAAAAGGAAGAAATAGAAGAAACGGTAAACGATGCAAATAGATGCTCTTGTTATCTTCCATATATCCACATCGTGTGACTGTGGTGGTTGTTGAGATGCGACTGACAGACTTCATCAACCTTATTTCTTTTATCTATATCCCCGGCCATTCTTTGGGATTGTATGAAGTCGAGGCCTGACTTGATGTTATTTCTCCATCTCCTTCTCTGTCTACCTCTTCTTCTACCTTCATTCAGAGTTTCCTGAGGAAGGGTCTTTACCAGGCCAGGTGACCGAGATCCGTGGCTACATTTTGAAGTTTCTTCACGGTAGTCTCAATATCATCATTTAGCTTGTTGTATCCTTTTCCGAATTTTTTAATTTGTTAAACGATTTATGTAATAGATGTCCACAATTTTTCGATAATATTTCATCTCCATAGGTTGTATTTTATTTTGTAGTTCTGCTGTAAGCGTTTTATGTTATTTTTGACATATTGACCGTACTCTCTTGTTAATCACCACGCAAACTGGAATACTATGCCTATAATTTTTATATTTATTGTCATTGCCAAACACATTATTATTTATAAAACCATTTATTCATTCATGACATTTAATATCTAATTTCACTAGTCTATTAATATCTATAATGTTATTATTGTTATGGTGATCTTTTTTGCCTTATTAATTATTATACAAAGAAAATACTCAAAACCCACAAGTGCATATCAAAATTGAAGGAATAGACCAGGAGACTGTTCAGAACTACAACTACCTTGGACATACTATAACCAGTGATGGAAAATGTACAACTGAAACAAACAAAAGAATAGGAATGGCAAAAAGTAATTTTAATGTCATGAAGAACATACTAGCATCAAAACAAATAACAACATGGCTAAAACTAAGAATAACAAAATGTTACATCTTCTCAATATTCCTATATGATGCAGAAACAGGGACATGAAACAAGAAAACAGAACAGAGAATTGAAGCCTTTGAAATGTGGATATATAGAAGAAAAGGTAGAATTGGATGGAATGAAAAGAAAACAAACGATGAAGTGTTAAAACAACTAAAAATAAAAAGAGAACTACTAAGCACAATTCAAACAAGACAAATGCGATTTTTGGGCCATGTTAAAAGACACAACAGCCTACTAAAAGTAACCCTGGAGGGGAAAATACAATATAAAAGAGGCAGAGGCAGACCAAGACTAACATGGACGAGTAATATCAAAAGATGGACAAATAAGCCTATGACAACCTACACCATCAAAGCAAGAGACAGAGCAGAATGGCGCTCCATGGTCTCGACTTTACATCTCTCCATCCGACTTTACATCTCTCCATCCGACTTTACAATTTACTTCCTTCTCCCTGTGAACGTTCTGTCTTTTCATTTTAATTTGTCACAGATTCTCAAAGCCGAATTTTATTTACAACGGGAGGTAAATTTTTGTTGGAAAGATTTATTATGGAATTTTTTTTTCAAGTTTGAAGCTCACCTGTTGAAGGTAAACTCGATGAAACGGAGCTTTCGTGATGTATGGGAGATACAGAGCAATTTCCAGCTTTAACTGCTTTTGATTGAAAGTTTTAAAAAATAACACACGCTGGATAAAAAAAAAACTGGAATATTTTTATCTAAAAATTGTTATTTTTATCCCCATGAGTTCTAGTTTCACTGTTTTCAATTCTAGTTTCTACTTTGTCAACTTTCATTTTTTTTTTCCACGAAGCATATTTCACTTGGTTTTACATTAAGTTTTTTCCCAAATCGCATAAGCTTCTAGCATTACTAATTTGGTTTCTAGCAATCATTACACGTTGGTTTACATATCTCTGTTATTCGGTATCTATGTGCGTATATCTGTTACCTTGCTTCTCACTTTCTCGCTCGTTCATTTATCTCATTCACTACCTAATATCAATCATGAAGATACAAACCTTCATTAATTGATGCTTGCGCAGAATGAAAGGAAGGAAATGGCAGGACAAAATAACTAACGTAGAATTATGGAACTATTAGTTAAATGCCAGTGGACAAAGAGGTACAACAAAAGATCATAGGATTGGACATACACTGCGGAAGCAAACTGAAAGTATTATGCGACATGCCTTTTTTTAGGAATCTCCAGGGGAAAAGTCAAAGAGGAAGACCAAAATATACATGGATAAGGCAGATAGAAGCAGAGATGCAGATAATGGGGAGGATATGAAATGATCTTAAAAGATTGGCAAGAAACAGAACGGCTTGGAAAGTGTTTGGTGAAGATCAATGCTCCACAGGGAGTTGAAAGGAAGATGAAGAAGATGACTACATAATATACTCTCTCATTTGTAATCTAAATTTTGTTTTTTAAATTGATGGAATCTGTGCGTTACTCGCCTTCAATTTATTTGACATCTTATTAACTAAGATAATAAATATTTCTTCACATTTCTTCATCGCTCCAAGGGAAAAAATTAACTATGTTGGTTACCACTTTTTAATATTAATCTCAGTTATACAGGGTGTTTATAAAGTCTCACTACACTTGGTATCTAGGTCAATTTGAAAAAAAAATGTTTATGACGTCATCACAATATGTGCTCCCACTGTCAATGAAATTTGTTGAATAAGTTTATTGCTACTGGAAATGTGGAAGATGCTCCACGATCTGGTAGGCCTGCTGTGAATGATGAAATATGTTTAGATATCCAAGACAGAATCCTTAAAAGTCCAGACAAGTCATTAAGAAAACTGTCGCAACAAGTGAACTTACCATTGAGCACATATTGTGATGACGTCATAAACATTTTTTTCAAATTGACCTAGATACCAAGTGTAGTGAGACTTTATAAACACCCTATATCATGTTAATGATAATAATAACTATTATTATTATTATTTGTAATTCAATCGACATGTGTTATATATATATATATATATATATATATATATATATATATATATATATATATATATATATATATATAACATCGCCTCTACAAGTAGTTTGTTATTTAATTCTAAGTAATGGGAGATCAAAGAATATTAATTGGCAGTGTGAGATAATTTTTTATCAAACATTGAAATTTGTAGAAATGCGAGCTCTGTGTTTTCATTTTCTAGTTTGCTATCCGGTTCGTGTTAATATTTTTCTATTCTCCCCTCCCCCTCTTCCCCACCTAAAATACGTAATTTATGTTGAATGTGAGGTGTAGCTGTTTATTTTTAAACAATTATTTTATTTTGTTATTTTTAAAAATTTGTTTATAACATTACAGACTATCCTTCGTTAAAGTTCCCGATTCTTTTTTGTTTGTTTTGTAAATTTCTAACCAATTGTTATTTTATCCTACCATAAGTGTAGAAGTTTAAGTGCTGCATTTTTCTTATATCCTAGTTATGTAAACAAATATGTGTATAAATGTTAAAAGCTCTTATGTTACATCATTATATATTCTTTCCCAACATATCAAATGCACAAGTATGTCGTAGAGATATTCTGCTATTGGGATGTCGTGTATGTTTCAATAAAAAGAGTTTCCAATGGCAAACAGGAAGTGAATTATTTTATAGTGATGCTTATATGATAATTACTATACTTCAGAGACGAAAAGAGAGAACGGAAAGCAATGCTTAAACGACAAGTACTGTACTTAACAGAGAAATGAGAGAGCTGGATTTAGATACTAACTACGTTCACACACAAAAAAAAGTTCCAGTTTATGGATATGCCTTTATACCCATATCATCATCATCATGCGCCATGCCGGTTCGCGTAGGCGATCATGTCCTTCCACAATCTTCTATCTACAGTGCATCGTATCAGTTCTGTTGTTGACTGCTTTCCATGTCATTACACCAAGCTATCCAGTATTATCTTTCTTTGTCATCTGTGACATCTCTTTACTTTTATTTTGCCAGTTGTAACCAAGTATTCCAACTTTCCTTTTCTCATGATGTGCTCGAAAAATGTTGATTGTTTCTTTATGATCTTTTGTTACTGGCTCCCTTTTTGTGTTGGTCTCTTTGAGGATATCCTAATTAGTCTTCCTGTATAGGCTTAGATATACACTAAAGTTTAGCTAAAGGCTTAGAATACACTGGCTTAGGGAATACACTAAGGCTTAGGGAATACACTAAAGGTTTAGGGAATACACTAAAGGTTTATACACTAAAGGTTTAGGGAATACACTAAGGTTTAGGGAATACACTAAAGGTTTAGGAATACACTAAAGGTTAGGGAATACACTAAAGGTTTAGGGAATACACTAAAGGTTTAGGGAATACACTAATTAGGGAATACACTAAGGTTTAGGGAATACACTAAAGGTTTAGGAATACACTAAAGGTTAGGGAATACACTAAGGTTTAGGGATACACTAAAGGCTTAGGGAATACACTAAAGGTTTAGGGAATACACTAAAGGCTTAGGGAATACACTAAAGCTTAGGGAATACTAAAGGCTTAGGGAATACACTGTCAACTCTTGAAACTCCTGCTGAAAAGAGCATTAAATAGACGCAGATGCGCAGTGTTATGTACACAGTAAGTTGCCGTATCTTCTCCGTTCGACTCAATACGTCATATTTCAGTGTAACCTGTGGGTACAAGATGACATGTTCACCTGGTCAATCTGTTTAGACCAGACCCAACATGGAGTGATGGATTATGATTTTTGTTAGTTATAGTTCACTGATCCTAACGCAAGCAAATGGCTGAGAATAGCTGAGAATGGCTGATAATGGCTGAGAATGGCTGAGAATAGCTTAGAATGACTGACAGCTTTTAGCTCATGCGCTACTTGGTATCTAGGTTCCTCCATATCCATCACTGTTTTTCATCACCATCACGTATCTTCCATCTATTTTTTAACTACTAGTTTGAAAAAAAAACCAAGAATAGCACAATGGTATGTCTTCTCAACATTCCTATATGGTGCAGAAACATGGACATTAGACAAGAAAACAGAACACAGAATTGAAGCCTTTGAAATGTGGATATGTACAAGAATAGATAGAATTTGATGGAAGGAAAAGAAAACAAACGACGAAGTCTGAAAACAACTAAAAATGAAAAAGGTAAAGGTAAAATGGTAAGGTACGAGACTTGAACCGGCGTCTTAGCACGCGAGTTTCCACCCATATGTGCCCGGTCACCTATCCAGAAATGTTCGAAGATTTCTGTATAGTGTCGCCTCAAGCATCGAAACTCAGATGCGAGGCGACATTCCTCACCTTCCCAGGTTAATACCCTGGTACTCATTTCTGCCAACGGCTGGGTCGACCGTGGGGGTATATTTTTTCCCCAACCACAAGAACAATTCACACTGCTCCCAGCGGGAATCGAACACAGGTTGTCTGAACGTCGGTAGTCTAGTCGGGTGGTTTTACCAACTAGGCTACCGAGGTCCCCGAAATGAGAAGAGAACTACTAAAAATGAAAAGAGAACTACTAAACACAATTCAAACAAAAGAAATGCGATTTTTGGGCCATGTTAAAAGACACAACAGCCTACTAAAAGTAATCCTGAAGGGGAAAATACAAGGTAAAAGAGGCAGAGGCAGACCAAGACTAACATAGACGAGTAACATCAAAAGATGGACAAACCAGCTTATGGCAACCTGCACCATAAAAGCAAGAGACAGAGTGGAATGGCGCTCCATGGTAGCCAACCCTCGTTGCGCAGATGGCACACGATGATGAAGATGAGTTTGAATTGTTACTATTGTCAAGCTATTTTACTATTTTCATAAAAGTCAGCCTATAATCTTCTAGATATTTTGCTGTCATGAGATAAACAATATTATTGTTTTAGTTATTGTTGATTAGTGTTGTTCTCTTCTGTCCAGATAGGGTTCATGGGACACTCGCTCTATTGATGTCCATGTAGAAGATTGTATTGCTAGTGTTTATCTAATTTTTGTTTTGTTAAAACATCTCCCTCTATTTGACTGTCTGGTCGCGAATTGAACATCTCAAGAAAGATTTTTTTTTTCGTCCATTCTAAGTACATGTCCGTAATAAGACGTTCTCCTCTCCTATAATATGTTCAGACGTTTCTTTGTTTGATCTCGTCATGTACCGTAGGATTTCAAATGATATGAAAACTTTAAAATAGATATCTATGCGTTGTTAAAATTAATATCGTCTTTCAAGCCTAAATAATTTCCTTTAAAATAGGTACATGGGGGACATCACCGGTGCCGTCTTAGGACAAACTGTATGGAAATGTGTCACCAACCTTGAGCTAACAAATTAATTCTTCGAACTCATCAGCATTGACGCCTAGAGGTGTACGCAGCAGAAGAAGATCTATAATGCTATAAAGCTGTAACGAGTTTTATTAACATAGTTTACAAGAAATTGAATCTCAAGATTGCACTGAATATAGTAAACTGAGGAAAATCATTGGCCCATAAATACAACAATACAGACAAAACTATATGGGCCACTGCAAGAATTACAAAAGACAGTAAAATTTATACAGCAAACTACATTGCAGATATAGACAATACTTCAGGTGAACGAAAGATAGAATTGAATCTCACTTTAATTTTCTGCCTTTGCAAATGCCATTATTTCATTGTTTGTCACTGGAAAATGTGGTACTTGTATTTGAAATAGTCGTGGGGATTTACGTTTTACATTTAGAACAACATCGAATATAGGCAATACATGTAAAGTTAACGGGCTCTTGAAAAAGACCTGTCTTTGCATTATTTAATATCTGCAGTATTCTGTTTGTAAACTGCTCGACCGTATGGATTTCCGTCCCTTGGATAGTTATGATATCGGATCGTGCGAGATCCAGTGATAATAATGTTGCCCTTGAATGTTTTGCGACACAATAAATAATCGAACCATTCGAGAATCGCTCAACAGAGCGAATAAGTTTTAACTGAGAGTGTGTCGTATTGGAATGTTTACGGTACACAAACTTCCATTTTTCTTATTTTATTTTTATTGCCGCCATCAAAATATACACATAGCTGCGTATTTAAAAAAAAATTAAATTCTCGCATTCGCGCTTGAATTTAAACGTTTACATCCGGGGGTATTTAGTGCGTAGAGATCATCATGATTATCAATATATAGTATATGTTTATTATTATATTAAGAGTTGTATACTCTTTGGGTGAAAATAGTTGTATAGACTTGATAGAGGGGGAGAGTTATCAAAAATATAATTTAATGGAGTACAGGTAATGACGTTTCTCGACGTAAATAATTCAGATGATGCTACAAATTTTGATTTATTTGTGAGTCAAAGTTGACATCATAAAACAAAGTACGTCAAAATAAAATTTTCACATCATAAAACAAAGTACGTCAAAATAAAATATTCACACCATAAAACAAAGTACTTCAAAATAAAATATTCACATCATAAAACAAAGTACGTCAAAATAAAATATTCACATTATAAAACAAAGTGCGCCAGATATAAATTATTCACAGCTTGAAAACAAAGTAGGGAGCCGCAATAGCTCAGTGGTTAGTGAACTGGACTACAAAGGACAAGGGGTAGGGTTCACCCAGCCTTTAATGGGCACCGGATTTTTTTTCTGGGAAAGTGAAGTGACACAGGCTTAATACCGACCACATTACCCTAAAAATCATGTGCCGAAGGTCTGTAAAATGTATAGTCACTAACACCATATTCCCTATACGCCACTTGGCGTGACGGGGGTACTTTACATGAAAACAAAGTGCACCAGATATAAATTATTCACAGCATGAAAACAAAGTGCACCAGATATAAATTATTCACAGCATGAAAACAAAGTGCGCCAAATAGAAGCCGTTGTAAGCGTAAAATATAACACATTAATTAGGCATTGATCACAACATTAAACATAGTAAAGCTAATAGTAATTGGTAAAATCACGAAACATAGTTAGCAAGTTTTATTTATTTTTACATATAAGAATGTCAAAATAGAATAAACAAGATCGATGTTGATATCAATTTGAACTTGTAGCGAACTGTAGCGATTGGCTGTTGATCACGTGGGCCGGGATCAGTACAAAATATTGTGAAAGTTTTTTTTTATTTTAATGACTGATAGTTCACCGAACTCCTGGGAGTGCGTTCAAAAGAGTTCCTTCACACTGCACATATTCTCCTGTCTGGTGTGGTACATAAATATGTCGATGGTCATTGAGTTCTAACCACTAATACTATATTCAATTTTACATAATTCACAAGAATTGACAGGTAGTTATTTTACGTTGGCACAGAAAATGACAGGGGAGCCGCGATAGCTCAATGGTTAGTGAACTGGACTACAAAGGACAAGAGGTAGGCTTTGATCCCACCCGACAGCTTCCGGGTTCACCCAGCCTTAAATGGATACCGGATTTTTTTCTGGAAAAGAAAAGCGGCACGGGCTTAATGCCGACCACATTACCCCAAAAATCATGTGCTGAAGGTCTGTAAAATTAATGGTCCCTAACACCATATTCCCTATACGCCACTTGGCATGACTGGGCTCTTTACTTTTAAGTAAAGTACCCCGACACGCCAAGTGGCGTATAGGAAAATATGGTGTTAGTGACCCTATATTTTACTTTTACTTACAGAAAAAGACCAGTACAAATATCAGCATTTGTACTTTTCTAACAAATTGACTGTTAACCACAAGTTTGGAACCACTGTACTTGAACCGCCATTTTGTATGTTGGATATTTGAAACTAGTCTGTTCACCCCGTGACCTCTGAGAAAAGATAAACAAACCGCGTGAATGGCTGCGATAATTCCGTTTACGACGAGAAGATCATGCACGGCCAAATATGAGAGCAGTATAACTTTGATTAACTGCATTGTTCCGTAATGTTAAAACCAAAAGTACTTGCAGTTACACGAACAAATGAACAAAGTGGCTTTCTTCGGTAGACAGTGAATAAAGAATATGAGGATAGTTGTCCAAAAGAAATGTCCCTTTTTTAATATGCGGATGTAATCTTTTATTGCTTGTTATATGCACAGAATTAATGTTAGAAATCAGCAGATGAAAGTCAAAGAAGATAAATTCACGTTCACAGGCGTATATTGTTGAGGCTTTCCAAACAAGAAAAATAAGATAAACATGTTCTCGGGAATTTCTTTTTCTGGAAAGGAAATAAAAGGTACTGGCGTAGTGCTGACAACTTTCTCGTAGAAATGTGTGGAAGTTAGGAAAAAAAATACTCTCTCCTCAGTGCTACACTCCGGGAGTTCTTTCATTTTCTTTCTTTGTTTGAAGATGATGTATGCCTGACATGCACGAAGAGTATTGTGAGAGCATATAGAATATAGAGACTGAGATTTATGAATCAACTATCGCAGTTTCTAATATAGCTGTTAAAAATCTGTACTTGACTCATTAATTTCGGAGAGATTATGTCAAGAATGAGGAATATTTATTGCAAAGACTTGTTGGTCAATTAATCAACTTTAATGGTTGTGACACGAGTTAATATATTATTTATTTATTTGGGCCCGACATATCCGTCTTCGGCATGTGTAGCTTTGATTAAGAATTTTTGCCCGGACAGTGACCATTCTTTTAGCCTTTACTTTTCGACTTGTAACTTCCAAAGGTTCTTAAACTTCCGGGAGTGCACACGGGACCTCCAGTTTTTCGCCATTTTCTACGAGCGTTAGAAATCAGATATCATGGACATGGGACGGTAAAACCACTTGGATATCACAGCTTCGAAGTGAAACATTTCCACCGCCTGTACCGGGATTCTAACCCCGTCCTTCCTAGACAGAGAAACACGTCATATCTATAGACAGTTGATGTATCAACTGCAATGGTTTTCTTGAATTCCCATTTTCTGCCCTCTGTACTAGAGATCCTGCAACACATACTAGGTCTTCTCTACAAACAAAAGACTAACGCTACGGTAGAGGTATATGAAACAGTGGATATCATAATATTGAGATTACCAAAAATTACAATATGTTAACCCCATGATGAAATGTGTCAGACGAATGGCAGGAAACAGCCTGAGAGATAGGATCAGAAGTGAAGAAATGAGAAGGAAGCTAGGAATAGCCCCCGCCGTAGAATATATAAGGAAACAACAGATAACATAGTTTGGCCACGTGACAAGGCAGAGATATCAGAACATAACACAACGAGCCTTCAGAAAACGTTGTAAGAACACCAGACCCTAGGGTCGACCACGAAAAAGATGGATCGATGGAATATTAGAAGCACTAGGAAACATAACAGCAGCAGAGGCGAACAGAAGAGCAAAAGACCGCAAATTATATCTCCCCTCGACGCTGAAAGGCAGATGAGGAAGGAAAGAAGAATTCCACTTAAAACACAAATGATATATTTAAAATTATTCACAGTTGACATTTCATTAAAGATACCGTATAGCAATACAAAGAAGCAATCAGAAAGCTATCAGTTGTCATTAATTTTTAATTAAAATCAATAATAAAAAATATTCCAAATGAGAAAAAAAATAGCAATTTTTAATACCCAGCCAGTCAGCTGACAATAGAATACATTTAAAAGGTGGTTTAGAATATGTACAGCTTTTGATAATAAAACAAACGTAATGGTTATTTAAAAAAAAAAAAACCGTTCCAACCTGAAGCCTCGAGTCGCATGATTTCTCATAAACATCATTGACCTGTTAATCTTACTGTGTGTGATATAATGAAGAAACCCCCCCCCCCCTCCCCTTTTACCAATGACTGAGAGCATCAATGTATGTAGAAAGAGAGATAAAAAAACCTTGACACTGCATGCGTTTGGGAAATATAAGGTATAAGTGCTTGTCATTTTTAATCATCGGTATATTTGTAGTCGGGAGCCGCGATAACTCAGTGGGTAGTGAACTGGACTACAAAGGACAAGAGGTAGGGTTCGATCCCAACCGACGGCTTCCGGTTCTGGCTCACCCACCCTTCAATGAGTACCGAATTTTTTTCTGGGAAAGTAAAGCGGCACGGGCGTAATATCGACCACATTACCCCAAAAATCATGTACCGAAGGTCTATAAAATGTATGGTCACTAACACCATATTCCCTATACGCCACTTGGCGTGACGGGGGTACTTACTTTACTTACATGTGTAATCGATGTGATCAGCCTAACACCAGTACAGTGTTTATTTCTCAGAAAAATTTCAGAGCTCCTTTACGGTCGGGTGAACCTAGAATCCATTGATCGAATTTGCTAGTGTATATTTTTTTTTTTATGTACCCGTTGGCTTCTTGTGAATTCTGTGAAAAGTTTTGAGGGGAGGAAATGGGAAGTGGAGGGAAGATTACGGAGGTACAAACCAGGAAGTTTGTGTGTGTGTGTGTGTGTGTGTGTGAGAGAGAGAGAGAGAGAGAGAGAATACAATATTCTTCATGTTGAGTGTGCGCTGAATTTAAAAACTGTGAATTTTCATTAAAAAAAGTGTGTGTAAATATTGATTTCATAATAAGTTATATAATAATAGTTCCTCACAACAGTTGTTGTTTATCTATCTATTTTGCATGAGAGACACAAAATCTTCTCTTTATTTTATCCACGTCATTTTTGAAATGGGAAACACATTTTTACACTGAGGCAGACAAAAATGTACTGTCTGAACTTAAAGAACGTGACATTTTTTAAAGCTAATCATCTATGTTAGGTGAATTATAATAGCACAAAATAATGCTGTATTTTTTCCTGCGGTGTCAATCGCTGTTTTTTCCGAAAAGCAACTTAGAACGTCACTTAATGGCTTATTGAAGCACGTGCCGATTTTTATGTGTGTCCCATATGGTTAGAGTCACAAGACTACACACACGCATGTATACTGAGTGATTCGATGAGCATGATAAAAAAAAATTGAAGGCGGGCTATGTACGCATGCAATGGGTAGAGTCGTTGCAGAAATCCAAAATACGTAGGGTCACCTTTGTCTATGTCCCTGTACATGCGGGAGTACGGGGAAATGAAAGAGCGGACAGGTTGGCTAGCTGCGCTGTTGTTGAGGACGGGCAACCAATGGATCGGTGGACATCATCAATGTCCTCCGAGATGTGGGAAGAGCACAGGACTTCGACAAACACAGATCCACGTCACTTCTTCGGATGATGGAAATGGGAGTTAAGTTGGGCACAGCCAGAAATGAGAAACTTAGTGGCCGTGTAAGAAGACTTATAAACCAACATAGAACTGGAGTCGTCAGTCGCTGGACATTGAGGGAATTGCTGAGGAAGAGATCTGAGCACCTATGGACACGTTTGGAGTGCAATGATGATGACCCGCAAATAACTCAATGTGTGTCCCTCATTTTATTTTCAAATTTATTTTAACGTATATATATATATATATATATATATATATATATATATATATATATATACCACTGAGCTATTGCGTTTGTTCGAGCATTGTTCACAAACCACTGAGCTATCGCGGCTCCATATATATATATGTATCAGTGGTTTGTGAACTGGACTACAAAGGACAAGATGTAGTGTTCGATCCCAACCGACGGCTTCCGGGTTCACCCAGCCTTTAATGGGTACCTGATTCCTTTCAGGGAAAGTGAAGCTGCACGGGCTTAATACCGACCACATTACCCCAAAAATCATGTACCGAAGATCTTTAAAATATATGGTCACTAACATACCTGCTGGCGTAGGTGATAATTTCTTTTTACATCTTTCAATCTCGACAGTTTTTTATCATTTCTTTTGTTGACCTTATGCCAAGCCATTCTCTTAAGCTGTCTGGTATCTTTTCTCTTTCTTTCCCTTTATCTCTTAGTCCCTAAATTGTCCCACTTGTTACAATGTATTCCAGCTGTTTCCTTCTCATTGCATGGCCAAAAAATGATGATTATTTCTTGCTACTATTGAAAATTAGCTCTCTCTTTGCTTTGGTGTCTTTCAGAACGTTTTCATTACTCTTTTTAACTGTCCTTGGTATTCTCAACATTGAGTTATTGAGTTATTTGCGGGTCATCATCATTGCACTCCAAACATGTCCATAGGTGCTCAGATCCCCTCCTCAGCAATTCCCTCAATGTCCAGCGACTGACGACTCCAGTTATATGTTGGCTGATAAGTCTTCTTACACGGCCACTAAGTTTCTCATTTCTGGCTGTCCCCATCTTAACACCCATTTCCATCATCCGAAGAAGTGACGTGGATCTGTGTTTGTCGAAGTCCTGTGCTCTCCCCACATCTCTGAGGGCATTGATGATGTCCACCCGATCCATTGGTCGCCCGTCCTCAACAACAGCGCAGCTAGCCAACCTGCCCGCTCTTTCATTTCCCCGTACTCCCGCATGTCCAGGACATAGACAAAGGTGACCTTACGTATTTTGGATTTCTGCAACGACTCTACCCATTGTATGCGTACAGAGCCCGCCAATTCTCAACATTCTTCTGTAAAACGACATTTCTACAGACTTTAATGATTTTCTTGTCTGTTGTCTTATTGTCCATAATTCACATCCATGTGTTAAGACTGGCTCTACGTAACATTTAAGAACTATTTACTTCTTTCTATTGTCAAAAATGGATTGCAAAGTATCTTCCTTATTTTTTTGGAAAGCTGCATTTGTTTGGGCCATTCTGCATCTCACCTCTGTTATACATCTACCATCTGAGGTTAACATTATTCCCAGATATTAAAATTTATTTACCTGTTTTAATATTTTTCCACTTGTCTTTATTGTGCATTGCGGTGAAGTCTTTTTCTAGGTTGCTACAATCACGTCTGTCTTTTTGCGCTTATGGCTGAGTCCTCGTTAGAGTAACTAAACCAAATTATTATTATTATTATTATTATTATTATTAATGAATGGAACCAAGGCATAAATAGTGGTTATACTGAAAGTAGAAGAGTAATGAATGTTAACTTTAGATACTCAAAGTTAAGTCAATGCATTTGGGGATTGTTTTCCTTTCTTAATCTAAAATATTATCTATTTTATTTTGTAGTGTCTTTTTTATTAGTTTTATTGCAATACAAAAGCTTGTTTATTGTTTACTTACATTAGAAGTTATTTCTATCTTCAATTTTTAGTTCTTTATATTTGTCAGGAATTTCTTTATCTTCGATTTTTCAGTTAGAAGTAGGTTTGAGTAAACTTTTTTTTTTTAACTTTTATGTTTATCTAAATTTAATTTACATTTTTAATTTTAGTATTTATATTTATCAAAAGTTAATTTCGTTTTTAAATATTAGTATTTATGTTTATCGGAAAGAGAATTGTTACTTCTTTTAAAACATACTACATTTTCTTAACAATTCCTCTTTATCTTCTTTTCTCGTTTCTGTTTTTTTTTTCCTTTCTTTTTTTTTTTTTTCATCTTCATACATAAATTCAACTTTTCGCTAAACTCCTCTCACTTTCTTACCACGTGAGTGACAGCGGCGGGAATTCCAGTTCACAGCCCGGTGATGAATCACACATACTGGCACGCTCTCTCCTGTTTTTAATTTAAGCACACGTTTTTATGCTTTCAGTGAAAAAAAAAAAACATTAAAAAAACTTAACTTGAGCTTCTGTACAACCTCTATAAGAAAGAAGCGATCCCATTCTCTGTTATCTGTCTTTACTTTGCAAGCTCTATTTTCCGCTAAACGCTAATTTACGAAAATAGCTCGGAGAGAAAACGTCAGGAAGGCGCGTAAAATGTAAAGAAGTTGGGGATTTAGCGTTCGCGTGCGGGAAAGTGACGTGTCACACAAGAACTGGTTAGAATGAAGGGACCCTTGAAATATGGGGGCTCACTGCGGGAAGTGATGTACTTTTCTTAGTTTTGCTGTTTCCTTGGAAACGAGGGATAATTAATTGTGAGCAGGGATAAAGGGGATAATCGAGGGGAAAGGCGGTTGGAAATCTAGAAATTAGAAGTGAGTTTTGAAAATTAGATAGACAAAGTTATTTAGGGAATTGGATACAAAGAAAACAAAGTGGAAAACGTTGGTGTTAAGTGAGGAACTGCTGTTATTTCTTTCATGATCTATGATGAGAAGTGTAATCATGTTTCACCAAAACCCTCGATCTTGTACGCTGTGTAACAGTCCCACTCCTCGATCTTGTACGCTGTGTAACAGTCCCACTCCTCGATCTTGTACGCTGTGTAACAGTCCCACTCCTCGATCTTGTACGCTGTGTAACAGTCCCACTCCTCAATCTTGTACGCTGTGTAACAGTCCCACTCCTCGATCTTGTACGCTGTGTAACAGTCCCACTCCTCGATCTTGTATGCGGTGTAACAGTCCCACTCCTCGATCTTGTACGCTGTGTAACAGTCCCACTCCTCGATTTTGTACGCTGTGTAACATTCCCACTCCTCGATCTTGTACGCTGTGTAACAGTCCCACTCCTCGATCTTGTACGCTGTGTAACAGTCCCACTCCTCGATCTTGTACGCTGTGTAACAGTCCCACTCCTCGATCTTGTACGCTGTGTAACAGTCCCACTCCTCGATCTTTTACGCTGTGTAACAGTCCCACTCCTCGATCTTGTACGCTGTGTAACAGTCCCACTCCTCGATCTTTTACGCTGTGTAACATTCCCACTCCTCGATCTTGTACGCTGTGTAACAGTCCCACTCCTCGATCTTGTACGCTGTGTAACAGTCCCACTCCTCGATCTTGTACGCTGTGTAACAGTCCCACCATTTTTCTTTTCGCGTGCCATGATATCAAATCTTCCAACATAGTTTCCCTTTGTCTATCTGTAACTCCCCGTCCTTCTATTTCAACTGTTATTGCTAATAAAAATAATATAACAAATGAAAAGACGATTAAAGGCCACTGAGATGGGATTTCTCAGAAGAATGTTCAAAGTTCCCTGGACAGCTAAAAAGACCAATGAGGAAGTTCTCAAAGAGGCCAACACTTAAAGGAGCTACTAAAAAACATCAGAAAGAAAAAATCAACATTTTTCGGGCAAATCATAAGAAGAGTGTAGTTGGAATACTTGGTTACAACTGGCAAAATAAAAGGAAAGAGAGATCGCGGACGACAAAGAGAGAAATTACTGAATAGCTTGGTGTCATGGCATGGGACACGGTCAACAACAGAATTGATACGATGCACTGTGTATAGAAGAATGTGGAAGGACATGATCGCCTACGCCAACAGGTATGGCACATGATGATGATGAGTGCTAATAATTCCAACCCTTCTCTTCTTCACACATGGTCCACAGATCTGGGCTGATTTTTTTTCTTCCTAATTCATCTTATAATCTCCCCAACTTTATCTACTTCTTATAGTACCTCCTGGATGGATTTTATTTTTGTTTTTGTTTGTGTGGCTGTAAATAATTAGGCTGTTTATTTCTCACAGATAAAATAGAAAGAAATAAGGTGGAGAGAATTGAAAAAGCAAAAGAAGATGTCATGAAAATGGAATGGACAGTCTAGTCACGCAGGCAGAAAGGGAGTATTTGAGAGATAACGAAAGGAGATGAGCATTAATGAAGAAAGAAATTAGCGGTAATGGGGAACGCAGAAAAAAAGAGACCGGAGAAATTTAAGAAAGACAAATAAAGACGAAAATCAAACAAATTGTTATAGGAGGAGGAATACTAAAAATAATGATACATTGGGAGACATAGTAAAAAGGGCGCATTATAATGAAGAGTCAAAAAAAGAAATATGAATGAATGAAAGAAACTAAGAATTAAGTTGAGCATTTATATATATTTTATCGCAATTAGTTTTTTTTTTCTTTCTATAAACCTGTTCAACCCTCCTCGATTTCCCCGAATGCTGATTGGTCCGTTCTGCCGTTTGATTATCTCGGAAATCCTCCCGGAAGCTGGCACATTTGAGGATCGTGACTTCGGACCTCTTTTTTCGAGCAAAAGGGCACGGGGATTTGACAGAAATTAAGAGCTACTTAACTGCCGACGAAGACTGAGACCAAATTGTGCGATTGAATGAGAGAAAGTTAACTACAGATTGTCACTAAACGAGTGCGTGGAAAGACATAATCAATTATGGAATGGGGAGGGGGGGGGGGTGGAGGGGGGGCCTCAAGGCCGGTCTCGAGGCAAGACGCCGGCCTCGACACAGAGAGGTTATGGGTTCAAATCCCGGCTGCACCGGTTGGGATTTTTATTTATGATTTCTCTCTACGGCTACCACCCCCTGGCCTCAGCAGCGAGGCCCGGCTTGAAACGTCAATTACTCGTCGATGGAAAAAATATGAGTACCTCCGAAGTCGGAGTTATCTGCCTGTGCGGCGTGTGACACCTGTGCACACGGCTGCCGGGGAATAATGGATTAACACGCAAAATTCATTAGAGATTTAAAAAAAAAAAAACTGGAGAAGGGGGAAAAAAAATTATGGAATAAAATAAATTATTGGATAGCTGAGACACAAGTGATTTGAATATAACTTTAGAAGAATCTTTACATATTACATACACTTTACCCCAGTCTCATCATCATCATGTGCCATACCGGTTGGGGTAGGCGATCATGTCATTCCACAATCTACAGTGCATCGTAAGTGCATCACTCCATGGTAGAGGATCTCATGTACATAGACAATGCCTGCGATCTCCGACTAGTACAGTCACTGCCAAGATGGAAAGGAATGGCAAACTACCTTCTTATATTGCCTAGCACTATATTATGCCAAAACACAAAATACAACTTAATATCCCCATCTACTTACATAAATTACAGCACGAAGTGATATAAACTATACTATATTGTGAACTATATGACCAAGTTTCTTAAATGTTATGTAGAGCCAGTCTTAACATATGGATGTGAATCATGGACAATAGTACAACAGACACGAAAATCACTGAAGTCTGTAGAAATGTGGTTTTACAGAAAAATGTTGAGAATACCATGGACAGCTAAGAAGAGTAATGAAAACGTTCTGAAAGAGGCCAAAACAAAAAGAGAGTTAATTTCTAATATTAGGAAGAAACAATCATCATTTTTTTGGCCATGTAATGAGAAGAGAAAAGCTGGAATATATTGTAACAACTGGGAAAATTGAGGGACGAAGAGTAGAGGGAAGCAAAGAGAAAAGATACCAGACAGAGAAAAGATACTAGACAGTTTAAGAGAATGGCTTGGCAGAAGGTCAAAAACAGAAATGATAAATAACAGTCGTGATCGAAAGTTGTGAAGAGACATGATCACCTACGCCTGCAGACTTGGTACTTGATGATGATGATATGACCAAGTCCACCCGATTTCAACCAGCATTTATCAAGAGCTGTTTTCTTTAGCTTTCATTGTCTCTAATCTCAGCGCCAGATATCATTTTGTCTTGTTTGTTAGGGGATCCTGTCCTTCGGTACTCTGTTCTTGCTTTGTCCGTAGGTTTCTCTCTTTAAGGAGGTTTGTCCATCGGGACTTGTATCAATTTGATCAACATTTAAACTTGGAAAGTTCCCAGTAGCCTTAATCCTGCATGGATACCCGTATATTCAAACATAGACACCAGTTAACGTTTACTCTAGTGACCACAGTTCCCATCATAATCGCTGGTACAAGCACACCCACTGGTACAAGCATAATCATTACTACAAGTATAACCACTGGTGTAAGCATAATCACTGGTACAAGCATGATTACTGGTACAAGCATAACTACTGGTACAAGCATAATCATTACTACAAGTATAACCACTGGTACAAGCATAATCATTACTACAAGCATAACCACTGGTACAAGCATAATCACTGGTACAAGCATGATTACTGGTACAAGCATAACTACTGGTACAAGCATAATCATTACTACAAGCACACCCACTGGTACAAGCATAATCATTACTACAAGTATAACCACTGGTACAAGCATAATCACTGGTACAAGCATGATTACTGGTACAAGCATAACTACTGGTACAAGCATAATCATTACTACAAGCATAACCACTGGTACAAGCATAATCACTGGTATAAGCACATTCATTGGTACAAGCATGATTACTGGTACAAGCATAACCACTGGTACAAGCATAATCATTACTACAAACATAACCACTGGTACAAGCAAAATCATTACTACAAACATAACCACTGGTACAAGCATTATCATTGACATGCAGCAACACTTACTTATTTCGCTTTCCACTAAATGCTAACTGAACCTCTAAAGTCAAGCATGTGTCGAAGCCTGTAGACCAAAGTATATTCAGGGGTCCCCATTAATGTTCTCAGCTGAAACTAATTTCTTCTTTTCCTGCTCTTATGCGGCGCTTACTTCACCTCGCCGCTTGCATATAGAAGAGCGTTAAACAGGCGCAGCTGCGTTGAGCTGTAGTTTACTTAAAGCTGACATTTCTTTGCAGTTCGGGACACTACACCCGACTTTAGCACGTCGTATATTTGATCAAATACCAGGTTTCATTCCATAAAAAAAAAAAAGTACCCCCGTCACGCCAAGTGGCGTATAGGGAATACGGTGTTAGTGACCATACATTTTACAGACCTTCGGCACTTGATTTTTGGGGTAATGTGGTCGGTATTACGCCCGTGCCGTTTTACTTTGCCAGAAAAAAAAATCCGGTACCCATTAAAGGCTGGGTGAATCGGAGGCCGACGGTTGGGACGAACCCTACCTCTTGTCCTTTGTAGTCAAATTCACTAACCACTGAGCTATCTCGGCTCCCGGTTTCATTCCATACTCGTTCCTTACTCACTCGGTCAGATAGTGAACCTATCTTATGTGTCACCGTGCGGAGGTTATGTAGGGTCTCGATCGGTTCTGGTTAACTTATCCTGACATAAAACAGTAAGCTATGAGTTTCTGATTGCTGTCAAGACAATCACAGGCTGTCCAGTAACTGGACACCGTTGAGTGGACTCAAGGTAATGAACATAAATTAAAATGAAGCTAAAGAAAACAACATCATCATCATTGAGTATCGTCTCCGCTTCGATGGTTGGCTACCATGGAGTGCCATTCCGCTCCGTCTCTTGCTTTGATAGTGCAGTTTGTCATAGGTTGACTTGTCCATCTTTTGATGTTACTCGTCCATGTTAGTCTTGGTCTGTCTCTGCCTCTTAACCTTGTATTCTCTCCTCCAAGATTACTTTTAGTAGGCTGCTGTGTCTTTTAACATGGCCCAAAATCTCACTTGAATTTTTTGAATTGTGTTTTGTAGTCGCTTATTGATTTTTAGTTGTTTTAAGGCTTCTTCGTTTGTTTACTTTTCTTTCCATCCAATTCTTCATATTGTCCTATAAATCCACATTTCAAAGGCTTCAATCTTCTGTTCTGTTTTCTTGTTTAAAATCCACGTTTTTTAACTATACATAAATATTGAGAAGATGTAACATTTTGCTATTCTTAGTTTTAGCCCTGGTGTTATTTGTTTTGATGTTATTATATTTTTCATGGCATTAAAATTACTTTTTGCCATTCCTATTATTTTGTTTATTTCAGTTTCACATTTTCTATCACTGGTTATAGTATGCCCTAGGTAATTGTAGCTCTGAACTGTCTCCAGTTCTATTCCTTCAACTTTGATATCTACTTCCAAGGAAAACAAAGCAAACACACAAGGAAAACAGCTCTTGATAAATAATAGTGGAAATCTGATGCACTTTTCGTGATTTTAAAGAAAATCAACTTGGTCGTACGCATCACAATCAAATCTCTGTGCACTTGTTATACATATCCTACTAAACGAATGTCTTAGTAAGGTAGATCGTTGTCTGACTGTAGACGACGATTAATTTTGTCCATTCTCTGATCTAGTCTTAGTGGTTAGCGGGGTAGAGTTCTGCGGAGTAGAGATTGGAGTTCTCAGAAGAATGTTGAAAGTTCCCTGGACAGCTAAAAAGACCAACGAGGAAATTCTCAAAAAGGGAGCTACTAAAAAACATCAGAAAGAAACAATCAACATTTTTCGGGCACATCATGAGAAGAGGAAAGTTGGAATACTTGGTTACAACTGGCAAAATAAAAGGAAAGAGTGATCGCGGACGACAAAGAGAGAAAATACTGTACAGCTTGGTGTCATGGCATGGAAAACAGTCAAGAACAGAATTGGTACGATGCACTGTAGATAGAAGATTATGGTAGGACATGATTGCCTACGCCAACCGGTATGGTACATGATGATGATGATGATGTCTTCCCTCCGTTTTATCTGTTTTGAATTGTTATGCTTGTGAGGATATTAACTATGAACATTTCAGACATAATGAAATATGGCATTTGTCGTTACTTACGTGGCACACCACATTATATGAAACAACAATCTTGGAATTGTCCTGCTTGTGAGGATATTAACTATGAACATTTCAGACATAATGAAATATGGCATTTGTCGTTACCTACGTGGCACACCACATTATATGAAACAACAATCTTGGAATTGTCCTGTTTTTGGGCATCGAGCGTTATGACACAACTGCTTGTCTTAACATAAAAGTGGAGATTTAACATGATTTATATAAATGATTAGTAAATGAGAAAGAGTCTACTACATTTTACTCATTTTCAACATTTGTGTTATATGGATGCGGTTCAAATTTATGACACCGGACAGAAATTTGAATTTTCGGACTTAATTTATCATCATCAGGTGCCCGGCTGGCGAAGGCAATCTTGTCATTCCACAATTTTTTATCCACAGTTCATGATATCAGTTCTGTTGTTGACTGGTTTATATGCCATGACACTAAGCTATGTAGTATCTTTTCTCTTTGTCGTCCGCGATCTCTCTTTCCCTGTATTGCCAGTTGTACCCAAATATTCCAACTTTCATCTTCTCATGATGTGCCCGAAAAATGTTGATTGTTTCTTTCTGATGTTTTTTAGATGCTCCCTTTTTCGTGTGTGCTCTTTGAAAATGATAGTCTTTATTGGTCTTTATAGCTGTCCCTGGAACTTTCAATATTCCTCTGAGAAACCCCATCTCTGTTGCCTCTAATCGTCTTTTCACTTGTTTGCCTACTGTCCATCATTCGCTTCCATAGGTCAGAATTAGCCTAAATAGCACCGTTGAACTCTCATCCTCACTTAATTGCATTTAGTGTTAATTGTACTTCCCATCCTTTAGTGGGTACCGGATTTTTTTCTGGGAAAGTAAAGTGGCACGGGCGTAATACCGGCCACATTACACCAAAAATCATGTGCTGAAGGTCTGTAAAATTTATGGTCACTAACACCATATTCCCTATACGCCACTTGGCGTGACGGGGGTACTTTACTTTACATTTTACTTAATTGTACTTAAGTAGAGTAATGCTTGTGAAAAGACATATTTCAAAGATCTACACATTGGACAATTTCTGATACATGTATATACAAAATATTCAATTTTCACTATAATTGTTATTACAGAGCATTGAAAGAATAATCACAATAAATGTAGTGGCATTTGAAACAGTCAGTCTGTTCAAACATCTAGGCTCAGCTTTCACTGAAGAAGCCCCAAAGACAGAAATATTAGCTAGAATGGCAACCGTGATAAGACTTAGCAATATACAGAAAAACAAAATCATCTCCCTAGTACAAAGTTCTGCTTATTAAGAGCAGTAGAGACATTTGTATTTCTATGCACGTGCGAAACATGGGCATTCACTCTTGATCCTGAAAGAAGAATATAGCCAGACGATGAGATTATATATATAAAGACTTTGAGCGTATCTTATATAGATCATATCACCAAAAGAGAAGTGCACCAACCGAATTAAACAATCTACAGGATCAATTGAACACTTACTGTGTCCAATAAAAGAACGAAATTAAAATTATGCGCACTTGTTACAATATCTAAAGGCCTTACTGAGACATTAGTTTAGCGGGATAGTGTACCAGGAAAAGGAAGACAAAGCAAGCAGAGGAAACGGTGGGAACACAACATTAGAGGATGGACAGGATTAACCTGCGTCACATCTCGGAAAGCAGCCCTTAATTGTAAATGTTAGAGGAAAATTGTGACGACGTTATCAAAAGACCTCCTAGAAGACGTTATCAAAAGACCTCCCCGGTAATGTGACTCAAAATGAAGATAATGATATTACAGATATAAAATGCAAGTTAAAACAGCAAATGATATTACAGATATAAAATGCAAGTTAAAACAACAAATGATATTACAGATATAAAATGCAAGTTAAAACAGCAAAGTTGAATAAACCATAGAAGAATTATTTATAGTTTACACTTCTGAAATGAGAAAATAACACGGCAAGATCAATTTTTTTTAAAAAACTAAAAAATAAACAAGTATATCGAAAAAGCTGATCAGTGGAACGAATTATGTGGGTACCAAGAGTGTTGTCAAATGTATACAAATGCAAGAGTTTTGTCGTGAAATTGAAATTTGAAAGAATATTAACGACGTGAAATCACTCTATGGTGCTTAAGTGTGCTTAGAATTCAGTATAGAAGGGCACCGAGATTTGCAATCCTCATTTCTGAGTATAAATTCATAGTTGTAAATAGTTCAAGGTCACGGTATCACTGTCATCATCATCATCATCATGTAACCTGCCGGTTGGCGTAGGCGATCATGTCCCTCCACAATCTTCCATCCACAGTGCATCGTATCAGTTCTGTTGTTGACTGTTTTCCATGCCATGACACTAAGCTATCCAGTATTTTCTCCCTTTGTCGTCCGCGATCACTATTTCCTTTTATTTTGCCAGTTGTAACCAAGTATTCCAACTTTCCTCTTCTCATGATGTGCCCGAAAAATGTTTATTGCTTCTTTCTGATGTTTTTTAAGAGCTCCCTTTTTGTGTTGGCCTCTTTGAGAACTTCCTCATTGGTCTTTTTATCTGTCCAGGGAACTTTCAACATTCTTGTGAGAAATCCCATCTCTGTGGCCTCTAACCGTCTTTTCATTTGTTTGTCTACTGTCCATGATTCACTTCCATAGGTCAGAATTGGTTCTATATAGCACTGATGAACTCTCTTTCTCATTTTTATTGACATAGATTTGTTGCATAAGATATTTTTCATTTTCTTAAATGCTATTTTGGTCTCAGCTATTCTGCTTTTTATTTCTGTGGTGCATCTCCCATCTGATGTAATTATTGTGCCCAAGTATTTGAAACGTTGCACTTGTTTTAGATTTGTCTCAATATATCACTGTAAACGAATTAAAATCCATAATTGCCCAACCGCCCGTGCCAGTGGAATTATCCGAATTAACATCTCATCTCATTGAAAGATCCGAGCAAAAAAAGGCAGATGCAGTCCCCATCATAGTAACTACAGCACACGCCAAAAGACATAAATGACACCGAAAGTGAACACAGCTGAACTGTCCTTTCGTCATACGATATCATCATTCATCGTAAGCAATTGGAATATCGAAACACGATCCCGATGAAAAACACAGCTTACGGTGTGCACAGAGCACTAAACTCAGTAGCTCCTGCAGCAAGCCGGACTTGGAAATGAGGAAACTGCAACAAGGAACACTTTTCAGACTGAGGCTCAACGGTTGCTGCCGCCTATCCGCCATATACACTGCAAGTCCGGCATAAATTCATGCAATGGTTTAATGTTTTAACAATAGTTTAACAATAGTTTAATAATAGTTTAACAATAGTTTAACAATAGTTTAATAATAGTTTAACAACACTTTAACAATAGTTTAATAATAGTTTAATAATAGTTTAACAATACTTTAACAATAGTTTAATAATAGTTTAACAATAGTTTAACAATATTTTAACAATAGTTTAATAATAGTTTAACAATAGTTTAATAATAGTTTAACAATAGTTTAATAATAGTTTAACAACACTTAACAAGAGTTCGTTTATATTGACTCGTGCATCTTTTAGAAAGACTTGACATAAGGAAATGGTTGCCCACAAAGTTTTCATTAGTCTACAGCAGTGACAGTGATGACTAAAGTTTTATACGACTTGTCACTCACACAGCTTGTGTCTGCCGTGTTGTCATTCACACAGCTTGTGTCTGCCGTGTTGTCATTCAAACACTTGTGTCTGCCGTGTTGTCGTTACAATTACTAAACTCAATCGTTTTGCCCGTGAGGTAACCAAGTCACGATCTTATAGTTTTGGTGTCAAGATATAAACCACGTCTCTACTGTAGCAATTTTAATTATTGTCTCTTTCCTTCTCTCTATCTCTTTCCATCTCTCTATCTCTCTATCTCTCTCTCTCTCTCTCTCTCTCTCTCTCTCTCTCTCTTTCTCGCTCTCTCAATTTCTCTTCCACTGTTCGTCATTTTTTTTTTTTAACATA
Source organism: Megaustenia siamemsis (assembly GCA_032433765.1). Taxonomy (NCBI): domain Eukaryota; kingdom Metazoa; phylum Mollusca; class Gastropoda; order Stylommatophora; family Ariophantidae; genus Megaustenia; species Megaustenia siamemsis. The sequence goes on along the minus strand of JAVIAB010000073.1, from coordinate 22,657,660 downwards.
TCAGTAAAAACAAAAATCGACGATTCGGTAAATAAAATCTTACTAAAATTAAGAAAGTAAATTAATACACAAAAAGTAGAAGAAAGTACTAAAAAAAAAATGGTAATTAAGAATATACTTGAAGAGGATGAATAAAGAAATATGGATAAATCTTACTGCAAAAAAAAGAAAGAAAAACAAACGGCAAAACAAAAGTAATAATATCAATGTGAAAGAAAATGGATAAAGCTTGAAGGGTAATTGAAACCGGAGGGAGATAATCTGTTACTTTCTTATCCCCTCCGATTGAACTAAACCAACAGCCAAATACGAATAGAATCCGAGATAAAAAGTCTCATAAGATGCAACTGTTGATGTTTATCACGTAGAGGAATTGAGAAACAGTGGCAAGTGTTAGTAATCGTGTATAAGAAATATGCGTTGAGAGATAGCACAACCGTGCAGTATTAGACAGGCTTGTCTAACTCATTACATGGTTACAGTAAGACCAGTCCTGGGAATAGCAAGAATGAAAGCCAATAAGAAGCATTCAGCATAAGGCTTTAAGCAGTGCCTTGTGTTGCTCTTTTTTATTTATTTATTATTTTTTTAAAGAAAAAAACTTGACGCAAAATAAATATTCTTTTTCTTAAAGTCGATGAAATAGATTTGTGAGCTTAAATTACGTTTTGGGAAATATTTTAAAATGCATTCTAAGCCATCGCGGAGCATTGGCAACGAAGGGTTGTTACATGAGATACACAAATATTTATTTTTTTGGCTTGAAAAAAAAAATAGTTCCAGTTCTTGAAAAGTTAACAATTTGCTTACAGGAGAAGTATCTTTACAGGAAAAAAAACACCATAAAAATGGTACAGCTTTTTTTTTTTTTGTTTCAACGTATCATGTTAAACAGTTTAAAATTAGAGGGGGAACTTGACTATACTTGTTATTTTCTTATTTTGTTCGTTATTTTTGTGTGTGTCTGAGCTGTGTGTCTTTCTCAGTGCTCTAAATTATGTTAAGTTTTCTCTGTGGCTACTCCGTGCAAGCATTAGTTAATATGACCAATAATAATTGTTAAGTTTTCTCTACGGGTACTCCGTGCAAGCATTAGTTAATATGACCAATAATAATTGTTAAGTTTTCTCTGTGGCTACTCCGTGCAAGCATTATTTAATATGACCAATAATAATTGTTAAGTTTTCTCTGTGGCTACTCCGTGCAAGCATCAGTTAATATGACCAATAATAATTGTTAAGTTTTCTCTGTGGCTACTCCGTGCAAGCATTAGTTAATATGACTAATAATAATTGTTAAGTTTTCTCTGTGACTACTCCGTGCAAGCATTAGTTAATATGACCAATAATAACTGTTAAGTTTTCTCTGTGGCTACTCTGCGCAAGCATTAGTTAATATGACCAATAATAATTGTTAAATTTTCTCTGTGGCTACTCCGTGCAAGCATTAGTTAATATGACCAATAATAACTGTTAAGTTTTCTCTGTGGCTACTCTGCGCAAGCATTAGTTAATATGACCAATAATAACTGTTAAATTTTCTCTGTGGCTACTCCGTGCAAGCATTAGTTAATATGACCAATAATAATGTACTTGTATGTGGGCGTCATGCCAGGTAGAAAGCATAAAAAACTATGCTGAGCTATCATTTGAGCAAGAGTTCTACTATAAAGAACCGCCACCACACTACTGACAAATACGGAATATGGTGCTCTTTATGCCGATGTATTTTTATCACCGGGACATTTTGTCAGCACAACGCCAGATCGGTATACTTGTTGATATATAACCATGTGTACTTATTTTTAAAATGGATGAATCTAGGAGTCGTCGATCGGGATCCAACATGAGCCCTTGTTTTTAGGAAGAGAAGATAGACGTATGGTGGACTTGTGTTGAGAAGAGACAACACAAGAATTTCAAAACATGATGTTTCACATAAAAGAGCCTGTTTTGAAATTCTTTTGTTGACTCTTCTCAAAACAAGTATTTCAAAACAGCTGTTTTATGTGAAACATCAACATGCCAGAAAAGTGGAAGACCTTGAGAGGTAGTAAGAAGAACACTTACAAGAGAATCAAAGTTGGCAGGCATAGACTCATTAGATAGGATAGAGTTATTGAGTTATTGAGTTATTTGCGGGTCATCATCATTGCACTCCGAACATGTCCATAGGTGCTCAGATCCCCTCCTCAGCAATTCCCGCAGTGTCCAGCGACTGACGACTATAGTTCTATGTTGGTTGATAAGTCTTCTTACAGGCCACTAAGTTTCTCATTTCTGGCTGTGCCCACCTTAACTCCCATTTCCATCATCCAAAGAAGTGACGTGGATCTGTGTTTGTCGAAGTTCTGTGCTCTTCCCACATCTCGAAGAGCATTGATGATGTCCGCCCGATCCATTGGTTGCCCGTCCTCAACGACAGAAAGGCTAGCCAACCTGTCCGCTCTTTCATTTCCCCGTACTCCCGCATGTCCAGGGACAAAGACAATGGTGACCTTACGTATTTTGGATTTCTACAACGACTCTACCCATTGCATGCGTACAGAGCCCGCCTCCACTTTTTTAATCATGCTCATCGAATCACCCAGTATACATGCGTGGGTGTAGTCTTGTGACTCTAACCATTTGAATGCCTTGGTCACTGCCATCGCCTCCATTGTCATGCTACTCGTGGTCATGACGTATGCACCACTGTCTTCGTAGATCATTCTGCCTGCCGAGCGTGCTGTAAATGCCCATGCACTTCTTTGGTGTCGTCTTACAGATCCGTCTGTATAGATGACTGTATCTTTCTCATCGGTGTTATCGCAGGTGAGACCGTTGGCCTCAACATTAACCACGACCGGGTTCTTTTCCCTACTTTTCCTGTCGAGTGTGACAATACACAAGAAAGTCCCCTTGAAAGACGTAGGCACCGGTATCCACTCCTCACCTACGCTGATATTGGTAAGCACACAGACCTGTCTGATGACATCTTCTGCTCGGCCCACTCATGATTTGCCTCTTTTTAGCCTGGCACCTTTCCCTGTGTTGAGCACGTGGTGCAATGGATGTTCTTTATCTGTACTAATCTTCAGGTATGTTCGTGCTCTCCAGATCTTGATTCTGTCATCCATGGTTGGAAAGTCAAGAAGATACCTCATTGCAACACAGGGAGTGTCCCTTGTACATCCCAAGATAATGCGCATGGCTTCATTTTGTATTTTCTCCAGCCTATCAATTTGAGTCGTACTGACAGTAAGAATTGCCAGGGCATACTCGATTGGTGCGAGGACTAATCCCAGGAACAGAAGAATAAGTAGCCTCTGCTCGATGTTGGCAGCTGCCATGACCTTCAAGGCGGCTAATCCTTTGCGGGATTTTGTTATCACATGGTCGACGTGGTCCCAAAAACACAGGCTGCGATCAAACTTAACTCCGAGGTATGTCATCAACTTGTCCCTGGTCACCTCATCAGCTCCCATTCGTACCACCGGTGTGGTCGTATTAACGATATGATTGTTAAGGGAGAACCATGAAACTGATGCTTTATTAGGATTAACCACGGCACCTGAAACCCCACACCAGGAAGAAATGCAATCGAGTTCGTCTTGCAATGTGGAGGCGATTCCCCGTCTGTCTCTTCCCTGTCGATATACCAGAATATCAGCAGCAAAAGTCATAGTTCTTCCCCTCCCATCCAGCTGTTGTTCCGTGATCGTTATTGTGTACACGTTAAATAGAATTGGTGACAATGGTGAGCCTTGTGGCAGCCCTGGACAAATGGATGTTGGCTCGGAAGACCAACTTCCACATCTGAGTATCACCACCCTCTGAAACAGTGCCGCGGCGATCCATCTAATGAGGAAGGAGTGCACCGCCAGTTTGAGGAGCATATACATGAGATATTCAAATGGTACCCTGTTGTATGCATCCTCCAGATCTATAGCAGCAGCACATGTCTCCTCTCGTCTGTCGAAGCCTTCGAAGACGTCATAAGCAAAGACTGCCGCATTGAGCTATATCTCTTTGTTATATCTATAACCTCCGAGTGTGGGTGGGAATGCGCGTTTCTGTTCAAGGTGGCAGGTGAGGACACGGGCAACTATTTTCTCCAGCAGCTTGCCCGCAGTGTTCTGCATTGTGATGATTCTGTAGGCACTGATCTGAGAATGATCCTTGTTTGGCTTCGGTAGCGGTAGTAAGTAGCTGTGTAGCCACTCCTCCTTAATCTGGCCACTCCGAATGCTGGCATTAAACTCATTGGCCAGTTTTGTCAAGTCGTCGTCAGCTAAATCGCCTATGTCATCGTACCGAACACCATCTGGACCAGGATCAGTGTTGTGTGGCCTTTTAAGTGTCGTGCGAATGGTATCGGTTGTGATTGTGAGATCTTCTTCTAGCACTACATCCTTACACAATTTTGACAGCGATCCCCGTATCCTCATTCTTACAGCCTCATTTCTTTGGTCCGTCTGCTCAATGTAGGCGGCAAGCAGGGCCTTCCCTTTGCTCTCATCAGATTTGTGCCATATCCGGTTTGTGCTCTGAAAGTCCGGTATGCCTCTGTGTCGTGTTGTACCATTCATGCTCTGATCAAGGCGTCAGAGTGTGGCTAGCGATTTTTCTGAACACACTATTTTACAAAAGTCATCCCATTTGGCATCCTTAGCCTATTTAGCACATAGTTTAAAATGCATAATTTTTTGGTCGACCTCTGCTTTCAGACGCTTCAAGAGCTCAGGTTGTGTTCTTCCATTCTTTTTAGCTTTCTGCCATGTCTTGGCCGTTTGTCTCTTGCTCCGCCAAGCTTCCTCTACTTCTACGTTCCACCAGGGTGGCTGCATCAATCTCTCCTGCCTCCTACAAGGGGAGCACTGTTTCCTATGTCTGATTTTGCTAATGACGTCCTCGTCTGTTTTCTCGTAGTGGAATGTGTGGAGCTTTATTTTCTGGCTTCTATTTATGTTTTTTTTCATTTAGGAGGACACATGGATAGTGATCACTTCCGTGGAACCCAAGTGAACTCCACCTGCAAACCGGTGCGAAGGTGGAAGACACCTATGCAAGGTCTGTGACACTATCAGAGTCCCTTGTTCGAGTGGCCATTCTTGTTGCCCTTCCATCATTCAAGCACACTAAATCGACTGATACCAGTGCGTTCTGTAGATATTCTCCCTGCTTGTTGGTTATGACGTTACACCACTGGTTTCCTCTAGCATTAAAGTGTCCGCAGAAAATGACGTTCTTTTCATCGAACTCGAAGAGATTCTGCCATTGTTGTGTGTTCACCTTCCCATTACAGGCATACACATTTACAATCACGAAATGAACTGTGGTCTGCACCCTAACCGCATGTACTTGCAATTCTGCATTGTCCCACGCAGACATATCAACCTCAGCTGCCACCATATTGTTGCGCACAAGGATGGCCTGCCCAATGTGTCGCCTATTGTAGAAACAATGAAATCCAGGAGTACTTACTGTCCTGTCACCAAGAAGGGTTTCTTGCAAAACCATTATATCGGCGCCGCACAGTAGCTTTTCAAGAATGGGCCTCGTTGATGTATGGACCCACAATTCCAAAATGTAACGCGCACATACTTTAGGCCTAGCCTCTCACACTTCGACAGTTTAACGCCACCTCTTTTACCTTGTCGTGTTTTTCTTCTTCGATGTTGTCGTTTGGGATGCATCTGAATACTTACCGTCGTCATAGTATTAAATATATTGTCGCTGAACGTCGATGCTGTGGATGGTCTAGACTCACGTAAACTTACTCAGTCGTACGGTCCAGAACCCGTTTTCAAGTTATAGACTGGCGAACTCCAGTAAATAGCTCTGCAGCACGCGGATACACTGTGAGCCTTTTGCAAATTAAATGAATTACGCGTCCTTGACGACAGACCGGCGAAAACAAACCGCCATTTTTGACGCGTTCAATGGCGCAATCAACAACAAAGATGAGTATCAGTGATCAAATAAAGAAATTGTAACAAAATGTAATGAATCAAAAGAAGCAAAGTGATTTATATCAAATAGAAAGCGCGTACAATCACATGATCCCTTCAAATATCAACAAAAACAAACAAACAGAAAAGTTCACTGGAAATCAGCACTTATCTGTGAGTCCTCTGAAGAAGACAGCGAACAGGGCGCGATATTCCCCGGAAGTTCCAGATAAGATAGATCATCTCGCCAACGATAGAGGTGTACGGAGAAAAAAAAAACACTAGGAGCTCTATGCGGCCTCTAGCGGCGCAAGAAGGATCAAGATGATAAAATGTTCCTTGTCTATCAACGCCATCTTTTGTTTAACTCAAGCATTTTAAAACTAATTGTTCACCGTAGAATGGTTATATTTCTTCTCGGCTCCACGTGTACAGTTTGCTGGCTTCATAATTCTGAACTTTATCTTCTTTCAATGTATCAAATATATATGTTTTCTTCATCGTATCTCGATCTCCTATGTTATGTACCCAATCCTTAACTCTCTACACCTTCATTTCATTTGTTTGTGCTCCTCTCCCCCTCCATTAACAATGCTGTTTGTTCACATTCTCTCACTTCTACGAACATCCATTTGTTTGTGCTCCTCTCCCCCTCCATTAACAATGCTGTTTGTTCACATTCTCTCACTTCTACGAACATCCATTTGTTTGTGCTCCTCTCCCCTCCATTAACAATGCTGTTTGTTCACATTCTCTCACTTCTACGAACATCCATTTGTTTGTGCTCCTCTCCCCCTCCATTAACAATGCTGTTTGTTCACATTCTCTCACTTCTACGAACATCCATTTGTTTGTGCTCCTCTCCCCCTCCATTAACAATGCTGTTTGTTCACATTCTCTCACTTCTACGAACATCCATTTGTTTGTGCTCCTCTCCCCCTCCATTAACAATGCTGTTTGTTCACATTCTCTCACTTCTACGAACATCCATTTGTTTGACTCTAGATATCCCAATATGTCAGATCTCCATACCGCTGTTTACCACTTCTGTGTTCTCCATATGTATGATTTCTGTATTCTCCAATTTATCAGTTCTATGTTCCTCCCTCCATTTAATTCATTTATCAGTGAATTCTCGTGACAGGAGCTCCTTCATCACTGATCAAGTTTCTGTTTCACGTACATATTGAGTGCACTACTTAATCGTCGTGGAGTATTTTCAGTCGAAAGGCAATACGGTTTGGGCGGGATCCAGTTGCTATTGTCTGTTCATCTTGTTAGTTTAGCGCATTGATTGCTTCATTTACTGTTATTGCAAGAAACATGTGGCCACGAGATTACAAACACTTGTCCTGTCTTTCAAATCTTAAACGTGATCAACAGTCACAGTTGCTTCTTTCTTGGCCGATTCACTTCATAGAGCCAGCCAAATCTGGCTCACATTTTATTTTTCGAAGTAAGCTATTATTTAAAAAAAAATGGTTTTGAAGAAACATTAAAAATTTTTTTACAATTTTTTTGCACAATAATTTCTTGGAAAGTTTACTAATCCCAAAATGTATAACAATAATTTGTATATCCCTTACAAGATAATAAGTGTTTTTTTTTTTTTTTACCCAGAACAATATTTTTTTTCCTCCTCAACATTACAAAGACTGCTAGGAGTCAGATAAAATCATTGAGAGAATCAGTTCAGTGTTTTTATTTTGGTTACTTTTACTTATGGCGCTGTTTTCTTAAAATTGCTGTTATTTGTATTTTTAAACTGAATAACTTAATCGGGGGGGGGGGGGGGGGGGGGAGATAATAAATTCATTAGTAAAATGAGCCAGACAAAAATGTTACCTTGCAAACAGGCCCAAACCCACTTCTAGCATTCTATTTTATTTTGTCTTTTCAGCATTTCAGACTGTTTGATATTCGTATATTTTACATGTCTTTCACTGTCAGGTGAAGTACTGAAGAAAAACATTCAAATTTATCAACAAGAATAAAGGGATAAAGTATAACAACAATAACAGAAGAAAAATGAAAATACAGTTTTTCATTCATTCATTGAGCGCTGTCTCCGCATCGAAGTCTGGCTACTAAGTATAACCATTCTTTTCTGTCTCTTGCCTCGATGGTGCAGGTTGTTATAGGCTGATTTGTCCATGTTTTGATGCCTCTCGTCCATGTTAGTCCTTGGTCTGCCTCTTTTACCTTGTATTTTCCCTTCCGATATTATTTTTAGTAGGCTGCTTTGTCTTTTAGCATTCTTCAGAAATCTCATTTGTCTTGTTTGAATTGTGTTTAGTAGTTCTATTTTCATTTTTCGTTGTTTTAAGACTTCATCGTTTGTTTTCTTTTCTATCCATCTAGTTCTTCCTATTCTTCTATAAATCCACATTTCAAAGGTTGGAAAAATAAAGTTTTTAACGATATCATAAAGTCTAACTATAGCTTGTTTCATAAGTCTTGCCCAACTTTAAAATCAATATCTTTTAAACCGCTTTTGTATTTTTTTCAAAATTTGCATGTAAAGTTATAATGATTAGAACCCAACAGGGAATTAATTTCATTAAAAACAAACATTTGGTTATTATTATTGCTTATTTGATTTATATAAATTTATAACGACCCATTGATGTAGTCAAAACTTAGTGTTTACAGTATTTAAGTTAAAAATAGCGATTACAAATCTATACACGCTGAAATTTACGATTTTTCACGCTTCCACGTGAGTTGTCTGACACAAATAGACACTTGTAGTAAACACGAGACATTGTGTGTTCCATTTCCGTTAATTCAGCGGCGTAACGTGGAACAATAACATTTATCATGAGTCTTAAAATGAAATTCTGCAGTTTACAAAACTCGCAATAAAAATGTATGACTATTTTTGCAAAGAGGCTAAACGAGGAAGATTATTTCATTCTTTAGAAAACCCTGAGAATAGGACACGACACATTTTGGATTTATCTATCTAAACGGTCATTTAATCGCTGGATTCAAGCACGTGACCGTCAATGTTCAAAATATACAAAATCACAAGGAAGAGCAAAAATGTTGGATAATTTCGACAGTGAACTTATTAGAAGTGAAATTCGCAAAATGTTGGGTGAATGAAACTGTTACAATAAGAAAATAAAAAGTATCGCTGAAAAAGAACAACAGTATTGAAATATCAAAGTCTACATTATGGAGGAATGTGAGAGCTGCAGGCTTTACATTCAGAAAGTATCCCAATGGACGAAACATCATCTGTGAGAAGCCACATATAGTAGTCATGAGAAGCAAGTACTTACGTGAAGTAAAAGAGGTGTGCAAGCAAGGTTATGATATGTGTACTTGGATGAAACATGGATCAATGCTCACCACACTAACCAAAGGGAATGGCAGTCATCAGATGGAAAGATTAAGAGATTAATACCTAGCAGCAAAGGACAGCGCTTGATAATTGCTCATGCAGGTAGTCGAAAACATGGACTGATACAGAATGCAGAGCTCATTTTTCTTTCAAAATCCATAGACAATCGGGATTATCACTCTGAGATGAATGGTCACATATTTAGACATTGGATTGAAAATTCTGTTCTCCCAGCACTAGATCGACCATCTTGCCTAATAATGGACAATGCAGCGTACCACAACATTGTTGCACTTGAAGATAAAGTCCCGACGTCATCCAGTACAAAAGATGCTATTAAGATATGGCTCACAAAGGAGCACATACAATTTAATAACATGTACTTAAAACCTGAGGGTGTCCGGTTAGCGCAATCGATAGGCGGTTGGCTTACAACGGCAACAGCCGGGGTTCGTAATCCTGGCGAGGACACCTGGGTTTTACTAATTCCCTAAAAATTAGTAGGAGCCGCGATAGCTCAGTGGTTAGTGAACTGGACTACTACGGACAAGGGGTAGGGTTCGATCCAACCGACGGCTCCGGGTTCACCCAGCCTTAAATGGGTACCGGATTTTTTCTGGGAAAGTAAAAGCAGCACGGGCGTAATACCGACCACATTACCCCAAAAATCATGTGCTGAAGGTCTGTAAAATATAGGGTCACTAACACCATATTTCCCTATACGCCACTTGGCGTGACGGGGGGTACTTTACTTTTTTTTTTTACTTAAAACCTGAATTACTATCTCTAGTAAAGCAAAAACAGAGGACAAAGATTTTTCAAATAGACAAGATTATCCAAGAGCACGGGCATATAAGTTTGAGGCTGCCACCTTACCATGCTCATTTAAATCCAATAGAACTAATCTGGGCAAAATTAAAAGGACAAGTGGCAGATGAAAATACAACATTCAAAATATGCGATGTAAAGACTCTTGCTAATCTCGCTTATTAAATATAGACAAAGATTATTGGGCTAAATGTGAAGACCACGTCTTAAAACAGGAAGAGGAATATTGGAAAAATGATGGTTTGTGGAATGTTCAACCCCAAACAGTTATTAATCTTTTAGACTCGTCTGATTCAGAATGAAAGTATATAGCCCCCACAATGTTGGCCCCTATATTACCTTAAATTATTTCAACAAACGGTCCTTTTCAGGACCACACAACTATGAAAAATGGACATACAGGTATACCTTGATATTATTATCGTCCGTCCTCGAACTGAGCAGACAATAATTCTCCTGGTGTTTTGTTTTATCCAGTTATTTCCCCATTACGGCCACGCCTTTACCTAGTGAAAATTAATCGTAGACCAGCAACTACGGTAATTTCTATTCTTTAGGGCTTCACAATTTACAATTTTGACAAACATCAAAGAAATATCGCCGCTTTAAGAAAACTGCAGCTGCAAGATATTTGTTAAATATACATTTAAAGGGTCTTTTGCATTCTAATAACATTTGAAAATTTCAAAAGTATTTAACAAACGGTTAGAGAGTAATAGCGTTTTGAAGTTGGGCATATGTTTTGAAACGAGCTATAGTTATATTGAGACGTAAACAGCAGCTGACAAGTTGGCTTCATCGTTTGAGAGAAAGCCCATATTGACAGACACCTTAGCAAAATTAACAGAACACAGAACCAAGCTGCCCGTATCATCACTGGTGCTATGAAATCTACACTATCAAGACTCTAGAAACAGTAACAGGTTTACAACCCTTAGATGATAGACGGGTCACTAAAGTATTGCAACAAGCGGAGAAATATAGAAGGCTCCTTAGCCACTCCATGCACCAAAGAATATCTGGTTCCGGAATTGTACGACTAAAGAGGAGCAACTTCGATGAAATTGCCAATGAACTAACTACTGGAGACCCAGTACTTTCCCAAACAATATCGAAACCCTTGGGCCATCTGATATGTCTCCTCATGGGAAACATAAAATACCAGAACTTAAGGAAAATATAGCAGGAATCATGAAAAAGGCACCCAATCAGACACAGAAAGAAAACACGTAGCAGAAAAACACATACACGATACCTACCCACATGACTCTTGGTCCCACATATATACAGATGGCCCTGCTACAAATGCCACCAGAAAAATGGAGGGGGAGGTGTGTTCTTGACGCTGAATAATCAGGACGAGATCACAAAGTCAATAGCTACTGGAAAATTCTCAAACAACTTTAAAGCAGAAACTGAGGCCATCAGAGATGCTGCAACACTGGCTACTCAACACAAAAATAACATGCACAATAAATTGGTGATTCTGACTGATGCACTGTCAGTATTATCAGCTCTAAAAAGCCCCAAGAACAATGAACTAGATGACTTGAGAACAACCCTGGACCAACTATGCAATAACTTCCAGAGAGTAGTCATTCAGTGGATACCATCACACTGTAATATACACGGGAACGAACGCGCAGACAAATTAGCTAATGAGGGAGGGGGTTTACCACTAGAGAACCATCGCTCAGTTATGATGAAGCCAAATCCATCCTCAAGGGTCAGTTCCATGAAAAATGGAAACGAGAACACCAAAAGCATAACGAGAGTGACGGATACCACCAACTATCAAGGAGGGATCAAGTCATCATACTTCGCCTACGCACTGGCCACAATAGAATGAGAAATCACATGTTCACCAAATTCAAAATAGTTACAACCAGCCTATGCCACTGTACAGTGGACAATATGACTACAAAACATGTTCTACAGGATTGCCCCAGTACACAGACATGAGAAGAGCAATGTGGTCCACGCCCACCTCCTGGCAGAAAAACTATATGGTGCAACCGATTCGCTTAAACAGACAGCTGCCTTCATGAGAGAGTCTGGAATCCTACTCTGATTGAGTCTTGATCGCAGAGAGAGAGAGAGAGAGAGAGAGAGAGAGAGAGAGAGAGAGAGATTGACATACACTCTCACATCATTTCTGCATGGCAACAACCAATGCGACATATTTTAGTATAGGACAAAAAAGTGCAGCTCCTCACAACGCATCATTGTATTTGTGGACAGAGCAAATAAGTAGTCGTTCACTGCTTTATTTATTTTGAGCCTTGATTTTCACCTCTTTGATCATTTACCTCAGAGTTTTCTGCACTTTTAATTATCAGATCTGTGTGCCTTCTCTATTTTATATGGAAAGAGTGAGTGAGTTTTACAGGGGTAAAATAAGTAAAGGAACGAAAAAAAAGGAAACAATGAAAGATAAAGAACAGCTGGATGGAGAAATAAAGTTAAAAATTGAGTGAGAGAGTAAGAGACACCAACAGTGAGAGTATGGAGGGTAAACAGCTCTAAAGTACAATTAGAAATAAGGAATTGTAAATTTTCAACACATTCCGTCTGTCTATCCGCTAGATCACAAGAACAGGTAAATAAACATGATAACATCTAGTGCTTTCACAAAGGGATCGTGTGCAAATACCTCGAGCACTCCTCGCGGCTTGATCGACAAATACGAGCTGTTGTTTATGAACAAATTCACACAGTCACAACAATATCGCATGAACCTTTGGCCGCAGTTGTGTCTAATTGTGTTAGATGTGAACACATTCGCGACCTCACTTGAATCTTCTGTTGTCACTTTCCATATGAGTAATAGTAAAAAAAAATAAATAGAAGACTGTTATAGATTGATAGAGAGAAATAATCTAACTATCAGCATATACAATGTGGGAAAATGAAATTTACCAGCAAAGACAGAGTGAGAAAATTAAATTCACTAGCAAATAACAAAGTGAGAAAATCAAATTTACCAGCAATAACAAAGTTAAAAAATTAAATTTACTAGCAACGACAAAGTGAGTAAATCAAATTTACTAGCAAACACAAATGAGAAAATCAAATTGATCAGCAATAACAAAGTGAGAAAATCAAATTTACCAGCAATAACAAAGTGGGAAAATCAAATTTACCAGCAACGATAAAGTTAAAAAATCAAATTTACTAGCAACGACAAAGTGAGAAAATCAAATTTACCAGCAATGACAAAGTAAGAAAATCAAATTTACTAGCAAAGACAAAGTGAAAAAAAATCAAATTTACCAACAATGACAAAGTAAGAAAATCAAATTTACTAGCAAAGACAAAGTGAAAAAAAAAATCAAATATACCAATAATGACAGTGAGAAAGTCAAATTTACCAGCAACGATAAAGTTAGAAATTGACAATAATATTGCGCATTAGAAAACATCTTTTTTTTCGCTTCATGATTGTCTATACACTGTACACTGCAGCCCAGTAATGAATGTCTTCAAGCCATTACCCTAACCACTAAGCTCCTGCTATAAATTTAAAAACGTAGACAGGACACGTACGGCTCTCCACAAGACTACGCTGGCAAATGTAACCAAATGATGAACCAAACCTGTAACAAGTTCACCTGTTGAAAGATAAGAAACGACAAGACAAGATATAAAGTTTAACTGATCTTAATGACTGTCGTACTCAGATGTTCTGCAAGTCTTCCGCTGTATTAAATGTCTGCTTGGCAGAAGTTTGTTTAATTGTTTGGACAAGACGGCAATCTGGGGATGCAAGGATGAGAACCGAGGAAGGAACGTGTGCTATATCAGTCCGAGTGTTGGCTTATCCTTGCTTTTAAAATCCCTTGCATGTCATTAGTTGTAAACAAAATTGTGGGGGTTCCACAAGGTTCCGGTTAAATAGAAGAACCAGTTAACATAAATTAGAAGCGAAGATTTGCATATTTTTTTAAAAATATGACACCATCTGTGTTCACTTTTAGATGGGACTTTATACATAAAAAGAAGAACTGGTTGGTCTAGGGGCAAGACGCCGGTCTCGAGAGAGAGAGAGGCTGTGAGTTCAAATCCCGGCTGAATCAGATGGAATTTTTACTTGTGATTTCTCTCTGCGGCAACCATCTCTGGTCTCAGCAGCGAGGCCCGGCATGAAACGTCAGTTACTCATGGACGAACAAAAAAATGTATGAGTACCACCGAAGGCAAAGTTATCTGCCTGCGCAAAATTCAGTTCCTAGTCTCTAGGGACTTCGCCAGAGGTTCAAGCTGGCGAACGCAAAAAAAAAAAAAAAAAAAAAAAAACAATTTAAAAAGAAAGGCATCGGTCAGCTGTAGGTTGTTGACATCTTCTCTGGATATTACAATATGGGATAGCCACAATAACCTGCTCTGTTGATAGCATGTTGGGCGTGGTTGTAGCAAATGTTCAGCAGTCATTTTGCTTCCATCAGAGATTCCCATTTTTAGAGTAATGAAAAGATGGTACTTCAATCTCTTATCACTTATTCGAAGTTTAATTTTTTAATATGCTACATATCAATATATATTGTGATAATTTTCCTCACACGAAGTTATGTAAAATAATGTTTATCTTGGTGCTTTCCTTTATTTTGGTTTCCTGTATTCTTTTTCATGGCATTCTCTCTATGGTACTATAAAGTTAATATTAATACTATAGAGCAACAGACAGGATTGTTATTATTTCAGACTTATTATGGGGAATGTTGTCAGATTATACTGACCAGGCAAAGTCAGATAGCAAGGTCCGCTCAGCAGGTGCAGCCAAATATAATTACATACAGAGATAGTGTTGAGGCTGGGGCTTGATAGACTTCGTACTCAAAGAATCCCAGAAATCATGACAAGAATCATCAATTAGATTCTAGAGAGGAAGCAACGAGAGGTAGATTATATATAAATTGATGGAGACTAGTGTAGGCAATAGGTAGAATTGGATGGAAAGAAAAGATAACTAACGAAGAAGTTTTTAAACAACTAAAAAAGAAAAAAAGAACTACTAAACACAATCAGGGCAAGACAAATGAAATTTTTTGGTCATGTTAAAAGACACAACAGTCTAATAAAAGTAATATTAGAAGGGAAAATACAAGGTAAAAGAGGCAGAGGCAGACTAAGACTAACATGGACGAGTAACATCAAAAGATGGACAAGTCAGCCTATGGCAGTCTGCACAATCAAAGCAAGAGAGAGTGGAATTTCGCTCCATGGTAGCCACCTTCGATGCGGTGAGGGCACTCGATGATGATAAAGATGAGTGTAGGCAAAGACAAGACTTGTAACGCTGGCCGTGAAGATACAGAGATTTTGTTGATGCTCTGTTGATGCCAGAAGTCGTGTTGACTAATGATTAATTCCTCAATCTGCTATAGTGAAGAAGAAAAATAGGTAGAATGAGAAGAGGCTGAGAAGCAGAAGAAGAACAAAAGGATGAAGAGAAAAAAAGATTAGAAAGAAAAAAAGAATAATTAAAAGAAGACGAAAAAAATATAAAAGAATTAGAAGTAAAGGAAGATGAGTAGAAGAGAAACGGATGAGTAATTTAAAGATGTCAAATCTTACGGAGTTGTTTGATCACTGAGGGATCCAGGCGGTGACAGATCTGACAGGCTTGCTTCCGTGGCATCTATAATGGAATCGATCGATCATGACCAGAGAGATGTATCTTAGTCTCTCAATGATCATTTGTTAGAACTTGACACAGTCATAGCGAGAAAACGACGAATCTGAGACTCTAGGAATTCGAAGTCAGCCGCTGCAAGACAAGCTTGAACTGGCTGAAATGGACAGATCATGTAATGTTTATATAAAGTAAGCGATTAACGAGAAATGTCCGAAATAATGCTTTGCTAGATTCACTGTGAAGCGACTGAGCACCAAACAAGCTTACTGGAGTGCAGTAATGTTGGTTTTGTCAAAAGCAGAGGGATCCTGCTCAAAACCAGAAGTATTTGCTAGAATTGCTCAAGCGATGGTTGCCCTGATAAGACTAAACACATAAATGGAAAACCATCTCCTTAAGTATAAGATCTTATTAATACGAAGAGTACAGGTACCTGTACCAGTCAGCGAAAGATGAGCACTCGATGTTTATCTTGACAGAAGAATACAGGCTCCGGGATGAAATGGTGTGGAAGGATTTTGTACATATCTTATGTAGACCATATAACCAATAAGGACGTGCATAACAAAGTCCAACGGTCTACAAGACCAATGAAAAACTTACTCTCAGCGGTATAAGGATGAAAGGGATCGTCACATCTTAAGCCACTGTTCTTCTGTCTCGTGTTCCAACCACAAGCCAACCAAATAAACTGCATTGCTACCTGCAGATACAGAAAGTACAGTTCTGATCTATGTCTCTCATTCTCACTGGCTCTACTTCCCTCCACCTACCTCTATCTTTTTCTGTTTCCCTCTCTATTTCTATCATCGAATTCACAACGCATGTGTATTTGCTTGTTTGTCTCTTCCGTTCTAATGCTTTCCATTTTAATAATACATGCATTACAACTAACCTCCTCTGGCACAGTAACAAGGTTTGATTACTTCTCCCCAAAACTCTTTACAATCCTGCAAAGTTGTACTCACTACAAAATGTGAACACCAATGACTGTCTGAAACATGATAACTACTTCACGAAAGCGTGATAACCATTGAGTTTTGTTGCGCAACTATTCAAATTCTTCAAAAAGCAAACGAATAACCGAATACGCCTATCTAGACTATATTTCTTACATTACACGCGTTGAAGATGATTAATTCAATCACTGGTGTGTTAGCTGGTTGTGCCTTTTTTTCTTTTCTTCTTTATTTTCCAATTAAATTCCGACATGAAAGAATATGTGAAAGCAGCAGTTATGAAGATTTCTGCCTGATTTCTGTTTCGGATCTTTTTTGTTTCCCTCCATGGAAAGAATATACATTATTCCGCTCTTCAGATTCTTTTCCTCCGGCGTTAAAGCGTCAATTACTTCTCGTCATTGTCCTTTAAATCCTTTTAAATAAGTGTAATTTGTTATTGTTTGTGGTTCACTGTGACTACGCCATTCGGCCCAACATATCCAACTTTAGCGCGGCATTTTTGGGTACCGATTTGCCTTCCTTCTTTGGTTTCTACTGAACTTGCCAGATTTGTTAATCTGTTTCCTGAGCCACTGAGGTGTGGGGGAGTTGCATCTTGGTTAGTTCGTGCTCACTTATTTTGACGCCAGTTGTTAGCTTTCATTCGCTGGCCACTGTTAGCCTCTTCGCTGTGCCGCGTCCTAGCCCTATCCGGTAGTTTAATTTGTTTAATGTTTACACAAGCTGAAATTGTTAAATGTTTACACAAGCTGAAATTGTTAAATGTTTACACAAGCTGAAATTGTTAAATGTTTACACAAGCTGAAATTGTTAAATGTTTACACATCTGAAATTGTTAAATGTTTACACACGCTGAAATTGCTAAATGTTTACACAAGCTGAAATTGTTAAATGTTTACACAAGCTAAATTTGTTAAATGTTTACTCATCTGAAATTGTTAAATGTTTACACATCTGAAATTGTTAAATGTTTACTCATCTGAAATTGTTAAATGTTTACACAAGATGAAATCGTTAAATGTTTACTCATCTGAAATTGTTAAATGTTTACTCATCTGAAATTGTTAAATGTTTACACAAGCTGAAATCGTTAAATGTTTACTCATCTGAAATTGTTAAATGTTTACTCATCTGAAATGTTAAATGTTTACACAAGCTGAAATCGTTAAATGTTTACTCATCTGAAATTGTTAAATGTTTACACAAGCTGAAATCGTTAAATGTTTACTCATCTGAAATTGTTAAATGTTTACACATCTGAAATGGTTACATGCTTACACAAGCTGGAATTGTGATCGTGTTAGTTTCTTTTAGAGATTTTTAAAATGAAAAATGTACAAGTTTTAACTTAAATAACGATTCTCGATTTGGAACAGTCGCTAGACTGTTGTATTGTAATACCTAAAGGGGAATGTTACTCCAATATCTGATCACAAATAAAATGCGTTATACTATTTTTAGATACAGATGTTACTGTACAAGGCGAAAACATAATAAACTCCTTGGACGATTTAAAAAGATATTAGCAAATAAAATCGTTAACTGTCCATTTATTTTAATAAAGGCTCCATTGTTATTAATTATTCTCTATTAAAATGGGTTGTAGGGTGTGACTGCTGGACCAAAGAGAGTCATAAATTGTCTGCTATAGAGAGGAAATGGGTGTTGATGAGTGGGGGTTATGTTGTACGGAAACGAGGACTAGCAGAGCTATTGCCTCTTGATATGCTCCATTAACTAAATTGTGTCTTTTATTAGAAAACCTCCGTCATATTTGTAGTGTAAGATCGAGCAGACTGCATTAGTACATTTGTTCACTTGATTTGTGTTAGATTATCAGACTAAATTGACAAGAGGTAGGGTTCTATCCCAACCGACAGCTTCCGGTTCACCCAGCCTTTAATGGGTACCGGATTTTTTTCAGGGAAAGTAAAGCGGCACGGGCGTAATACCGAACACATTACCCCAAACATTATGTGCCGAAGGTCTGTAAAATGTATGGTCACTATCACCATATTCCCTATACGCCACTTGGCGTAATGGGGTACTTTACTACTTTGCTATCATACCAAATTTGAACTGTGGGAAAATACTAGAAAGGTATCACGAGACAAGGAGATAGACAAACACGATAGCGCTGGATGGGACACACACAGCGAAAGCCAATTGAGAATATTACACAATAAGCCCTATTTTGGAATTCCCAGGGAAGGAGACAAAAGAGAAGTTCAACATATACTTGGAGAAGACAGACTGAAGCGGCGATGAAGAAGTTGGGGAAGACATGCAGCGATCTTAAGAGAATGGCACGAAACAGTACATGGCTTGGAAAGTGTTTGTTGGAGACCTATGCTCCACAGGGAGTTGAAAGTGTTTGTTGAAGACCTATGCACCACAGGGAGTTGAAAGTGTTTGTTGGAGACCTATGTGCACCACAGGGAGTTGAAAGTGTTTGTTGGAGACCTATGTGCACCACAGGAAGTTGAAAGTGTTTGTTGAAGACCTATGTGCACCACAGGGAGTTGAAAGTGTTTGTTGGAGACCTATGTGCACCACAGGGAGTTGAAAGTGTTTGTTGAAGACCTATGTGCACCACAGGGAGTTGAAAGTGTTTGTTGAAGACCTATGTGCACCACAGGGAGTTGAAAGTGTTTGTTGGAGACCTATGTGCACCACAGGGAGTTGAAAGTGTTTGTTGAAGACCTATGTGCATCACAGGGAGTTGAAAGTGTTTGTTGAAGACCTATGTGCACCACAGGGAGTTGAAAGTGTTTGTTGAAGACCTATGTGCACCACAGGGAGTTGAAAGTGTTTGTTGAAGACCTATGTGCACCACAGGGAGTTGAAAGTGTTTGTTGAAGACCTATGTGCACCACAGGGAGTTGAAAGGAAAAAGAATTCATCATCGTTTTAATCACATCATCACTGTCCTTAAACTTATTATTTTAACCACCATGTGATTGTCTATGTTTTTGTTGTTCACAAAAAATCCATGAAAACAATTAGCAGTCAGAATAGCACAAATATTAACATTTAGCATACATCTGTGCACAGAGCAGCCACCGTGCACTATTGACAATAACTGTAAAGTCAGTTATACTGCAAACCACAACAAAGCGCAGACACGCCCACTTAACGTCCTTTTAAGGGCGGATGATGAAGAGGTACACTCCGTTAACGGGCGAACGAAAAGTGTTTTTTTATGCCAATGGCGCCAGAAAGCTAGTTATGTACATTTGTATATGTCACTATATATATTTGTATATGTGACTTCGTACTTGCTTCAAATATAATAAAGTCTGAAAAGCTTAGTTTCAATAAATTAATGTTCATATCTATATAAAGACTACTGAGTGAAATGACTACGCTTATTTGCCAATGTTTAATATTCCTGCAGTTAGTGTTATGCTAGTGTTTTAATGTTAACACTATGTATGTCTTGTCTATGTTTAAGTTTCCCACTTTCGGTGTCTTGTCCATGTATAATATATTTTTTCTGTCGACTTTGTTCAATATTTTTCGTATTGGTTTCTCGTCTGTGTTGAATGTTCATCATATCGATGTCTTGCATTTACATTAGATACCGATTTCATGAAGAGTATTATTTATATCAAATGAAGAAGGTAGCCTTACATTTCTTTGTAATTTTCTGAAAATGGGAGCGAGAACAGTGGAGCTTCACTAGAAGATAAAACCGCACAGGTAATAATTGGTTTATTTGTTTTAAAAGACCTTTGATCATACTTTATCCACTAGGATTTCTTCTTCCCATCTTTCAACACCTGTGTCAACAATTATCCTAGGATTTACCAGGATAATACCTGAAGTTGTAGCATCCTTGTTTGGCCGTCTAACTTTCGCTGCTTGTTTTTACACTGACATCGTTTTTAATTGGAGTGAGGGGATTTTGGGAGACGATGTTCCGATAGAATTTTGGGAGAAGGGAACTATGGTCAATGAACAAAATCCTGCAGCCGTGCCTGCATCACGCAGAGAGTTTCAATTTCGTTTTCTAGGTGTTATAGAACCCGATATTTGTTTGACATAAAAGGCAATAACGGTTTTTTGTGTGTATTATTTTGCATTCTTATTATTGTACGATTAAACAAGAATATGTGTCTGAGTGGACTGAACATGTTATTGTCCAATGAAGTTCGATTTCTGATAGGGTCAGAAAGTTGTTTTCTATAGAAATATACGATAAAACTCTCACCTGTACACACGTGTCGACTGCCATGAAACACGCAGTTTTTATTATTCAGCCACTTCATTTTTCTCATTTAAGACTAAAAATATTCAATAAATGTTATGTATATAAGTAAGGAAAACGAGTTCTTAAATGTTATGTATATAAGTAAGGAAAACGAGTTCTTAAATGTTATGTATATAAGTAAGGAAAACGAGTTCTTAAATGTTATGGAGAGCCAGTCTTAAGGATGTGAATCAATGACAATAGGACAACAGACAAGAAAATCACTAGAGTCTGTAGAAATGTAGTTTTACCTAGAAGAATGTTGAGAATGCCATGGACAGCTAAGAAGAGTAATGAAAACGTTCTGAAAGAGGCCAAAGCAAAAAGAGAGCTAATTTCCAATATTAGGAAGAAACAATCATAATTTTTGTGGGCCATGTAATGAAAAGAGAACAACAGGAATATATTGTAACAACTGGGCAAATAGCTCAGGCAAAGACGGCATACAAGAGACTAAGTAAGATATTATGCAACTTTTAATGAATGAAAAATAACGAGTTCGTTGTCATCTACAACCAGTCCGTGAGAAACGGATATGGATCCTGCACAATCGAACAACATACAAGAAAATTAATCAAGGCAACAGAAATGTGGTTTTGCGGAGGAATGTGGAAAAGACCAACGACAATGGAAAAAAAGTAAAGATGACGTTTAAAAAAAAATAAAAACAAAAGAAAATCTATTTTTTTTAAATATCAGGAGACAATCATAGTTTCATGTTATGTAAGGAGAACAACTGGAGTATATCGAAGAAAAAATTCAGAGAAAAATGAGGGACAAGAGATAGAGAGAAGCAATTAGAAAAGAGGGAAAGCCGTTTGAGAGAGTGCATTTGTTGGAAATCAGCTACAGAATAGATAAACTACAGCAGATATAAGAAGTAGTGAAGAAATGTGATCACTACGGTACTTAATGAAAACTGAACAATTTGTGACGTTCCCTCATTGCGGACCGCAAAGACAAGGTAACAGCATCCTTTTGTTCAACAACTGGAACAAGAACTGTATCGCATAGTTTCATATTATGAAACACATCCTAAATCCTTGCATTCTGAGTTGGGCTATTTGAAGACTAACACAAAGAATAATGAGGATTTTATTTGGAAGCTTTAGGAGCAGTTAACATTTGAACTTTAATGGAGTGAATTAGAGAATAGAGTGGACAATAAATCGACAATAGTGAATCGTTCTCTTGTTCCTACAATGTCTTATGACAGCTGCACCAATTGATCATCGTCTTGTGTCTAAAGAAGAGACCATCATCATCAAGTACCATGCCTGCTGGCGTAGGCGATCATGTCTCTCCAAAACTTTCGATCCTGACAGCCATTTATCATTTCTGTTGTTGACCATCCGCCAAGCCATTCTCTTAAGTTGTCTCGTATATTTTCTCTTTGCTTCCATCTATCTCTTCGTCCCTCAATTTTCCCAATTGTTACAATATATAGTGTCTTAACTCCCATCTCGTTTATCAGAATGAGTGACGTATACTCATGTTTGTCGACGTCCTGTGCCATTTCCACATCTCGGAGGACATTGATGATGTCCGCTCAATCCATTGGTTGACCGTCTTCAACGACAGCACAGCTAGCCAACCTGTCCGCTCTTTCATTTCCCCGTACTCCCGCATGTCTAGGGACGAAGACAAAGGTGACCCTGCGTGACGTGGGCGGGTCTCCACTTTTATTATCATGCTCATCGAATGACCCAGTATGCAGGCATATGCAAACTTTACTATGATCGGACTAAACTTTACCAAGTTGTAATCTAATTTATGACCTTCAACAGCATTTGAGAACCTCTGTAGTTTTGTTGTGACGTCAACAATGGGGAGATCATTCTTTCACTGAAATAATTTACGGGACTATACTAGACCTTTCCCGAAAGGCGAAATCATTTATTGTTTTCTTGGACGTTCGCGCTCTAAAACAAATAAATCACATTTTCTTTGGAGCTCCGCTCGCTCAGTGGCAATTGAGGCTGATTGTAGGCACGAGCTCGACTATGCGTGACAGGCCGGACGGAGCTTTATTGTCACGTGTGGATATCATCCTCTTCTGGTCCTCCTGATTTTCGGTTCACCATTCAAGTACTCATATCTGGACTACGTTTGAATCTAGATAAGGAAATTGAGTGGAAGAACTTTGAAAGCTGATGTTAGACAGTCTTGGGGGACACTCCAGCCGTGATGTTCCTGGTGTAGTAACGTCAGGGGCACTTGACTATCGCGGTAAGATCTGTACTATGAAACGGTGATCCTGCATTTCACACTGATCCTGCATGGGTCATTGAGCCCGGACTTCCACCAGCCAACGCAAGAAGGCTACCGGAAGATCGGTGACCTCGATCCCTTTTAATTTGCAACTTTTCTAAGAGAATTTGTTTCAACATAAATCATGTGTTTCTTTCTACATTCATTAACGCTCATTACAGCTGAGTCAAAGCTGACAAATTTCTGCTTCATTTTTGTGGTTAGTCTAAGGTTCATCATCAAGTACCGGGCCTGCTGGCGTAGGTGATCATGTCTCTCCACAACTTTCGATCTCGACAGTTATTTATCATTTATGTTGTTGACCTTCTGCCAAGCCATTCTCTTAAAGTGTCTTGTATTTTTTCTCTTTGCTTCCCTCTATCTCTTCGTCCCTCAATTTTTCCAGTTGTTTCAATATATTCCACTTGTTCTCCTCTCATTATATGGCCAAAAAATGATGATTGTTTCTCCATAATATTGGAAATACAGCTCTCCTTTTGTTTCGGCCTCTTTCAGAACGTTTTCATTACTCTTATTAGCTGTCCATGGTATTCTCAACATTCTTTTGTAAAACCACATGTCTACAGACTCCAGTAATGTTATTGTTTTAGTAGAATAATAATTTAAATGAAAAAAGTAAAGAGCCCTCGTCACACCAAGTGGCGTATAGGGAATATGGTGTTAGTGACCATAAACTTTACAGACCTTCAGCACATGATTTTGGGGGTAATGTGGTCGATATTACGCCCTTGCCGCTTTACTGTCCCAGAAAAAAAAGCCGGTACACAGCTTAAAGCCTTAAAGGCTGGGTGTACCCGGAAGCCGTTGATTGGGATCGAACCCTACTATTGCCCTTTGTAGTCCAGTTCACTAACCACTGAGTTATCGTGGCTCCTTTAGTAGAGTAATGCTTGCAACAACAACAAATGTAAAAAAGAAACAAAGTTTATCGCACTTTGAGAGTTTCATGGGCTGCAGTATTCTATTATTAACCACAAAAGTTATCACATTTTAGAAGGTAATATCTCCTAATTTTCTTGAATGTATAATAGAAGAAGATAGCTCAGTAGTTAGTGAATTGGACTACAAAGGACAAGGGGTAGGGTTCGATCCCAACCGACGGCTCCGAGTTCACCCAGCCTTAAATGGGTACCTGATTTTTTTCTGGGAAAGTAAATCAGCACGGGCGTAATACCGACCATATTACCCCAAAAATCATGTGCTGAAAGTCTGTAAAATATAGGGTCACTAACACCATATTTCCCTATACGCCACTTGGCGTGACGGGGTACTTTACTTACTTTTTTGTCTTTATAATAGAAGAAGCGTGTGTGTGTTTTATAGTTCTGGTAAGACACAACTCAGAAAGGCACGTAAATATCACTGACCAGAGTACACTCCACTCCTTCTTCAATTAATACTTTATTGAGGTGGGATTGTTAAGTAGTATTAAGCTGTGAGGCAAACACATGTATAGCAATCAATTTTCTGCTTCTTCTACTTGATAAAGCGTAATGTTTAATCAAAATATTAGGTTGAGTGAAGTTGTAGCAGAAAACAATGTTGGTATTAATGTTGGTAACATCATCATCACTGCACACCGACCTAATCCATAGGTGCTCCGATAGTCTTCTCGAGAATCTTAATAAACTCCTTGGAGAATCCTGCAAGAGCACATAGCCACAGCTGTGGATCCAAGGAAGTTTCGTATATCGTACGTAAACAATAACATATTGTGAAATATGAAACTGAAGATGGAAATATAATCTAATTTTACCAAAAGACGGGCTGTTATTTGAGGAATGTTTTGATGTGTAAATAAACAAGCATACACGTTTGAATTAAAGGCTGTGACATTTTCTGTTTCGTTCTTGCCGAATTAATGAAGTAGAAGAAAATTGTGCAATCAGCTGGGAAACATGATATTTTGAAGTGTTAATCAAATGGAAATTCTGGCACATTTTGTGTGAGGCGGGAAAGAAAACTCGATATATGTTGGGAAATTATGTGAATAAAAACATGCTCCATGTATGTAGGAAATTATGTGAATAAAAACATGCTCAATGTAGGTGGGAAATTATGTGAATAAAAACATGCTCCATGTATGTGGGAAATTATGTGAATAAAAACATGCTCCATGTATGTAGGAAATTATGTAAATAAAAACATGCTCCATGTAGGTGGGAAATTATGTGAATAAAAACATGCTCCATGTATGTGGGAAATTATGTGAATAAAAACATGCTCCATGTAGGTGGGAAATTATGTGAATAAAAACATGCTCCATGTATGTGGGAAATTATGTGAA
This sequence comes from Megaustenia siamemsis, assembly GCA_032433765.1. NCBI lineage: Eukaryota > Metazoa > Mollusca > Gastropoda > Stylommatophora > Ariophantidae > Megaustenia > Megaustenia siamemsis. Next base: position 22,632,144 of record JAVIAB010000073.1, on the reverse strand, counting down.
TAAAAACATGCTCCATGTATGTGGGAAATTATGTGAATAAAAACATGCTCCATGTATGTGGGAAATTATGTGAATAAAAACAAACTCGATATGTTGGGAATTATGTAAATAAATACAAGCTCCATGTATGTGGGGAATTATGTAAATAAAAACAGGCTCCTCGTATGTGGGGAATTATGTAAATAAAAACAGGCTCCTCGTATGTGGGGAATTATGTAAATAAAAACAGGCTCCTCGTATGTGGAGAATTATGTAAATAAAAACAGGCTCCTCGTATGTGGGGAATTATGTAAATAAAAACAGGCTCCTCGTATGTGGGGATATTCGTGCTCATATTTTTGTGTAGACTCTCGGCACATGATATTAGTGCTCATATTTTTGTGTAGACTCGGCACATAATATTCATGCTCATATAATCAGTATAACCGCCCGTGCCGGTTTCTCTTTCCCAGAAAAAAATACAGTACCCATTCAATCTGGAAGCTGTCGATCAGGATCGAACCCGACCTCTTCCCCCCGGTGTTGCAGTTCACTAAAGACTGATTTATCGCGTCTCTCCTGTAAAATGACAAGACTTCCCTCAAAATGCTGCGACTTAGGACATACACATAGGGAGAAAAACATTTGATTAAGCTAAAACTGCTGCTTTGAAACATATTAGATAAATAACTGAATAATACTGCTGGCAATAAGATAGCATAGGTCATCGCTTTATTGATTCTTCGAGGTAATAAAGAGACAGACTTTCAAAAGTATGCCAAAAAGTATGTGTGATAGATGCGATAGTGAAATAATGAAAAATTAAATACAGCTTATCTTTATTTAGCTGTCATTGTGAAAAAATATTGCTATGGAAACAGCGCCATAGATTTTAGAGCAGTGATCTCTGCAATATGTGCCATTTTGGCACGCAAGGTTTCTGTTTTTGAGATTGTGGTTCTGCCCTATGTGCCGTCTTCGGCTCGAAAGGACAATAGATAGATAGATAGAATCTTTATTTGCTGGAGTTGCGTTGGAGCCAATATTAAAAAGATAAAAATGCATTGCTATCTTTTTTTGTTTTTTTTTTTTAATGGAACTGTGTTGCAGTTTCTTTTCAAACAACAGAGTTCATTACAATCACGTTTTTTTTTTTCTTTTTCGAAAGATGAAAATCACTTACAGTCAATCCACCAGGTGAACGCGATACATATTTTGGCAGCCAACCATGTCATACTTTTAAAATTCAAAATTCGCAAAACATTTCTCTTTAAATTAAATACAAATACTAAATCTCCAATAATTCACGTAAAGTAACATTTCTGTGCGCCGTACATTTTTAACGCCCAAAATATATTTTGTATTATTCCGTCATTTATTGTAGTAACCTGACATTTTAGGAAACTCTTAGATCAGCATGTATCCATTTTTAAAACACTAAATCAAACTATCTCTTTTCCTCTTATGTGTTAGTATGTTACAGTTTCACTGTAAGAAAGCTTCCACTGTGTATGCTGGGTCGGCTGTAGATAAGCACCTGCCAAGTCTGCCTGCAAGAGTCAGGCAACGAACTCAACATAAAAATGAAATATCACAAGTGATCCATCTGGTGTTTAACAAACTACTAAAACATGGCTCATTTGTGTCCAACAACTGCCCGAAGGACATCTGGCAGATAGTCCATCTTCTGGTATCTGCAGCAAATATCTCAAGATATCCGGACAATTAGCAATGACTTTGTTCAGGGGTCACGTCCGGATGAGAAGTTACGGTTTAAATGAGAACTGAGTTATCCTCCTTGCTAGTGGACTGGGAGCTATTGTATTTTAATTGGAAGGAAATTTCCGTGGCAGGCTCGAGGCTATTACCATTACAAATATTCGGTCTTTAAAAAAAAAAAAAGAATACTTTATAATGTCAAGTCTGGACCATCTCCTTCTCTCCATCTCTCGTTTTCTTCGGCAGTTTCTCTTGAATTATCTGACATTGCATGCTGTTTTATGATGATATTTTAGTTCAATCGATCGCACGTTCATTTTGAAATAATAAATTCGGAGTTGACTGTTTGTTGTTTATACTCTTTATTCGTTAAATGGCGTGTTTATGGCGTTCCGCAATACTTCCGTTATTCATCCCGGTGTGTTCGACATAGATACTACTTTTTAAGAACCATATGTGCCTTCCCTCTTCAATCATTACCTGATTTGTCTGATCGGTTACATTGTCTCAGAGACACAGCAAGGGGATAAGAGTTTCGTTGATGGCCTAGATGCCAACAATCAGCTATGGGTCGATGACTCCAAGCTGTTATTTCTTACTGTGATGAATATTTAACTAACGAGACAAATTTGATAATATTTTGAATACGCCTTTTTCATCATCATCATGTGCCATACCGGTTGGCGTAGGCGATCATGTCCTTCCACAATCTTCTATCTACAGTGTATCGTATCAGTTCTGTTGTTGACTGTTTTCCAGGTTATGACACCAAGCTATCCAGTATTTTCTCTCTTTTTAGTCCGCGATCTCTCTTTCCTTTTATTTTGCCAGTTACAACCACGCAGTCTAAATTTCCTCTTCTCATGATGAGACCAAAAAATGTTGATTGTTTCTTTCTGGTGTTTTTTTATGAGCTCCCTTTTTGTGTTGGCCTCTTTGAGAACTTCCTCATTGGTCTTTTTAGCTATCCAGGGAACTTTCAACATTCTTCTGAGAAATCCCATCTCTGTGGGCTCTAATCGTCTTTTCATTTGTTTGTCTACTGTCCATGATTCGCTTCCATATGTCAGAATTGGTTCTATATAACACCGATGAACTCTCTTTCTCATTTCTATTGACATAGATTTGTTGCATAAGATATTTTTAATTTTCTGAAATGCTATTTTGGCCTGAGCTATTCTGCTTTTTATTTCTGTGGTGTATCTTCCATCTGATGTTATTATTGTGCCCAAGTATTTCAAACATTGTACTTGTTTCAGATTTGTTCTGTTTATTTTTATGCTGCATGATGGTGGTGATTGTCTCTTCGTTATGTCCATTACTTCTGTCGCCTTTTAAAATACCTTTTTATAAGCCTTAAGTAATGATAGACATAATAGTGAAAGTAAGCAATAATGAAAGTCTCAGTCTGAATAGGAAGAAAACAGAAGTAATGGTCATACTAAAGAAACAATCATCATCATTATGTGGCATAAAAATAAGAGGTACAAATCTGAAACAAGTGCAGAGTCAAATGCATGGCCACAATAATAACATCCGATGGGTGATCACCACAAAAATAAAAATACAATAGCAAAGGCCAAAATAGCATTTCAAAAACTGAAAAATGTCTTGTGCAACAAGTCTGTGTCAATAGAAGGGAGAAAGAGGGCTCATCAGTGCTATGTAGAGCCACTCATAGGCCTCAGAGATAGGATTTCTCAGAAGATTAGTTTCTTGCAGAACTAAAAAGACCAATGAGGAAATTCTTAAAAAGATCAACACAAAAATGGAGCTCCTAAAATCTACCAGAAAGAAACAATCAAAAATTGTCGGGCACATCATGAGAAGAGGAATGTTGGAATACTTGGGTACAACTGGCAAAATACAGAGAAAGAGAGATCGCGTGCGACAAAGAGAGAAGAAACTGGATAGCTTGGTGTCATGGCATGGAAAACAGTCAACAAAAAAATTGATAGGACGCATTGTGTATAGAAAATTGTGGAAGGATATTATCGCCTACCCCAACCGGTATAACACATGATGATTATGAGTGTATGCCTTACTATTATAACAGATTGATAATGCGTATCGTAATACGGGAGAGTTTTAAATCTTTAGACCTATACAGCACCCCTGTTGCAGAGTGTTTATGGTGATGCGGGAGAGTTAAAATTTTTAGACCTATACTACACCCTTGTACCAGAGTGTGTATATTGATCCTGGAGAGTTGAAATCTTTAGACCTATACTACACCCTTGTACCAGAGTGTGTATAGTGATCCTGGAGAGTTGAAATCTTTAGACCTATACTACACCCTTGAACGAGAGTGTGTATAGTGATCCGGGAGAGTTGAAATCTTTAGACCTATACAACACCCTTGTACCAGAGTGTGTATAGTGATTAGGGAGAGTTAAAATCTTTAGACTTATACTGCACCCTTGGACCAGAGTGTGTGCGGGGGAAGTTTGGTCAGCGTGACTAAATAACAGTACCCTGGCTCAACTTCTCTCAATTCGACTCTTCAATATCAAGGTCGTTGCTGAATGTTACATTAGACCATATTGTTGTGGGTGGACAGTGATAGACTTGGGCTGACTGCTCTGGGCATAAGATAGGACTTGACATAGAACGGAGACAGCAAAACACAGATAGTCGTGGGTTATCAGATGCCAAGACGTTGGCTCAAACCGTCCAGCTATCCAGGAGTTTTATTCGCTTGGTATCAACACCAATAGCAATCTCAAGTAATCTTCAGTCAAAATACTACTTCCTCTAATCCTTATAAAATTCATACCGCTAACAAACTGCTAATAAATCTCTTCCTAACTTCTTAACGAACCTCTGAGGTTTTAACACTGTCCATGACGGACCAATACGTGTTTATATTCTTAATCTGTCCTAACTGCCATATGTTCTGTAATCATTGCTGCTTTAAAATACTGGAGTCTAACTAAACTAATACTATCTGAACATAGATGTTGTCAGCCGTTTAAGATATTATCCATTATCGCCAGTGAATTTTCCTTTTCACTTTTATCTAAATGCTGCTGTCTCCTTCGTAGTCTGGCGAGAGACCCCCAATATCTAACAAATAAAACCGGCTGTCAGTATATTAATCACGTGACCGCTACTTGGACCTAGGCTGTCACGAGATGATCTTCAAATAACCGCTGATAACTGTTCCTATGTCTTACAATCTACAAGGTTATTTCCCCATTCTAAACTTCTAATTTTAAAACTCTTCTAAACTAAACTCTAGTACACTATAACACATCTACTACACTTTAACTAAAACGTTTAACAAAGAGGTATATAAGTGGCACGGTGCATCCGAATACACAAGTGCGGGAAACATCTAGAACTAAATACAATTGTAGACTGGAACTATCATCCGTACAAATCGCTTTGTATGCACCTTTGGAGTCTGAAGGTTGTCATTGACGCTAATAGAACGAATGTTCGAGATTGTTGTATGTGCTCCAAGTGGGTTATGTCACGGTGTTCATTATGTGCTTTTTTTTTTTAGTAGAACAGGATTTTCTTTGTCTTTCTTTCTTTCTTTCTTTTTTCTTTCTTTCTTTCTTTCTTTCTTTCTTTTCTTTCTTTCTTTCTTTTTTCTTTTTTCTTTATTTCTTTCTTTTCTTTCTTTCCTTCTTTCTTTCTTTCTTTCTTTCTTTCAGAATATCTCTTTCCCTTCTCGTTTCCTATCTTCTCTCCATATCTTGCTTCTCACTCTAAATCTTTCCTTCCCTACACTACATCTTCTGCACAGAGTTCCATTCATTTTTTTCTCTCTCTCTCTCTATATGATTTTTAAAAATGTTATACTTTTCATCTTCTTTGTTTTTTTTCTTCATTTTTCTACTGTCTTTTTCTACATTTCTATTTCCTCTTCGTTCTTTCTTCCCTTATCCTATTCGTTCCCCCCCCCCCCCCTCTCTCTCTCTCTCTATCTCTCTCTCTATCTATTCCTCTTTTTCACTTGTTTTCTGTCATTCTTTCACACCCTCTCCCCTATCTGTTTATTTTACTTTCTCTCTCTTTTCCACCTATGCCTCTTTTTCGATATATATATATATATATATATATATATATATATATATATATATATACATATATATATATATATATATATATATATATACCTCACTATATATACATCATATTTCTTTCTTTCCGTTATCCTTTCTTCTTTTCTTTTTTTTTCTTCTTTTCTTTTTTTCTTTCTTTTTTTTCTTTCTTTTTTTCTTTCTTTCTTTATTTCTTCCCGCTTTCTCTTTCTCCCAATTTGTCTTTTTCTCTCTTTATTTCATTCTGCCCTCTCCTCTCTTCACTCTCCATCCTTCCTCTTACCCCTCATTTATATTGTTACCTTTTCCTACATACAACTAATCTTCCTCTGTAAAGGTAAAGGTAAAGGTGAAGTACGAGACTTGAACCAGCGTCTTAGCACGCGAGTTTACACCCATATGTGCTCGACCACCTATCCAGAAATGTTCGAAGATCGAAACTCAGATGCGAGGCGGTATTCCTCACCTTCCCAGGGTAATACCCCGGGACCCATTTCTGCCAACGGCTGGGTCGACCGTGGAGGTATTTTTTTTTCCAAACACAAGTACAATTCACACTGCTCCCAATCGAACACGGGTTGTCCGAACGTCGGTAGTCCAGTCGGGTGGTTTTCCCAACTACCGAAGCCTCCTAGGCTACCGAAGCCCCCTAGACTACCGAAGCCCCCTAGACTACCGAAGCCCCCTTGGCTACTGAGGCCACTTTCTCCATGTTTATTCCTATTCCTGTTCTAATGTTAACAGATCCCATAGTTTTAAGTTTAATCTTGAGACTTTCTAGCCCCTCCCACCCCCCATCAACCCCCACAACTGACTCTCCTTTCTCCTAATTTCAGTTTCTTTTCCTTTGCTTTTCTCCATGGAGAGGGGTGGCCAAATCGATAACTTGACGAGCTCCAAACAAGGAGAATTCAGGTTTGAATCCCGGTAGAGTAAAAAAAAAATTATATGGGTGTTGAAATAAAAACTCAGACCCGTATACCTCGTGGCGACTGCACTGGACAAGAGGTCTTTATTCTCCGATCCTTTAATTTCCCCACGGTAGACCTCAGTAATAGAACATTTGTTTATTTCTTTATTCTCATTTATTTAGCTTGTAATTATTGTACTATCGTTGCTTCTCTATTCTCTCTCCACTTTATTGTCTTTTCTTTCTTTATATCCGCATGACTAAATCCGAATAATTTCCGGTGGGAAGGAGGTACCTATTAATGTTAAGATTCCCTTAGTTGTTAATGTTTTAGTCATGTATTCCCAAACACTTTTGTTTCAGTCTTCCCTTTGTTGACGTCATGAAATCTAACGCGCTTCATTTGTTTTTGGCCGCACTCTTTTACCACTTCATTTAGTTTGAATTCTGGGTAAGTGGCCACATAAAGTCTGACCAATGAACAGCGTCAATGCAATTCTCAAAGGGCATTTGGAATAAATTATGCAGATTCCTTGATGGTCCTTAACTTCGTTCTTGGGATGATTTTGCATGGAGCTGTGTGTGTGTGTGTTTGTGTATGTGTGTTTGATTTGCGTGTGTGTGCAACATAATTCCCAGATCACGGAAAAATGAACTCGTCTTAAGATTAGATAAGCCTTCTGTGTTATTTCACTTTATAGGGCATGTTGATGGTATGTATAGAAGCTAAAGGTCACTTGCTTTTGTCCTTCAATGCATTCGGAACCCATTATGACGTTTTTTTCGTCACCAATTTTTCTTTCTGTTTTTGAAATGTTATACACGACCTTTTTTTTGTTGTTAAACATGAGCATGTAGAGGAGAGAGAGAGAGAGAGAGAGAGAGAGAGAGAGCGAAAGAGAGAAAGAAGGTGAGTGGGTAAGTAAATTTGTATCTCTCTAGACCGTGTGTCAGATGTGCTGGTTTTATCTCTTTACCTTTGTCTATCACTTGTTTATATCTACATTCTTGCTTGTTGTTAGTTTAACTTCCCACCTTTTGTCTTTTATTTTTGTAACACTCCTCCCTTATCTCTCACATGTTTAACTCACTACCCGTCTCTATCATTTATTTAGCTCACCACCCGCGTCTATCATTTATTTAACTCACTACCCGTGTCTATCATTTATTTAACTCACTACCCGCGTCTATCATTTATTTAACTCACTACCCGTGTTTATCATTTATTTAACTCACCACCCGCGTCTATCATTTATTTAACTCACTACCCGTGTTTATCATTTATTTAACTCACCACCCGCGTCTATCATTTATTTAGCTCACCTACCGTCTCTATCATTTATATAACTCACCACTGGTGTCCATTATTTGTTCCATCTAAATTATATTTTAATCTACACGCTTTTGTCTATTCTCCTAAAGCCAAAATTTAGTCAAAAAAAAAAAAAAAAAAAAAAAATCGGCCTGTGTGTGCAACGGACTACAGTGTTGTTTTTCAAACTTTCTCCCAAGTAATAAAATATGTATTTGACATTCCCAAAATTTAATTGCTCGGAGACATTTTCCCTTAAACGTTGTCTGGAACCTGCCTCTTCTTTGACAAAATTTCTCTGAGGGCTACATTTCTCCTGGAGGCTATTCCGACCACTGAATTATTCAGGATAACTCAGCCGGCAGACCAAAGTAACCGCGTGTAACCTGAACCCAAAATTGTGTCATTAAACGTGGCCGCTAATTTGTGTCACTGATGCGTGGCCAGTATGGCGTGTCATGGCCACTGAGTCTGAATTTGGCCGGAAGTATAATTATTTTTGGATTTCTTTGTTTTGGAGTGGCTGGGACTGTTCTCCTGGCTATTCTAATCTCACCCCCCACCAATTCCCCGCTCTCTTGCTTCCTTTCCATGCACAATTGCTTGCTTTGACTATATTTTCTGGGATTTTTCTTTGTATTTTCATTTGACTCCTATTTTTGCGAGGTTTCTCTATTCCTCTCATAAAACTACTCCTATGTTGATATGCGTCCTTTTGTTTACATTTACGTTGCCATGCAACACGAAGGAGCTATACATGTTTGTCAGGAAGTGAGGTAATCAGAGTCTGGCTTTATGGTCCCTGCAGTCCGTTTCGCCTATGTTAACTCTGATTGGTCAAATTCATTATAGTCAATTCTTTACGTCAGGAAATTGTTTCGCATTATTGTGTAACATACGACAGAATAATCGTCGTTTGAAATAAGAGCTACTTTACTTAAATAAGTTTAAGTATCTACAATTATTTTACATTTTACTAATAAATATTTCCTATTTACTAATAAATATTTCCTATTTTACTAATAAATATTTCCTATTTTACTAATAAATATTTCCTATTTTACAAATATATATCTCGAAATGTTTTACGTTCTTTTTAAAACCAATTTATCATCTTTTTCTTTTATATGACTATATGATTATAAGTATCTTATGCAACAAGACTATGTCAATATAAGTGAGAAAGAGAGTTCATTGGTGCTGTATAGAGCCATTTCTGACCTATGGAAACGAATCATCCACAGTAGACAAACAAATGAAATGTTTGGAGGTGTAACTTGGATTATTTATTGCTATGGTATATGAACAAAATGTATACAGAGGTGGGATTTGTCAGAATAATGTTGAAAGTTCCCTGGACAGCTAAAATACCAAAGAGGGCATTGTCAAAGATGCGAACACACACAGTGAGTTACTAAAAAAAAAATATCAGCAAGAAACAATCAACATTTTTCGGGCACATCATGAGAAGAGAAAAATTGGAATGCTTGGTTACAACTGGCAAAACTCATGGAAAGATATCGCGGACGACAAAGAGAGAAAATACTACATAGCTTGGTGTCATGGCATGGAAAACAGTCAACAACAAATTTTATACGATGCACTGGGGATAGTAAATTTTGAAAAGACATGATCGCTACGTCAAAACGGTATGGCACATGATGATGAATAAGTACCTCGCTCTATTCTACCTTTCTATTTCTTTGTGTGTTCTTCCTATCACTACTTCTCTGCATTGTCCGCCATTGTTGTGCATAGAGTAACCTTGGAATGTGTTTTAACGACATTCAAAGTTTAAAAAGGGAGCGACCGAGAGAAAAAAATGACAAAGATAACATGCTGCACAGTCTATTTGTTGTTGGTTCGCGGGTTTGACCTTCTAGCACTCAAGACGATCTATCAACCTCTTGTTAAAGCTTGTAATCTTATCGCTAGTTCAGAGCTTATGAGATTATGGCAATTGTAAATGATTATTTCATTTTAAAGTCAGTGAACCAGAGTTGATCAAGACCTGTACTATAGCACACTGAGAAATATCCATTGGCCCATATATACAAAACTACAGGTTAAACTATATGGGCCACTGCAAGAACTACAAAAATAAAACAGTAAAATGTATACAAGAAATGATATTTCAGATATAGACATCACTTTAGGCAAACGACAGACTGATAGATACATCAAGACATATTTTATATATATATACATATACTAGCCTTCTTAAGTTCGTTCTGGGAAAGAGACTACAAGTTGACCAAGTAAGTATGGGTCGAAGTGGGAAGGCAAACCAGATTCTAAAAATATGGCGTGATAAAGTCAGATATGTTGGGTTGAGATATGTAAATATTGTAGATGGCTGCAAAACACACTACAACGTATTAATGACTCTTTGTAAAGGCGAATGAAAACGAGGACGAAGAAGTAAACGAGGCGGATGAATAAGAAAAAGGCGGATGTAAAACAAGACAGGAAGAAAAACCCATCCGCCTTCATCAATACAAACGATTATGTTCTACTTCTTTACTGTTTGATGTCGAGTTTATGTAGTCGTCTGTTTCCTGATCCATAATTGCCACGTTCACATACAAACGTCCATAAGTGATTGATCTCACAACATCACATATTCATAATCTTTTTATTTATACACATTTACATAAACATAAGACAATAGAAACATGTACATGATGTAATTTCTTATTTGTTGTAATTGAGAAGGACAGAGGGCATTCTATTGATCACGTCATAGCTAGTGATATGTGTGGATGCCTCATGGTCTTGTGTGTGTTCGATTTGCAAATTTAGCTATTCCTGCAATGTTTATAACATTATTCTGCGAATAATAAATGCAACTATTTCTCATCATCATCATCATCGAGTACCGTCTCCGCAACGAAGGTTGGCTACCATGGAGCGTCATTCTGCTCTGTCTCTTGCTTTGATGGTGCCGGTTGTCATAGGCTGATTTGTCCATCTTTTGATGTTACTCGTCCATGTTAGTCTTGGTCTGCCTCTGCCTCTTTTACCTTGTATTTTTTTCCTCCAGGAATACTTTTAGTAGGCTGTTGTGTCTTTTAACATGGCCCAAAATCGCATTTGTCTTGTTTGAATTGTGCTTAGTAGTTCTTTTTTCATTTTTGTTGTTTTAAGACTTCGTCATTTGTTTTTTTTTCCTTCCATCCAATTTTACCTATTCTTATATATATCCACATTTCAAAGGCTTCAATTCTCTGTTCTGTTTTCTTGTATAATGTCCATGTTTCTGCACCATATAGGAACATTGAGAAGATGTAACATTTTGCTATTCTTAGTTTTAGCCCTGGTGATATTTGTTTTGATGTTAGTATGTTCTTCATGACATTAAAATTACTTTTTGCCATTCCTATTCTTTTGTTTATTTCAGTTGGACATTTTCCATCACTGGTTATAGTATGTCCTAGGTAGTTGTAGTTCTGAACTGTCTCCAGCTCTATTCCTTCAATTTTGATATCCACTTGTGGGTTTTAAGTATTTTCTTTATTTATGATCATAGTTTTAGTCTTTTTGATATTCATATCTAGTCCATATTTTTTGCTTGTCATGTTTATTTCATTAAGTAATTGCTGTAGATCTTTAGGATTTTTTGCTAGTAGTACAGTATCGTCAGCATATCTTAGGTTATTGATTATCTTTCCATTAATGCTTAGACCTGGCATCTCTATGACGGTTGTAAAAATTTGCTCAGTGTATAGATTGAACAAGCTTGGTGATAAGATGCATCCTTGTCTTACTCCTCTTTTTATATCAATGGGTGTAGAGTTCTCTTTGTTATATTTTATTGTTGCTGTTTGTTCCCAGTATAGATTGCATATTAGTCGTATGTCCATGTCATCTAGATGTATCTCTTTTAGGCATTCTATAAGTTGTTTGTGGTGTATTCCATCAAAAGCTTTGGTGTAGTCTATGAAGCAGGCATATATTAGTTTGTTTACTTCTGTGTACTTTTCGACTTTTTTTACAACTATTTCTGCGTATGATAAATGTAACTATTTCTTCAATTGATAGACTCACATTTCTTCTAACAGTAGATTTAGCTACTGCAAATAATAGATTTACCTAATACTTCAAATTATAGATTTAACGAATTCTTCAAATGATAGATTTAATCATTTCTCCTAACGATAAATTAAACTACTGCAAATAATAGATTTGATTAATACTTCAAATGATAGATTTCAGAATTTCTTCTAACGATAGATTTAACTATTGCAAATAATAGATTTAACTAATACTTCAAATGATAGATTTAGCGAGTTCTTCAAATGATAGATTTAAGCATTTATTCTAACAATAGATCTGAATATTACAAATAATAGAGTGTTGGTCTGTTGCGTGTCTGGGGCTTTAACAATTCTGTTAATTTTCAGACAAAAAGCAAACACCAACACCAGACACTTCCCATGAAGAATCTGAAAAATCCACAACTGAAGCAACAACAAATGGTAAGATGAGCATGGCAACTAACAAACGAAAGGACAGCCACAGTTGCAGTTGAATTTTGGAGTTGATCGTGTTTGTTTTAGTTGTATGCTCTTGCGGCTTTGCGTAGCGTGAATTTCAGCAACAATAACCGGTGTAATAATGCAAAAATTACTGCTAACGCATTTGTTGACTTGTGTGCAAATTAATTCAATGCTTCTGCCAGAAACTAAATTGCCTGTATTTTCAGAGTTCCTTTTGTAACATTTCGTGAAGATCTAGTTAACTACAAACTGAGATGATGCAGTCCGCACGCATTTCCTTATATTATTTGATGCAATGTATATACAAGTATTGTAAAATATATTTTTTCTATATTCATGATTAATTTAGTAGCATGTTGATTACGGACTGAGCGTGCATTTTGTATTTATTGATTTGCTATATTTTATTTAATGCATTTCACTCTTCTTCTACTTCTTATTCTTCTGCTGTCTTCTCTTCCTCCTCTTTCTGCCTCTTCTTCTTCACCTCCATCGTCTTCTCATCATCTTCCATCTCCTTCTTACTCTTCCTCAGCTTTTCTTCAACTTCGCGTGGAGCACGTAACTTCGGCAGACATTTCCCCAGTTTTTTTTATTATGTAACATTCTCTCATGATCTATCCATGTCTTCCTCGTCTACTTCATCTCTGTTTCAACCTCTCTTATTTAGGTATTTCTTTCCTTGTTATCTCCTTCCCTGGGGGTTCCATAAAACAACTTGATTTGTAATCATTATCTTTACAGCAGCTTTGCATTCTTATGCCTTTACCCTGTTACTTTATTTGTAATGCTCACATCTGATTTCCACTCTATGTGCCCGATCCAACGTCCTCGTTTTTGTGACATGTCTTTTCTCCACTTTTGTTTTACTGATACTTTCCTCCTAGTCCTATCTTAGTAAACTTATCATACCAAACCGGCCAATACCTTTCAGACTGTTATTTCTTAAATATTCTTTACATTTTTCAGCATTTCAATTGTGAAATATACTAATTTTACATCGGAATGGAAGTAAATATTGAATTTTAATTTTCATTTTAACCTCATTTCTTTTGAATTCCACATGTTTCCTAATGTAAGGAAAGCACCTCTCGTTTCTGTATCGTTATTTTGGTATCATTTTACAATTCTCCTGCTTTGTCTCTGTTACTGTCTGCTAAAGATTTCACATCCTGGAGAGTTGTGCCATCAAGTGCAGTATATAGTAAAGTAAAAGTAAAGAGCCCCCGTCACGCCAAGTGGTGTATAGGGAATATGGTGTTAGTGACCATATATTTTACAGACTTTCGGCACATGATTTTTGGGGTAATGTGGTCGGTATTACGCCAGTGCCGCTTTACTTTCCCAGAAAAAAAAATCATGTACCCATTAAAGGCTGGGTGAACCCGGAAGCCGTCGGTTAGGATCGAACCCTACCCTTTATCCTTTGTAGTCCAGTTCACTAACCACAGAGCTATCGCGGCTCTCTGCAGTATATAGCTGGATCATTAATTATCATGACTTGGATCTTTTCTCTATTTACTTTCAAACAAAGCTCCTGCGACATGTCATCAAATTTTCTCATTTTATTTTGCATTTGCTTGTGACCATCCCTTTAATATCAATATAACATTTATAGTCGCACTTTTAATCACGTCATAATGTATGGCTCACTGTTATAATAATCTCACCAAGAAAACATCTGTACATCCCTCCCTCCCTAAACACATCTTCTACTTCTCTATCTCATGGATACACTCACTTCTTCCAATCACCTAAATCTACTCAAACGTTATACTTCCTCCCAAGTTCTGTCAAATACTCAAGTCAAAGACTTTTGCATTAGCTACCAGCCAGATTCACGTGTATACTAAAATCCTTAATATTTTTTCATTATATATATAATTATATAATTTATAATGTACCTTTTTCACATGTATTATTGGCAGGGGCTAAAGAATAGTTAGTCGCATTTTAAATTTTGATTTTAGTATTAGATTTGAAATAATGAGCATAACCATGAACCAAAAAAAATACATGTAAATATTGTTTCATTTTTCATAACTGTATTTGATGCTATATAGACGAATTATGTATTGCTATATAGACGAATTATGTATTGCTATATAGACGAATTATGTATTTCTATAGACGAATTAAATGAAAAGACGATTAGAGGCCACAGATATGGGATTTCTCAGAAGAATGTTGAAAGTTCCCTGGACAGCTAAAAGGACCCATGAGAAAGTTCTCAAATAGGCCAACACAAAAAGGGAGCTCTTAAAAAACATCAGAAAGAAGCAATCAACATTTTTCAAGCACATCATGAGAAGAGGAAAGTTGGAATGCTTGGTTACAACTGGCAAAATAAAAGGAAAGAGAGATCGCGGACGACAAAGAGATAAAATATTGGATTGCTCGGTGTCATGGCATTGAAAGCAGTCAATAACAGAACTGATATGATGCACTGTAGATAGAAGATTGTGGAAGGACATGATCGCCTGCGCCAACCGGTATGCCACATAATGATAGACGAATTATCTATTGCTATAGACGAATTATTTATTGCTTTCAAAATTATGAAGAAGAAATACACTCACACATAAATACATTGTTTACTATAATAATATTAATGATTATTTTTTTAATGCTTTAATTAAATGTATACAAAATTAATAGTTCCAGACCAGAGAACTTAAAGAAAGAAGAAATACGTGATCTTTGTTAGTTTCATATATTTTATAAACGATTGAGCATGCGTGTTCTCTCTAAGAATATTTCCATCTTCATGCTACTGGTCTCCCTCCCTTCCTCCTTTTATTTTTCTCTATCTATCTATCTATCTATCTATCTATCTATCTATCTATCTATCTATCTATCTATCTATCTATCTATCTATCTATCTATCTATCTATCTATCTATCTATCTATCTATCTATCTATCTATCTATCTATCTATCTATCTATCTATCTATCTATCTATCTATCTATCTATCTATCTATCTATCTATCTATCTGTCTGTCTGTCTGTCTATCTGTCTGTCTGTCTGTCTGTCTGTCTGTCTGTCTGTCTGTCTGTCTGTCTGTCTGTCTGTCTGTCTGTCTGTCTGTCTGTCTGTCTGTCTGTCTGTCTGTCTGTCTGTCTGTCTGTCTGTCTGTCTGTCTGTCTGTCTGTCTGTCTGTCTGTCTGTCTACCTACCTACCTACCTACCTACCTACCTACCTACCTACCTACCTACCTACCTACCTACCTACCTACCTATCTATCTATCTATCTATCTATCTATCTATCTATCTATCTATCTATCTATCTATCTATCTATCTATCTATCTATCTATCTATCTATCTATATATCTATCTCTGTCTGTCTGTCTGTCTGTCTGTCTGTCTGTCTGTCTGTCTGTCTATCTATTAACACACGATAGAACACTCCATCCATCACACAGATTAGGTTAAATAAAAGAAAACCAACTTCAATCTGAAACAAACAACACACCCAGTGTAAGGAAGTTGCAGACATACTCAAGGCACAGATACTTCCACATTGCGTAACAAGTTAATTTGACTGCACAAAATCTAGAGACAAATATACTCTCACATATCCCAGAAGACTCCAGTCTCAGATTGACAGCATCGTATATTTCCTAAAGAACAAACATCACATTACATAAAAGGAATGATTTTTAATCCGTTTTGATTTTTAAAATATGCAATAAAAAGTATGGATTATTTGTTGCAAATTGTTTTGTAACTAATTTATTCACAGGATTGAATGGTTTATATATAGCGTCCCTGACAATGCAACTAACAAGTGCAAGTAACTCATAACAAATAATTATACCGCATGCTGAACTAATAGCATGATACAATTATCTACCCTTGAACCCATAATTATATAATGTTCATTTATATCCTGGTTTGGGTACATCAGTTAAAAATGTGTATGTTCATTTTGTATTCTACTTATCACTACAATGTGAGGAATAATTTTTAAAGCTAAAATGTGTATAAACGTATTTTTAAATTTCACGATAAGAAATATGTAAATTTTTTTTTTGGGGGGTGTTTCTATAGAGTTGCCGAAATATAAGAAAAAAAACTTGAACGGATATCATGTAATTATGTTTTACTGTGTATGTATTGATGTGGAATTTTTACGACCTTTACAGCGAGTAAAGTTTAGAGCGTGTATAATGTCGTGAAGTTTTATATTTACAGAGCTATATATGTTTTACAACACTAGATGTTTTCTTATATCTAAGAGTTTTACGTCTAAGATAGGAGTTTTACATCGAGTAGTTTTACATCTATAGAGACCTATAAATTTTCTATTTCTATAGTTTTTTTTACATTACTAGAAGTTTTACATCTCTAAAGATCTACAAGTTTTCCATCTCTAGAAGTTTTACATCTCTAGAGCTTTAAGAGTTTTACATCTTTAGAAGTTTTACATCTCTAGAGCTTTAAGGGTTTTACATCTTTAGAAGTTTTACATCTCTAGACGTTTTACATCTCTAGAGCTTTAAAAGAGTTTTACACCTCTAGAAATTTTACACCTCTAGAAATTTTACATCTCTAGACCTTTACAAGTTTTACACCTCTAGAAATTTTACATCTCTAGAGCTTTAAAAGAGTTTTACATCTCTAGAAGTTTTACATCTCTAGACGTTTTACATCTCTTATACATCGTTTTTTCCTCTCTGAACAAACGCGTAATTTCGGAACATCCATATATAATGGCGTCAGTTGTTACTGCATTACCTCATAGCCACTGTACTGTTTATTGACAGCTTTTCATAATGACATCTTATGTTTCGTGCTATATAAAATGCGGGCTGTTGTATCAAATCTCCACATAGTCACGTGCTTTATTATGCTTTATCCCTAGACATACTCGTCGTATTCCTGATGACTACATAAAACAACCCGCCAAATGTGTAGTTCTAAACAGTCGCAAACGCTATGTTTCTTGGCCACGTCTTCGGTCTGTATATTACAGCGTGACATGTTACGACAAATTGTTGACGTGGCTATCTTCTCGACGAAATGTCTGATTGGAGAGATGTGTCTAAATAACGTTCCCCGCCTTCAGATTATTTATAAACGCTTCTCATGTAACGTTCAAAGCCTATCTAGCTATGTTGACATTGTGTTTTACTTATATTTCAGAAGTGCCGAACACTGCAGACCCTGTCTACTCAAGCAGAGATCAAGGTTTGTATTTTGAACTTATTTATGTCGTTTTTATACAAATTATGAATTGTTTCGTCCTCTTTTTGAATTCGTTTGACGAATACGCTTCTTCATAGGCAGTCCTTGAAAAGACGTTAAAATGGCGCAGGAACCTTGCGTTGTCGTTACAACGTTACTTCGTGCCTTTCGCACCAGATCAAAAAGAGAATAATAACAGCGTGAGGAGATTGGGAGGTCAGGAGATAAAGCGTTGGCCTCTGGGCGGGAAAGTTTAGGGTTGAAATTCCAATATAGGAAATTCTTTTCTTCTTTTACCTTTCAGCTCCCTGTGGAGCATAGGTCTTCAACAAACACTTTCCAAGTCGTTCTGTTTCTTGCCATTTTTTAAAGATCGTTCCATGTCTTCCCCATCATCTTCATCTCTGCTTTCTATCTGTCTTCTCCAAGAATTCCTTGGTCTTAATATAGAAAATTGTTTTGTTCGAAAACGTGACGTTTTTGTGGGCTTTATCCTCCCCCGGTCTCTAGGGAGTGAGAAACAAAAAAAAATAGAAGGTCCCGTATGCCATATTGACTCTGCGCACGTTAAATAACTCACGACAGTTAAAAATGAAAATGAGTAGTCCAAATGTCGCTTATGTCAGGCAAAAAAGTCTTAAGATATAACACATCTCCCAAATGACCCCTTCATTTCGAAGGTCTTTTCAGTGCTACAGAGTTCGTGTACCTGAGCCGAAACCATCTTCAGTGCTTTCGCTAGCTTATGGCGGCGGTGCTACACACTTGAGGTTGAACGCGTGCTGGGTATGTGATATGAATAATGTGCTATGTTTAATGAAGATGATCTGTCGGGTGAACTGAACTAAACTGATCTTCACTATACCGATGAACGAGCAACAACACATAAAGCTACCTCGCTATATCCAGGAGAACTGATTAAACAAAAAATAGAAGGAAAAATGGTATGGTTAAAGCTTTACGTGCTTAATGGGCGACACCAATTTTAACGACGATTCGGCTGAATAGGCCTTCAACAGGAACACACAAACAAGGTCTCCTGCTGAAGGCCTATTGAGCCGAAACATCGTTCAAATATGTGTCGTCCATTACTCGCGTAAAGCTTTAACCATACCGTATTTTTTTTTTCATTTTCCCTTCACATTCAGATTTACAGCAGCCTCGCATGTTTATGCGTCACTATATGCATTTATTATTCTGTAGCCTTGACCCCTCTCTGTATACATTAATATCTCACTAAATAGTAAAATAACAGAGCTGTGAATGGACTGATATGCTTGTTATTTAAATAAAAATTAGTAAGCTGAAATATGTAGGAGAAGAATGTTGAAGAGATGCAATAAAAATATGAAACAATTTACTCAATTTTCTCTTTATAATGAACTAAGAAAAAAAGAGCGCGCCTGGTCAATTTATGAATAAGTTTGTCACCGAGGTCGGCTCGCTGTGTGTATTTGTTATGCTTTAGGAATAGAATAGAATAGAATAGAATAGAATAGAAGGAAAAGCGCTGTGAAAAACTAAGGTTGTGATCATCATCATGTGCCATACCGGTTGGCGTAGGTGATCATGTCCCTCCACAATCTTCTATCTACAGTGCATCGTATCAGGTCTGTTGTTGACTGTTTTCCATGCCATGACACTAAGCTATCCAGTATTTTCTCTCTTTGTCGTCCGCGATCTCTCTTTCCTTTTATTCTGCCAGTTGTAACCAAGCATTCCAACTTTCTTCTTCTCATGATGTGCCCGAAAAATGTTGATTGTTTCTTTCTGATGTTTTTTGAGCTCCCTTTTTGTGTTGGCCTCTTTGAGAACTTCCTCATTGGTCTTTTCAGCTGTCCAGGGAAACGGAGACATATTAAGATAACAGATCCACTGACACTAGGGTATTTTTTTTTTTTCGTTCGCCAGCTTTTACCTCTGACGAAGTCCCTAGAGACTAGGAACTGAATTTTGCGTGTTAATCCATTTTCCCTGGCAGCCGTGTAGGCAGGGGTCCCTCGCCGCACAGGCAGATAACTCCGACTTCTGAGGTACTCATATTTTTTCCGTCGATGAGTAATTGACGTTTCAAGCCGGGCCTCGCTGCTGAGACCAGAGGTGGTTGCCGCAGAGAGAAATCATAAATAAAAATCCCAACCAACCGGGATTTGAACCTACAACCTCTCTATCTCGAGGCCGGCGTCTTGCGTCGAGACCAACCAGTCCCCACTACAGTATCTGAAGGAGGGTAATTGGGCTTAAAACAGCACCAATCAGCACCTTTTTTTAAAATGAAAAATGGGTTTTTTAAAATATACGGTCAAGCTGCGTAGAATCATTGCCACTTATTTTGAATTGCTGAGAGGATTTTGCCGGAAAGCACCCCAAGCATATGACGTCTTCAGTTATGTTAGCTATTGTCGGCTGACGTCATTTTACCCACAACCTCCCCGTGCTCGCAATGCTGAAAACGTCACAACCTGTGGGTGGTCCCCCTCATCGGGCAGGCATTCAAAATAGGTGACAATGGTTGGATATAGAAGAGATTATTGTTAGAACCTATTTATTTATGTTTCTAACTATGACATTATTTGCGGATAATTTTTGCCAGCTTCACTCTAATGAGTGTCCAATGCAATATTTCCATCCCAGAGAAGAAAAAAATGACAGTCATTTTTGGCTGGGTAAACCTTGAAGCTGTCGATCGCTTGTCTTCAGTAAACTGGTTCACTAACCACTTCGCTACCGCGCTTTTTGTTTTTAATGTAAAAGCTTGCGCGGGATAAATGTTAAAGAAATCTTTTAGTCAACACGTCAGTCTTTACCGCTCACTGAACATATAATTGCAGACAATGGTATTCCTTCTTCTTCTGTAATAAAGTCTCATTCAGGCTAGGACTCCGGACTCTCTTATGAAGTCTGTGTCAATGAGATCGTGGTATGTAACTGAACTATAAAGAATTCTTTTTTGAAATATCCAAACATTTCATAAACAACTAATAAACAAATGATAAATAGCATTGTCATACCAACTTGATGCTGCCCAATGTCAAACACGGCCATTGAACAAAGCCTATACACAGAAGGTCACAACCTGCGAAATGAGGTGCATGAGGAAGATAACAAACGCAAGCATGCATTGAATATCCAATGTAACAATCACAGAACAGACATGACATAACCCGCTTCTGGAATACATGTACAAATAACAAATGAAATGGTCCGGACATTTGGTAAGAAAGAAACCAGATCAAACATCATAAAAAGCTTTCTACCTTAAAACATCCGGACAAAGTGCAAGAGGAAGACCAAGGAAGAGATGGATAGACGGAACAAAAGGCGTATGCAAAAACCCAAACATTTCTTCTCTAACAGCGTCCAGATACGCTAAGAATGACAATACATCTAAACGGGAAATGACTGAAAAGACAAGTAATACAAAATCTACAGACATTAGTTTATATTACTCATTCCTCCTTTCTCCTGCAAGGCGCCAAGGCAACGACAGATAAATAAAAGAATAGATTTAAAAATAAATAAAATCCCAGCAAACTCTTAAAAATCATAACCTTTAATTTATGTTGTGGAAGTCCCGAACATAATCATCGACAAAAGAAAAACTTTTAATAGAAATCGACAACAAAGAGACCCAACCTAAACAATGCTGAAGTAATAATAGAAACTCTTGCAACGCTACAGAATAATCTTCAGCGAAATGTAAGCAACTCTGATTGTGGCTATTTCCAGCTGAACATTTCAACTTCCACTCAACGCATTTAATTGTGATTTGTAGAGGAATCGGGCACGAGCTACTCAAAATAGCATGTCTACCAAGTAACCGGAGGAAGTGAACTCCCCTGATAACAAACATCCGTCTAATCTCTCCATAGCAACCAAATATTCCACTATATCAGGAAGAATCAAATACTTTTACAATTTTAAAGTGGATAAGAGGGGGGGGGGAGAAATTAAAATAAACACCGTTTGTTGCTGGGACCCAAAATGATTTTGTGGGGAGAGGGGGGGGGGCGCTGAAAAGAGTGTCTGGGAGAGGCAATAATTGTGACATATTGGAGCAGAGAGACAATAATTGTAATAGAGTGGAGGGGAGAGACAATAATTGTAACAGAGAGGAGGGAAGAGACAGTAATTGTAACAGAGTGGAAGGAAGAGACAGTAATTGTAACAGAGTGGAAGGAAGAGACAGTAATTGGAACAGAGAGGAGGGAAGAGACAGTAATTATAACAGAGAGGAGGGAAGAGACAATAATTGTGACATATTGGAGCAGAGAGACAATAATTGTAACAGAGAGGAGGGAAGAGACAATAATTGTAACAGAGAGGAGGGAAGAGACAGTAATTGTAACAGAGTGGAAGGAAGAGACAATAATTGTAATAGAGTGGACTGAAGAGACAGTAATTGTAACAGAGAGGAGGGAAGAGACAGTAATTATAACAGAGAGGAGGGAAGAGACAATAATTGTAACAGAGAGGAGGGAAGAGACAATAATTGTAACAGAGAGGAGGGAAGAGACAATAATTGTAACAGAGAGGAGGGAAGAGACAATAATTGTAACAGAGTGGAGGGGAGAGACAATAATTGTAATAGAGTGGACTGAAGAGACAGTAATTGTAACAGAGAGGACTGAAGAGACAGTTATTGTAACAGAGAGGATTGAAGAAACAATTATTGTAACAGAGAGGATTGAAGAGACAATTATTGTAACAGAGAGGAGGACAATTATTGTAACAGAGAGGACTGAAGAGACAATTATTGTAACAGAGAGGACTGACGAAACAATTATTGTAACAAAGAGGACTGAAGAGACAATTATTGTGACAGAGAGGACTGAAGAGACAATTATTGTAACAGAGAGGACTGAAGAGACATTTATTGTAACAGAGAGGACTGAAGAGACATTTATTGTAACAGAGAGGACTGAAGAGACAGTAATTGTAACAGAAAGGACTGAAGAGACAGTAACTGTAACAGAAAGGTCCGAAGAGACAGTAATTGTAACAGAGAGGACTGAAGAGGCAATAACTGTAACAGAGAGGACTGAAGAGACATTTATTGTAACAGAGAGGACTGAAGAGACAGTAACTGTAACAGAAAGGTCCGAAGAGACAGTAACTGTAACAGAAAGGTCCGAAGAGACAGTAATTGTAACAGAGAGGACTGAAGAGACAGTAATTGTAGCAGAGTGGGGAGTGGGGAGACAATATTTGTAACAATGATCTATTTGTTATGTAGCAGTAAGAGGTTTCAATGAGTTGGACAAGTGGCTTGACTACCGCATATTGTGGGACATGGGAATTGACTACCCCATATTGTGGGACATGGGGCTTAACTACCCCATATTGTGGGACATGGGGCTTGGCTACCACATATTGTGGGACACGGGGCTTAACTACCCCATATTGTTGGACATTGGATTGACTACCACATATTATGGGACATGGGGCTTAAGAGGTTAGATGCAGAACGGCTCAGGCAAAAGCAGCTTTCCAAAAAAATGAGGAAGATACTATGCAATCCATTTTTGACAATAGAAACAAGAAAAAGAGTTCTTAAATGTTACGTAGAGCCAGTCTAACATATGGATGCGAATCATGGAAAATAGGACAACAGACAAGAAAATCACCGGGGTCTGTAGAAATGTGGTTTTACAGAAGAATGTTGAGAGTTCCAAGGACAGCTAAGAAGAGTAATGAAGATGTTCTGAGAGAGGTCAAAGCAAAAAGAGAGCTAATTTCCAATATTAGGAAGAAAAAATCATCCATTTTTTGGCCATGTAATGAGAAGAGAACAACTGGAATATATTGTAACAGCTGGAAAAATTGAGGGACGAAGAAATAGATGGAAGCAAAGAGAAAAAATAACAGACAGCTTAAGAGAATGGCTTGGCAGAAGGTCAACAACAGAAATGATAAATAGCTGTCGAGATCGAAAGTTGTGGAGAGACATGATCACCTACGCCAGTGGGCCGGTACTTGATGATGATTGTGGGACATGGGGCTTAACTACCTTATACTGTAGGAGATGGGGTGGTTGGCGTTGAAAATACTCTAACTAGTTATAGAACATTTGAGATCTATGTTCTATAGAGAGCTGAACTATTGATGGTTGTTTGACGAGATGTTTATAACGATGATGATTGTGATAAAATAGTAACTATTAATAATATGTAGGTTAATGTAAACACACATATATATGATGTAAGCTGAAAGTAAATATGTGAAGTGTTTAATACAACGGTGCTAAGTTACAGTGTTTAATTACAGAGGTGGTGATTTAGTGTTTAGCATAACAGTATTATATCACAGTGTTTAGCATCTCAGTACAACATTACAGTGTTTAGCATCTCAGTACAACATCACAGTGTTTAGCGTCTCAGTACTATATCACAGTGTTTAGCATAACAGTACTACATCACAGTGTTTAGCATAACAGTACTCTTCACAGTGTTTAGCATAACAGTACTACATCACAGTGTTTAGCATCTCAGTACAACATTACAGTGTTTTGGCATAACAGTACTATATCACAGTGTTTAGCGTCTCAGTACTATATCACAGTGTTTAGCATAACAGTACTACATCACAGTGTTTAGCATAACAGTACTACATCACAGTGTTTAGCATAACAGGACAACATTACAGTGTTTAGCATCTTAGTACAACATTACAGTGTTTAGCATAACAGTACTATATCACAGTGTTTAGCATAACAGTACTATATCACAATGTTTAGCATAACAGTACTACATCACAGTGTTTAGCTTAACAGTACTATATCACAGTGTTTAGCATAACAGTACTACATCACAGTGTTTAGCATAACAGTACAACATTACAGTGTTTAGCATCTCACTACAACATTACAGTGTTTAGCATCTCAGTACAACATTACAGTGTTTAGCGTCTCAGTACTATATCACAGTGTTTAGCATAATAGTACTACATCACAGTGTTTAGCATAACAGTACTACATCACAGTGGAGGCTCAATAGCTCAGTGGTTAGTGAACTGGGAAACAAAGGACAAGAGTCTGATCTACGGTTTCCTGGTTCACCCAGCCTTAAATGGGTACCGGATTATTTCTGAGAAAGTAAAGCAGCATGGGCATAATATCGACCACATTACCCCAAAAATCATGTGCTGAAGGTCTATACAAATTATTGTCACTAACACCATATTTCCTATACGTCACTTAGCGTGACAGGGCTCTTCACTTTTTTAAAAACTATATCACTGTGTTTAGTACAATAATGTGAAATAAGAAAGGTGAATGTAATAATATACTGATTCGCAGTAAAATGTACTTAGTTATAGCTTTTAATACATCAGGGCAACGGTTATATTAATGTTGTTGTACTGCAAAATTATATCCGCGAAAGTGTATACAATGTAAAAGGTTAAATGTATCTTTAAGTGTTAGTGACATCACATTTCTAGACAATATTGAGTTATTTACGGGTTATCTTCATTGCACTTCGAACATGTCCATATGTACTCAGATCCCCTCCTCAGAAATGGCCGCAGTGTCCAACTACTGATGACTCCAATTCTATGTTGGTTGGCAAGTCTCCTTATACACCCACTAAGTTTTCAAGGCAATAGTCTCTAAGAAGGTACATTTAGATTAACATGGGCTCTGTGTCAGTAAACGCCTCAAACAGTTGTTAAGGCAAGTAGATATTGTGTTTATCTTGTCTTTGTACGATATCAGGGCTGAGAGCTTTGTAAAATTAAAACACAGACTAAGAAACAGACAAACTCTACAAATGGTAATGTAGTACAACATAATCTATAGAAGATATAAATTGTAAGAGAGAGAGGGTTTGTTCCCCTTCTTTACTTTCTTCTGTTGAAAGATTACTGAATTTCATTCCCAATATAACTTTTATCGTCAACTATCATCGTCTTTGCTCTTCATATCTCATTTGTGAAGGCATGCTCATAAACTCTACTGAAAAGAATATCTCTCTACGGATAATTCTTCGCTGAATCGTTGGCACAGTTCCTCCTTTATTTCACGGTGAACAAATTGTTTATCTTTGAGCCTGAGATATTTTATCTCGGCCAAGATTTTCGGAGGTAGCAAAAGTTGATTGAGCATAAATGTGTCTGTGGTTCGTTGTTTTGTTTTTGCTGTGGAGCGCTGAGAGAGACTGGAGTTATCTTTCCTGAACCGTGTAAAGTGTTTGTGTCGCCACGATCGTTGGGGGCCCTATTTGTTGCAAATTCTGTGAATCTATAAATCCGTTGATTTTCTAAGAATTAAATCTTGTGATGTTGCAGGCGTATAATGATAGTTTTTCATGAGATAACAAACCCATTCTATATACTGTTACACTTCCTTGTCTGGCTAGAAAGTGATTGGTATAATTTTCTATATAACTTATATTCTTTAATAAGATTTTTGGGGCATGTTAAAAGACACAGCAACCTACTCAAATTAATCTTGGAAGGAAAAGTACAAGGCAAAAGAGGCAGACCAAGACTAACATGGACCAGTAAAATCAAAAGATCGACAAGTCAGCCTATGACAACCTGCACGATCAAAGCAAGAGACAGAGCGGAGTGGGGCTCCATGGTAGCCAACCTACAGTGTGGAGACGGCACTCAATGAATGAATGATGATAACGTTATTTTGTCATTCTCTCTTATAGACACATTTATATATTGGACTGTGCATTAAATGCGTTCTTCTGCTGCTGCAGTGGTGAGTAAATCAGTCTAGGATATCGGATTCTCTTACAAAAATC
The DNA here is from genome assembly GCA_032433765.1 of Megaustenia siamemsis. Lineage (NCBI taxonomy): Eukaryota > Metazoa > Mollusca > Gastropoda > Stylommatophora > Ariophantidae > Megaustenia > Megaustenia siamemsis. Next base: position 22,605,729 of record JAVIAB010000073.1, on the reverse strand, counting down.
TGTTTTCTGTTTCAGAATTTCATTTACGATATTCAGTTTCCCTTTCAAAGTGGAAGCTGTGAGCTATATTCTTTTTTCTTTGTTCTGTAGCAATCTTAAAGAATGTGTTTTACAGCTATGTCTATAACAACGTAGTGACACGGGCATGTGGTGCCTAACTTTGAGTTTGAGATATATTTAGAGTCTTTTGTGGCCTATGTTGAGGCGGAATAAGATAACTTATTTGATAAAATGTTCCATTCCAAGTGTGATTTTACTCTTTTGTACCTAAGACAGAGAGCATTTTTTTACATGGGCGGCAACATCTTGAGAGGCAGCTTGGCTCACAGAATTAAACCTCCTTTTGTGGTTGGTCAAAGTTGAGTAAATGATGATGACGTTTCTCTGCGACGCGTAAAAAGTGTACCACGATCAACATGTGAGAGACACAACATGAGAAATAGCACTCCCAGGACGGAAGTTATGAAGAATTTGATGAATTGATTCATTTCTTCTTATTCTTCTTCAGTGTTTGGCCGTTAAGTAGGCGTCGTTGCGCTGTGTCGTCAATGTGCGTCAAGCCGCGACATTTGCATCTTTCGCCTAGACACATCAGTCTTCGGCATGGGTAAATGTTCCAACAATTTTTCTCGGGCGCAGACTTTTTTAGCGCCATCTTTTCGACTTTCAGATACCAAGAATTCTTTAACGTGCGCAGAGTGAGACACGCCGGATATCGCTCTCAGAAAATGGAGACGGGTAGAGCCGCGGGGGAAAAAAACCGCGGAAGCGAAGAGATGACCTTCCAAAGCCTGTTTCGGTATTGGAACTTTCGTATCCAGAGAGTGACGTCATACCTCTAGACCACCCAGTCACCATTTACCCACTTAATATTTATGTGAAAAGTATATACCAGACCAGAACACAGACCTCTTGTATAAACCACATTTTGGAAAGAATCGTTTTTTTCTCCCAGTTACCCCTGAATGGGAACCGCGATAGCTCAGTGGTTAGTGGTTAGTGGTTAGACTACAAGGACAAGAGGTAGGGTTCGATCCCAATTGATGGCTTCCGGGTTTACCCAGCCTTTAATGGGTACCGGATTTTTTTCTGGGAAAGTAAAGCAGCACGGACGTAATACCGACCACATTACCACACAAATCATGTGCTGAAGGTCTGTAAAATATAGGGTCACTAACACCATATTTCCCTATACGCCACTTGTCCTATCTAGTCCTATCAGAGACGGCCGATTAAAAAAACTTATGTGTTCAGTTTGGGGATGTAATATAAACCTCACTCAAATATAAAACAATAGCCAGTATGCTGCTAATATTTTTAAACCAAACGTAAAATCCCTATCCTCGTTCACAATAATTAACCAGCTTTCTTAAATTAGTCTAAGGGCTCTCACCAATGCTATGTTTATTAAGCTTGATCACTTCACTGAGATCTTCCTGGGTTAACGTGAGAGAGATCATTGTCCGAGTGTCGTGACGATGGTCCAGAAGACTTAGACAAGTCATAGAAATACAGACTCGGTGTAGATTTTCACAGAAAATAGAAGACCCCATAATAGAAATTGAAAAAAAAACAATCTCAGAAAGCAGAAGCAACGGAATACAAAATATTGTAATTAATCAAAGACCAGGAAACGGTATAACAACAACAAGCGATAAATAACAAACGGTATATCTCAATAGTAAGAAAACAGAAGTAAGGATCATATCAAAGAAACAATCATCACCATCGTACAGCATAAAAATAAACAGGACAAATGTGAAACAAGTGCACCGCGTCAAATACTTAGGCACAATAATAACATCAGATTGAATATGCACCACAGTAATAAAAAGCAGAATAGCTCAGGCCAAAATAGCATTTCAGAAAATGAAAAATATATTATTCAACAAATCTATGTCACTAGAAATGAGGAAGAGAGTTCATCGGTACTATATAGAACCAATTCTGACCTATGGAAGCGAATCATGGACTGTAGACAAACAAATGAAAATACGATTAGAGACCATAGAGATGGGATTTCTCAGAAGAATGTTGAAAGTTCCCTGAACAGCTAAAAAGACCAATGAGGAAGTTCTCAAAGAGGCCAACACAAAAAGGGAGCTCCTAAAAAACATCAGAAAGAAAATCAACACTTGTCGGGCAAATCATGAGAAGAGGAAAGTTGGAATACTTGGTTACAACTGGCAAAATAAAAGGAAAGAGAGATCGCGGACGACAAAGAGAGAAAATACTGGATAGCTTGGTGTCATGGCATGGAAAACAGTCAACAACAGAACTGATACGATGTACTGTGTATAGAAGAATGTGGAAGGACATGATAACCTACGCCAACCGGTATGGCACACGATGATGATACACCAGCATGCCTTGGACAGTACTCTCAGGTTACGGTTCATCAGGCTAGATCATTTTAAAAGAATACAGCATAGACCACATATTAGTAAGCGACTATAAAGCCCAAGATCTGAGTTCAAATTTCAAATTAAACTATCGTCAGATGGATTCATATAACAGATATCCTACTTTAGTGGGACGAGTTAATAACTACCTTTGGTGCAAGCTTTACCTGCTCCTCTACACAGCGCTCTATTATATTTATAGATAGGTCATGGAGACACGTACGTAGATCATGCTTGCGTGCATCATTCATCAATTCACGTCTGAGAAAGAATAATAAAAAAGAAAGTCGTGAAGTTTCGAGTATGGCATAAAGAGGATGTGCTATTAATGCCCATATTTTTGAAAGAGCGGCACATTTTTGGTGTAATAAGGTCAGTGCTACGCCAATGCCTTTCCCCAGAAAAAAAATATATCAGTTACCCTTGCTGGCTGAGTGGTAGTATGCTCGCTTCTTTAACATAAGGGTTCGGGTTCGATTCTCAGAAGTGGTGGATTATTTTCGGACCAACTAGTCTCTCATTATAGGGCTCTCTCTGGGGTTGGCCCAGCATCTAAAAATGGGCGGCATAGATTTTTTTTTCTGGGAAGTAAAGGCGAGCTAGCGTGATACCAACCACATCATCCTAAAATATGCCGTGTTCACAGGTCAATATTGTCATAAACGCCATCTTACCAACACGTGCCTAGCGAAAACGTGGAAGGAACTTTTACTTTACTGTTTACCCCATCTAATGCTGGATATACTAGAACATGTCATGAAGAGCATGTGCTTGCTTGCTTGCGTTCGCTCGATGACTAAAGGAATACACCTTCTCGTCATCCGCCCTTAAGAGGTTGTTGAGTGGGCGTATCTGCGTTGTCTTGTAGCTTGCAGTAAAACGGTGTGGTTTGCAGTAAAACTGTGATATTTGCGCATTTCGACTAACCACATCCGACTTCGGCATGCTTTTTTTGTGTACCGGATTGTCTTCCCTCATCGATCCCTACTCGCTTGGCAGGTTAGTCTGTTACTGGAGGCACCACGGAGAGGTGGAGTAGGGTCTTGATGGTTCTTATTTACCGATCCTGTCACAAGCCATCAGCTGTGAGTCACTGACAACTTCTAGCTCTGTTGCTGGAAGGTGATTTTGCATTATGAAGAACATGTGCCTTGTATCTTCGCAACATATAGCAACAGATTGTTGTGAATCACTGACAATTTCGCAAACAGAAGAAGATAGCTGATTCATTCGAAAAATAATTAAGATACATTAGATAATCACAAAGAACTAAGAAGACATCCCCAGAGAGAGCCCTATATGGGAGCCTAGTTGGACATTAACAGACTTGAAAATTAAAAAGAACTGGCTTATAAACACTACTCTCGTGCTGAAGTCTGATGTGTTGGGCCCGCAAATATAACAGTTATACTGCAAACCACAATACAACGCAGACACGTCCACTTAACGTCCTTTTAAGGACGGATGACGAAGAGGAATTCTACAGTCTACGAATACTCTAGAATACTTTGGTTATCGGGCGAACGCAAGCAAGCAAACACTATTCTACTGAGGAAATTAAAATATTATGGCCACTTCAGAAGATACAGTGAACTGGAAATAACAATAATTGAAGGCGTGGTTCCTGGACAGGGAAACAGTGGCAGACCAAGAACAAGGTGGTTTCATGACTTCAAAGAGACCTTGAATATGACAACAGAAGTGGGGGATCTGGTTAGAGACAGGTATTCTTTCAGACGGGCTGTGGCGAATGCCACACTCTGTGGGAGATCTGGCTGGAGATATAGATTCTTTCAAGCGAGCTATTGTGTATCCAAAGTTCTGCGAAGGACTTCCGACGTGATGAAACTAGAAATATCCAATCGGGTTTGAAGCCGACCTCAATGCCATTTCTTTGCCACATATTTAAATTTCTAAGTGACGACACACTTTGCATATACTGCACACTGTACTGACATTAGTAAAACAGTTCGTGGCAGTAATGACCGCAAATTCCCACGTTATCATATTTATTCTTTTATTTTTTAGATAAATTTTTTTCCATCAGAAACGTTTTTCATATCTTGCTCGCTAAGTGTTTAAATATTGAAGACTTAAACGTTTAGAGCATAAAAATATCCCATAAAGATTAGATTGCTCGTAACATGAATTACACTTTTTATGTTCAAGAAAACTTGTTACATTAAGCTTTTCTCGCGATAAATCTGACAGGAGTAACACAAATCATAAATTGACATATTCCTGATTATTGTTGCATTTATTTCCTTGCACTTGTTATTTTTATGGGACCATTATTATTATTATAATTAATTAAAACAGCTAAATGAATTTAAATATCTGTGAACAATGTTAACCTCAGATGGTAGATGTACAACAGAGGTGAGATGCAGAATCGCTCCTTATGTAGATCCAATCTTAACATTTGGATGTGAATCATGGACAATAGGACAATAGACAAGAAAATCACTGGAGGCTGTAGAAATGTGGTTTTACAGAAGAATGTTGAGAATACCATGGACAGTTAAGAAGAGTAATGAAGACGTTCTGATAGAGGCCACAGCAACACAGCTCTAATTTCCAAAGTTAGGCAGAAATAATCATCGTTATTTGGCCAGGTAATGAGAAGGGAACAGTCGGAATATATCGTGACTGCTGGAGAAATTGAGAGACGAAGAGATAGAGGGAAGCAAAAAGAAAAGGTACAAGACAGCTTAAGAGAATGACTTGGCAGATGGCCAACAACAGAAATGATAAATAATTGTTGAGATCGAAAGTTGCGAGGGATGTGGCACCTACGTCAGCAGGCATGGTACTTCATGATCATTATGATTACAGTTCGAGAATGTCCGATAGAGGTCTCTCTTTCCTTACTGAGCTCCTGACACAGGTTACGTTCTGTGGGATTTATTTCATAAAGCTGGCTATATCTTTCAAATGATTGCAGAAAATGTCCTGTTTTAAATTGTTACGATATCTATGTTTTAGAATCCGCCTCCTATACGTCTAGACACTCTGTTTTACCTAAAACATCGGGTTCGTTGAGTTATCATTTGCGTGATATGAATATGATACATTGGTGCTATAACGTTGACCCTTTACATTTGTACAAGGCATTAGAAAGCAATACCAAGGATGTAGGGTAGATCCGTGTTCGATTCCAACGTAAAGCGATGTGGATTTTCTTTTAGTGGTACTTGATCTACAGATTGATTAGATAAAATACCTATCCCTGTCGGAGACAGACGATATTACGTGTGTTCTTTGATCTAGTTGACAGTTGAAAATTGAAAGTGTGGGCTGTATGGCGCGTTTCCGGGCTAAGGGTTCCGAATTAAAATGTCCACAATCATTGGAATCTATCTGTCTTTGTGTGTGTGTCTGTCTGTCAGTATGTTTGTCTGTGTATGTCTGTTTGTGTGTCTTTCAGCCTGTCTGTCTGTGTGTCTGTTAGTCTGTCTGTTTGTGTGTCTGTCAGTCTGCTTGTCTGTTTGTCTGTCTGTTTGTCTGTTTGTCTGTTCGTGTGTATGTCTGTCTGTCAGCCTGGCCGTCTCTCTGTGTGTCAGTCAGTCTGTATGTATGTGTATCTGTAAGTCTGATTGTCTGTCTGTGTGTCAGTCAACCTGTCTGTGTGTCTGTTAGTCTGTCTGTTTGTGTGTCTGTCAGTCTGCTTGTCTGTCTGCTTGTCTGTCTGCTTGTCTGTCTGTTTGTCTGTCTGTTTGTCTGTCTGTTTGTCTGTCTGTTTATTTGTCTGTTCGTGTGTATGTCTGTCTGTCAGCCTGGCCGTCTCTCTGTGTGTCAGTCAGTCTGTATGTCTGTGTATCTGTAAGTCTGATTGTCTGTCTGTGTGTCAGTCAACCTGTCTGTCTGTCTGTCTGTCTGTCTATCTGTCTGTCTGTCTGTCTGTCTGTCTGCCTTTCCTTCGACTGAAGTATTGTCAACATTTTCAGTGTCATTTCTGGTATAAATTGTATTGTTTTCTGTAGCTCTTGCAGAGGTCAATATAATCTTGCCTATAGTGTTGTAACTATGCATCAATGAGCTTTCCTGAGTGTACTATACTCAATATAGTCTTGAAATATGTGTTCAACAGCCTGCTGCGCCGGTTCACATGTTCACGTGACTGTGGTTGTTGTTGACGTAATGCCACGAGTCGATACAGGCAGAATGCCCTTTGACTCAATGATGCGGCGGGTCGTAATGGCTTTCTTGACATTCCCGGCTCTTACTAAAGAAGTTGGAGTTTGTCTATTCCAGGCTATGCTGGGAAACTACTAGTCCAGCCCAGAGGTACTGCAATACTGGGTCTTCTATATCAGTAACATCCACCACTACATGGAACACGGCGATCCTAGCTTCTGTTAGCCAGTCTATTTTGACGCACACTATTGCTAGAGGAGACCACGAGGAGGTAGAACTGCTAGATCTTGGTCAGCTGATGGTGCGCCGCCCCTGCTATATTACCTCCCTACGTGGCTGAGGTCACTGAATCATTGAAACAAGCGTAAATAATGTTCTTCAATTTCACTATATGCCCTAGCCCCGAGCAGTTGCTTTGGGAATTCGTGCCCTCTGCAGAGATTTTCTAGTGTGATCAGATAAGAACAAGACGCCATGCACAAGGCACACCCGCCACTGGCTGCGTTGTCAGGTTACTAGATAAGAACTGGGAGACTAATGGATATTATCCGAGAAGCAGTGATGATGGCCTTACACACAAGAATGATGGCGATTGCAAAATTTTAAAATGTAGAAATCCTTAATCGCTCGCAGCAGCCAACTCTACTTATGTTTGTGATTGTAAACAGTATGCGGTAATAACAAAATGGTATGGAGTAGCTAAACTAATAGAAAGACACGACAAACTACAACGTTTCGCAAAAGCCTTCATCGCGTATAAGAAATAAACTATACAAGTTAAATTCACCATCAAAATGCCAAATAATGAGAATGCTTGCTTGCTTGCGTTCGCCCGATGATTAAAGGAATATACCTCTTCATCATCCGCCCTTAAAAGGACGTTAAGAGGGCGTGTCTGCGTTGTGTTGTGGTTTACAGTATAACTGTGATATTTGCGCCTTTTGGCCCAACATATCCGACTTCAGCATGTAATTTTTGAGTACCGGGGTTTCTTCCCTCTTCGATCCCTACTCGGTTGGCCAGACTAGACAGGTTAGTCTGTTACTAGAGGCACCACGGAGAGGTGGAGCAGGGTCTGGATGGTTCTAGTTCACCGATCCTGGCGCAAGCCATCAGCTGTGGGTCGCTGACAACTTCCAGCTCTGGTGCTGGTGCTGGTGCTGTGAGGCGCGCCTTTGCCTCTAATAATGAGAATAAACATGAAAACCGTGTGGAACCATGGCAAGCTAGTGTACATAAATATATATGAAGGGAGGTCAAAAAGTAATACACACCAATTTTTTTCTCGGCTAATAATAAAGATAGGAATATGAAATTTTGCACACTTGGAATATGACATGTTCCAATTATGTGCACCAAATTGCACAGCATTTTGATAAATATTACGCAATCTATGAACCGTTAAAATGGAGCTTGTCAACAATGTCCGTTACAAACAGCGAATTGTCATAGAATTTCTGGTTGCGGAAAAAGAAACTGTGGCAAACATTCATAAACGACTGTGTGCAGTGTACAAATGTTCTGCAGTCGATAGGAGCACAGTTAGTCGCTGGGTTCAGAGAATTAAAGCTGCAGAAAGTGTACGAGTGGAGCTGCATGATTTACCGCGTTCTGGACGTGTTGCCTCGGCTACCAGCACAGACATGTTAAAACGGGCTGATGCCATTATTCGTAAGGATAGGCGTATCACTAGTCAGCAATTGGCATTGCAGCTTACAGTCAGCAAGGGAAGTGCAATCGCAATTTTTAAAACTCTCGGATATTCAAAGATTTGCGCTCGATGGGTTCCTCGGTGCCTAACAAATGATCACAGAGTTCAAAGGAAAACATTCTGTTCTGAATTGTTGGAGCGTTTCGGTGTTGAAGGAGTATTGTTTTTGTCAAAAATTGTTACCGGTGACGAAACGTGGGCACATTATTATGAGCCTGAAACAAAAATGCAGTCAATGGAATGGCATCATCCGCAGTCACCAAAAAGAAAAAAATTCAAAACATCCCCATCATCCGGAAAGGTGATGATCACTGTCTTCTGGGACATTAATGGTGTGATTCTTGTTGATGTAATGACAAGAGGTGAGACAATCAACTCGACAGCTTACATCAATACACTGACAAAACTCAAAAATCGGTTCCATAGAGTTCGGCCTAATAAGCCATCTGCAGATTTGTTGCTTCAACATGACAATGCACGCCCTCACACAAGTCTGGTAACACGGGAAGCAATCAACAAATTTGGTTGGACTGTACTGCCCCATCCTCCTTACAGCCCTGATCTGGCTGCCTCAGATTTCCATCTGTTTGGACCACTCAAAAAATTCCTGCGTGGGACACACTTTGACAATGATGAGGATGTGATCCGTGCAGTTAAAAAATGGCTACGCGAGCAGGACAAAACTTGGTACAAACGAGGCATTCATGACCTAGTTTCGCGTTGGCGTAAGGCAATACGCTTGGACGGAGATTATGTTGACAAATAGGTAGTGTAAAGGGGATGTTCAGCTACAATCTGTGAAAATTTCACACATTTTGCCCGAATAGTATCCGAGAAAAAAATTGGTGTGCATTACTTTTTGACCTCCCTACGAATATGTTTTTTAATGTTCAGTTTTGAGGGTAAGACAATACTAAACAGGTATTATTTTTCTAAACGTTTTTTTTTTAACTCCAGATGCTGTTCAATAACGGTTAAACACATCGACGTAAAAAAGAGTTAATCAAGTTTTGTTGTGTTTGTTATACCTGATGAAGGCCTTTCTCGAATCATTGTAGTCTGTCTTGTCTTTCTATTAGTTTAGCTGCTCCATTTTATGTTTATTTTGTATGTTCCCTGCAGCTGTAATCGCGGCCCCGCATACTATTTAATTGTTTGTATATTTGATATATGTGTATTATCTCCGTTATAAGCAGTATATTGATTTATTGCTTAAATGGTTTGTAAATCACATGTTCACCAAATTTAAAATAGGTACAACCAGCCTATGCCACTGTACACTGGACAATATGACTACAAAACATGTTCTACAGGATTGCCCCCAGTACACTCACCTGAGAAGAACAATGTGGTCCACGTCCACCTCCCTGGAAGAGAAGCTATATGGGGCAATCGAATCACTTAAACAGACAGCTGACTTCATGAGAGAGTCTGGAATCCTACTCTGATTGAGTCTTGATCGCAGAGAGAGAGAGACAGACAGACAGAGAAATGGTTTGTGTATCGAACTCAATTGCCTTAATTTAGAAAGTATGTGTTATTAGTGAATATTTTATTACTAACCGTTTATGAAATTGTGTTTCAGCGACCACAAAAGATGATAAAGACGACAACGTTTCCCTGTACATTGGAGTTTGTGTTTCAGTAGCTGTCGTTCTCATCGCAATCATCATCATTGTCATTATATGTCGCAAACACAATAGACGACGCAGCGCTTTCACGGACATGGGACCTGGTGAGTATTTTTATTTTTTTTTTGTAAATTGTATTTCTTAGTTTTTGTTTATGACGTCATGTTATAACAATATCTATTGTATTATCTTTGGGGGAATTTATTTACATAATTGAGATTTAGAGGGCATCTTAAAAGACAGCAGCCTACTAAAAGTATACTTGGAAGGGAAAATACAAGGTAAATAGGGGGTCTCGATAGCCTAGTTGGGAAAACCACCCGTCTGGACTACCGACGTTCGGACAACCCGTGTTCGATTCCCGCTGGGAGCAGTGTGAATTGTACTCGTGGTTGGAAAAAATAAAAATACCTCCACGGTGGACCCAGCCGTTGGCAGAAATGGGTACCAGGGTATTACCCTGGGAATGTCAGGAATGTCGCCTCGCATCTGAGTTTCGATGCTTCAGGCGACACTATACAGAAATCTCCGAACATTTCTGAATAGGCGGCCGAGCACATATGGGTGGAAACTCGCGTGCTAAGACGCCGGTTCAAGTCTCGTACTTTACTTTACCTTTATACAACGTAAAAGAAACAGAGGCAGACCATGTCTAACACGAAAGGATAACATCAAAAGATGATCAAGTCAGCCTATGACAACCTGCACTATCAAAGCAAGAGACTAAGTGGAAGAGCGCTTCATAGTAGACATCTTCCAATGAGGAGACGGCACTTAATAATATATGTGTGCGCGCGCACATATGTGTGTGTGTGTGTCTCTCTCTCTAATTTGTTTAAAGTCAGTTGTAATGTATTCTTTCTGTTTAATAAATATTTCAGTTTCCTTTTCCTGAGATGCAAATAGAATGGGTTATTGTAGCATAGGACGGATTGCAGTATAAATTGATTCAAAACACGTTTACTATATCACTGATGTCTTAATATGCTTCACTACAAATGTCCTGTCACGTAGAAGTGTATATCAGTACGAGAACGTGTCGATATTTTTGTTACAAAGGCAGTTATATTTGGATCAAGATTTGTACAAAATTATAGAATATTAGGACCTCTTAATGGTGATCAGTTAAAGGAGAGTTTGGCAATTAAGCTACAATCCAGAGCCCTGATAGTAAACGGTACTACAAATGAAAAGCGGTAGGGTTAGATCCCAACCGACGGCTTCCGGGTTCACCCAGCCTTAAATGGGTACCGGATTTTTTTCTGGGAAAGTAAGCGGCACGGGCGTAATACCGACCACATTACCCCAAAAATCATGTGCTGAAGATCTGTAAAATTTATGGTCACTAACACCATATTCCCTATACGCCACTTGGCGTGACGGGGGCTCTTTACTACTTTACTTTACTGAGCCTTCAGAAATCCGAAATCAAGCGTGGTACATGAAGGGGATGATAAGTTTATGTTGAGCTAAGAAGACAGAACACATTTGTGTTTATAAGCAAGGGAATTTGTAATGAGCTGATAGAGCTAAGGCAGCGGAGAAGATGAGGCCCTCAGAATTTTTTAATCAAGCGTGGTTCGAGTAGGGAAGAATTGTTGAATGAACAGTTAAGATTGTGCTTTTAACCGGCGTGCAGTAAACCATAACCTTGCACAGGTTTGTTGTTTTCCCTTTCCTAAAAGGAAATATTGTTTTGGAACTGTCATGAATGACATGTAGACGTCTCTTCTAATGGCTTATTTGACGACAGGCTGATAGTTCAGCTATTTAAAAACATAACATCCATTTAAGACATTATTTCGTTTCATGTGTATGTTGATTACTGAAAGGCTGGGCGTGGCTGGTGCAGTCAACGAGTGATGTACATGATTAAATAACAAAATGAAAACCAGCAGAAGAAGAATACAAAGAAGAAGCGACAAAGTTATCAAAAATAAAATTAGTTGATAACTTTGAAGCGGAGTAATAGGGAATTTAAAATATATTTGGACATCAAGGCATGAGACAGTGACTGGCGCGCAGCCATCGATAAGGAGACGTCATGGCGCACCGAATATTAATATGAGGTTTATCTAAAGACATTAAATTAAGATAACTAGCTCTTTATAATGCTCACATAAATTCATAAAGGCAGGTATACAATTACTCCAAGATAAATAAATATTGTTCATGCTATTGTTCATTAGTTTCATTTAAAAAATCATACTCTCGGTTTTTTTCTTTTAAATTAAAATACTTGCAAAATAAGGATATTAAATTATATCAAAATGTTCTAACTCATTATAATAGTTGTTAATGTTAATAAAGATGTTAAATTACCCCAAGTGAGTTCACTCTGTTCTAATTCCGACAGAGGTGAATAAAAACATTAATTTACATCAAGATGTTTTAACTCATTATAATGGTTGTAAAAATTAATAAAGACGTTAAATTACCTCAAGCGATTTCTCTCTTTTTTAATGCTAACAGAGTTTGATAAAGACATTACTTTACATGGAGATAACTAACTCTTTATAATGCTAACAGAGGTTAATAAGGACATTACTTTACATGGAGATAACTAACTCTTTATAATGCTAACAGAGGTTAATAAAGACATTACTTTACATGGAGATAACTAACTCTTTATAATGCTAACAGAGGTTAATAAAGACATTACTTTACATGGAGATAACTAACTCTTTATAATGCTAACAGAGGTTGATAAAGACATTACTTTACATGGAGATAACTAACTCTTTATAATGCTAACAGAGGTTGATAAAGACATTACTTTACATGGAGATAACTAACTCTTTATAATGCTAACAGAGGGTAATAAAGACCGTACTTTACATGGAGATAACTAACTCTTTATAATGCTAACAGAGGTTGATAAAGACAGTACTTTACATGGAGATAACTAACTCTGTATAATGCTAACAGAGGTTGATAAAGACAGTACTTTACATGGAGATAACTAACTCTTTATAATGCTAACAAAAGTTACAGTTCTTGATGTGTTGAGCGAAATGCGGAATTCATGAATTGAATTGTTGCCATACAGCATCACATGGTTTCTTGTTCTTCATCTTCATGGCAAACTGCAAAGATGAGCTATAACGTCAATTTATGCTTGCGCTTGCAGACTATCCACATACCACACAACACTTAACGTGTATTGGAAATTCTGACTGGATTGATAACACAGCTGCTTACTTCATTCACAAAACTGAGCTTCAGCCAAACTGGCATGTTGCGAAATTTCTCGAAAATTCTAGACAAAGTGAAGATTGTACATCACTCAGCAGGCCTCTGTTGGCATTGCCAGGTCGCGTCTTCATCTCACTGCTAACAGACCGCGAAGACCTTTAGAAAGTCGTATACTCCTGTGTCATTCCAGATTTCCTGTGTTGTTCGTAGATCTAACAATGGTGGGATATCGGGCTTTGAAAAGCTGACACGATAATGTGGAGGAGATGAAGTATGGAGTTTTAGCCTTGGATAGAGAAAGGGAGGTAAAACAATTAAGGGGGAGGGGAGTGATGGAGACACAGTGGAGAGAGAGAGAGAGAGAAAGGGAGATAAAACAATTAAGGGGGAGGGGACTGATGGAGACACAGTGGAGAGAGAGAGAGAGAAAGGGAGGTAAAACAATTACGGGGGAGGGGACTGATGGAGACACAGTGGAGAGAGAGAGAGAGAAAGGGAGGTAAAACAATTAAGGGGGAGGGGACTGATGCAGACACAGTGGAGAGAGAGAGAGAGAAAGGGAGGTAAAACAATTAAGGGGGAGGGGACTGATGGAGACACAGTGGAGAGAGAGAGAGAAAGGGAGGTAAAACAATTAAGGGGGAGGGGACTGATGGAGACAGTGGAGAGAGAGAGAGAAAGGGAGGTAAAATAATTAAGATGGAGGGGACCGAAGGAGACACAGTGGAGAGAGAGAAAGGGAGGTAAAGTAATTAAGATGGAGGGGACCGAAGGAGACACAGTGGAGAGAGAGAAAGGGAGGTAAAATAATTAAGATGGAGGGGACCGAAGGAGACACAGTGGAGAGAGAGAAATGGAGGTAAAGTAATTAAGGGGGAGGGGACTGATGGAGACACAGTGTAGAGAGAGAGAGATAAAGAGATAGAGAGAGACAGAAAAGGAAAGATAAGAGGAAGATGATATAGATGGTAGTGAGACAAAGTGTCAGAGCGTAGATGGAGATGGCGCGGTGCACAAAGTGGATTGGGATATTAACAGAAAACGAGGAGAGAAAGGAGACCGAGAGGTGGAGTGTGTTGACTAAGGCCTCGAGGAAGACACATTTTTAGGATGGGGAGAAAGTGAAAGAGAGAAGGGTATAATAGGTAGGGAGACAAAGGGAAGAGAGATAGGGAAAGTGAGGAGAAAAAGAGAGCATTTTAGGAAAAGTGAGGGTGAAGTGAGAATGGAGGAGAGTTGGAAAATAAGAGAGAGACAAACCGAAAAGTAATGGGAGGAAATAAGGTGATCAACCGGAGAGAGAAAATAATGATACATGTATAAGCAAAGGTGATAAAGGGAGAAATGAATGAATTAGAGGAAGGTGAGGAACATAAGCGAGTAGGGTGATGGAGTGGTGATAAAGAAAAAGGGAAAAAAGATTAAAAGAAGGAAGGAAGAAAGACAAAGAAAAAAGAATGAGAGGGATAATTAGCGAGATAAAGCAAAGACGTGGAGAACGAAAGGTACACAGAGTGACAAACTGGCTGAAGAATTGGTAGAGAACAAGGGGAGAAAGAAGAAGATGAGCTTTGTCAAGATAAAATGACTTTAAATGTTGACATACAAATGAATGTTAAATAACATTAAGTTTATATTGATCAAAAAAATCTCCATGTCGGAGCTGTATGGTTATTGATGGTGCACTGTGAAGGAGAAAAGAGGCTAGGCCAGGCACTGCAAATACATCTTGTTCGTTCTGTGACCAGATCTGGCTATCCTATATTGGTAGATTCGGCCACGGGAGAAGCTGTTCAGCAAAGCAGCATCCAGCAGAACTCACTAAAACTTTTACCGAACTTATCATGACTGCTTGTTACCAACTGACTATCAAGACGTCAACGGCCATATACTGTGAATATGGAGAAAGTAGATAGCGGGTGTTGGTGTTATCTACTGTTGAAGTAATTTATCGGAATATCCGTCTACGTAACCGAATTCTTTATGTCTGGGAATATCAACGAAATGAGTTGTTTGTCGTAGATTTTCTATCAGTTGCCTTATTTTGTTTTCACAATCTACCTTTCTCTCCCCCAAAGCAGTTTAAAATTAGAATCAATTCACAGGAAGAGGTATGTTTACAGCACTCGGAAAAAAATGACAAATTAACAACAGAAAAAAAAACAAAGAACAATATATGGTCCAGAGCAGGATCGAACCCGTACTCCTTGGCATAGAGCCTTGCAACAAAAGGCCAAACGCTAGGGAACATTGCCAACTCGGGTAACTAAAAAATTAGCCCTCATTGTTAATGTCTTTTTTTTTCTGTTGTTGATTATTTGCCATTTTTTCCGAGTGCTGTAAACATACATCTTCCTCTGAATTGATTCGTTGATTATCGCCTCGGAAGTTTCCCTCTATAATAATATTCATGCAAAACGAATGCAAAATATGTTAACAGTTAACATGATGATCGATAACGAATTTTTCATTTCTATCAAATATAACTTCCAGGAAAACTTGTAAAAAACGTATATTAAATTTCAAATTGCAACTGCACTGGATATGTTGCCTTTATTCCACACACCACGAAAGAAATCCCAAGGCATACACCAGAAAAATGAGTAAATTCCGTTCAGAAAGTTTCTTTCTCTCCTCCTCGTCCCAACAAAATGAACATTAGGTAGGGGCAAGCTAACTTAATAGCATTTGGGGCATTCCAAACCAAGCTAGGTTTTTTTTTTTCCAGTAAATTTCCAGTTGCAAATACATTCATGGTTATATTAATGATCTCACTAGCTCACCAGCTGGAAACATTTTAAATGTAATACATACAACATTGAAAAATATTAGAAACGATAAAAGCCGATACCTTGGTGTTGTTAGATGGCAACTCAGTTCACGTTTGGAGGAAAGGTGGCGAAAACAATTTATGGCCGAGGTGTGTTTAGTTAAAATGCGTGAACCATTTGCACGCATGTCAAAGATAATTACGCACCAGTGAATTGGAGTAGATGATAGAGCGGCGTGCTCAAACCGCGGGGAATTCTGCTCTCGTTTTAAAGTTGACATGATGATGTAAGCCCCTTTTGAAGTCCTCTTCCTTCCTCGCGGTTTAAGGAGTTTACCTATGATGGGAAATACGCCATTTCATTTTCATTCCCTTCATCCTTACTTCCGTTACCACATCACGTGGGTAAGAATTTTCTTTTTAAAACACATTAAGATTAGTGAACGTCCAAGCTCCACAGGTTATTACGTTTCAAGGAAACTGCAGATCTCTCAAGCGTGCTCCATTTTCCCATGACAGTATCAGGTAAAAGAGGACAGAGAAAAGCATTTTTTAGATTTCTGGTTCAACAGTTTCTTACAATTGATGCATGTAATATGAAATTAAAGTAAAAATATTAAATATTAGTTTATATTTATATTTATTTTATTTTATATTATATTAATATTAGTAAAATTAAAGTATAAATAGGTTATGAATAAAAGCTGACTGATTTGTTGTTACGTGCGGCAGCTTTATGCCTCTAGCGAAGTAACGATAGACTGAATTTTAAGGTAATGTAATTTTCCCCTAGTTTTATGATTTCACACCGGCAGCCGTTTGTTCATGTGTTCCTCGCCATACAGGCAGATATTCTCCAACTTCAGAAGTAGTCTCTCTCTTTTTTTAAAAAAAAATTTGTTTGGTCGAGAGTTTTGACATTTTGAGTAGATTTTTGTCCTCTCAAGCGGGACAGCGGCCATTGTTGATACACAATTTTCGTTTTCCAGCTGCTAAAGATACTTTAACGTGCGCATAATGCACACGGGACCTCCTGTTTTTTTTTTCTCTACCTTTATCCGAGATCATCAGACATGGGATCTTAGTAACCAGAGACCTGGGAGGATATGGCCACGAATAAACGACTCACAATGAGAAATGTCCATGTCCTGTGGTTAGATTCAAACCAAAGACCTTCTTGTACAAAGACCGACGTCTTACCAATAACTCAGCCCTCGCACTGATTGAGTGCATAGAGTGTTCACTCCTGGACTAAAAGTCTTAATGCGTGAAGGGGGCCCTTGCTTTTCTCTGCAATGATTAAATTATCCTCGAAAAAATACACACAAACTACATGAAGAGATAGGAAGTAACAGATCATATTTAAGCAAGAATTAGACTGTACAGATCGATACATCTACCAAACGAGCGTCCTAGCTCTCAACCTAGGTAATGTACTATTTCTGTAAATATAAATAAAACGGTGTCATAACTGACCACGCACGCATTTTAACACTGTTAATAAACGTGAAATTGCTATTATAATTTTCAAATTAATAAATATGTTCTACACACTAAGGTATCTCATCACAGTCATTGATTGCCGTTTCCGGATTAAAGGTTGGCTACTATGGAGCGCCATTCCGCTCTGTCTCTTGCATTGATAGTGCAGGTTGTCATAGGTTGAATTGTCCATCTTTTGATGTTACTCGTCCATGTTAGTCTTGGTCTGCCTATTTCTCTTTCACCTTGTATTTTCTCTTCCAAGATTACTTTGTGTAGGCTGTTGTGTCTTTTAACATGCCCCAAAAATCTCATTTGTCTTGTTTTGATTGTGTTTAGTAATACTTACTTTTTTCATTTTTTATTTGTTTTAAGACTTCTCGTTTTGTTTCTTTTCTTTACATCCAATTCTTCATACTCTTCTATAAATTCAAATTTCGAAGGCTTCAATTTTATATTCTGTTTTCTTGCCCAATGTCCATGTTTCTGCACCATACAGAAATGTTGAGAAGATATAACATTTTGCTGTTCTTAGTTTCAGCTCTGATGTTATTCTTTTTCATGTTAGTATATTTTTCATAGCAATAAAATTACCTTTTGCCATTCCTATTCTTATGTCTATTTCAGTTGTACAGTTTCCATCACTGGTTATAATATGTCCAAGATAGTTGTAGCTCTGGTACTGTCTCCATGTCTATTCCTTTCACTTTAATACCTACTTAAGGCAACTACTAATGTCAAACAATAGCTGATAACGACAACAAAACGAGATAACTCGTGTGCTAAAATTGTATAGACGATGGGATGAAGGAGGTGAGAGAAGTGCTTGCTTTAGTTCTAAAAGATGTATTAAAATAAAGAATGTAGTGTCGACAAAACAAGATACCTACTATTTAAATGGACTTGCAGTAAAAGGAAAGATGCACTATTAACATTGAATTGTTCCAAATATGAGATAGATACTTCATAGAATAGATATGTGTAGAAAGGATAGAGTTAGTACAGTGACTTTTGTGATGCTAAAAGAAGAACTTCAAAGAATGGAGTGGTGTCAAGAAGAGATGTGAACTATATAAATGTAGTGGTGTCAAGAAGAGATGTGAACTATATAAATGTAGTGGTGTCAAGAAGACGTGTGATCTATATAAATGTAGTGGTGTCAAGAAGACGTGTGATCTATATAAATGTAGTGGTGAAGAGATGTGAACTATATAAATGTAGTGGTGTCAAGAAGAGATGTGATCTATATAAATGTAGTGGTGTCAAGAAGAGATGTGAACTATATAAATGTAGTGGTGTCAAGAAGAGATGTGAACTATATAAATGTAGTGGTGTCAAGAAGAGATGTGAACTATATAAATGTAGTGGTGTCAAGAAGAGATGTGAACTATATAAATGTAGTGGTGTCAAGAAGAGATGTGAACTATATAAATGTAGTGGTGTCAAGAAGACGTGTGATCTATATAAATGGAGTGGTGCCAAGAAGAGATGTGAACTATATAAATATAGTGGTTTCAAGAAGAGGTGTGAACTACATAAATGGAGTGGTGCCAAGAAGAGATGTGAACTATATAAATGTAGTGGTGTCAAGAAGACGTGTGATCTATATAAATGGAGTGGTGCCAAGAAGAGATGTGAACTATATAAATATAGTGGTTTCAAGAAGAGGTGTGAACTACATAAATGGAGTGGTGCCAAGAAGAGATGTGATCTATATAAATGGAGTGGTGCCAAGAAGAGATGTGATCTATATAAATGGAGTGGTGCCAAGAAGACGTGTGATCTATATAAATAGAGTGGTGCCAAGAAGACGTATGATCTATATAAATGGAGTGGTGCCAAGAAGACATGTGATCTATATAAATAGAATGGTGCCAAGAAGAAGTGTGAACTATATAAATGGAGTGGTGTCAAGAAAAGATGTGAGCTATATAAATGGAGTGGTGACAAAAAGAGGTATGAACTATATAAATAGAGTGGTGCCACGAAGAGGTGTGATCTATATAAATGGAGTGGTGCCAAGAAGTGGTGTGAACTATATAAATGGCGTCATGTCAAGAGGAGGTGTAGAGGTATACATACAAATGTAGTGCTGTCAGGGGGAGATGCGTATTTCGAAGAGATAACTGGTACCAAAAAGAGATGATGTCATTTTTATTTAAAGGGTCGACTATCAGGTTATGCCGTTTCTGGAATATTCTGCATGCTTTTCGAACGTTTCATTCAGTTGATATCCTTATTCATTATCTACTTTTGGTCACATTATGCATTTTAAAAAAATGAAAGGTGTGTTCAATATATTAAATAAAAGATACGTTCAACATTGTGTTGTTGTTGCTCTTTCAGAAAATGCTTATGTCATGTTAAAGAAACAACCCTCGAAATAACCGAACACATCTTCCACCTCCCCCTCCCCAAATCAGAGACAGTTATTCTTGTAGCTTTATATCAATTTGTGGCCCTCTAAATGTCTCGTGATAGACGGAGATTAGAACAAATATCAAATATGAAATACCATACGGGGCCGCGATTAAAGCTGCAGAGAAAATGTAAAATAAAGATTAATTCGAATATAGCTGCTAAATTAGTAGAGATAGGAGACAAACAACGACGTCTCGGTAAACGCCTTCATCGTGTCTAATAAATGGACCATTGGATTATGTGTACAAAGAATTAATTTGATATAATTGATACAGAGAATCAAAGAAACATGAAAAGGTGGGTAGGTGAACACATAGCAACGTGCAGCAAGACAAGAGATTGTGTAAAATGGCGCTCCGTGGTAGCTAAACTTCCGATGTGGAGATGGCGCCCAATAAATTAATACAGTGAAATGTAGCTCTAACGCTAAAAAAAAATGACAAAACAAACCCCGTCCCCACCAAAGCTACAAAATATAATGTTTTCTTTTAATGACACACCAAATCTTCAAATTAACGAACATTTCAAATGAAAGAAATCGCCCTATAACCTTCTCTTAAAGCTTACTCTCCTACTTTTAGAAAGCCAGTTCTTAATCCCTTCGATTTATTTGATTCATGAATGCTGGAGACTTTATGGTTCCTGGAGAAGCTAACTACACGAAAAGCTACGCCCAGATGTTTGTGCTTTCGAGAATTTCATAGCAGCAATTATCGCTTGCTAAAGGAGATGCTACATCTGCAGCTGTTAAACATTGCTGCTGAAATCCACGTGGAAACAAGCTATTGGGCGCTAACAATATTGTACAACTTTGTTCACTTCACGAGCAATTGCTCGTTGGGATCTCGTCAAGGAAATGAAGCGAAAAATTGTGTCGCCCGTAGATCACGATTTAGGAACACTAAAACGAGCACAAAAATGATACAGTTTTACTTAAATGTTTCTTGTAGGCCTTGACGTCTGACCCCGTCACTCTCTTGTTCGAGAAGTTAAAGATTTGATTTGTTTATTTGTGACTGGAAAGTGCGCATAAAAACAGAACAAAGATGAGCGAGTGCAGTATTAGACAAAGAGGGTAAAAACTATATATAGCTTTCATGTTCGTTTACTTTTTAAAAATAAAAAATGTTTCTTCTTTACTTGCAGACGCCACACAGTCTCTTACAGAAGACGAAAAGAAACAGAAAAATGGAGGTAAGGCAATAAACACGAAGGAATTTAGCAAGAGAAACACGAAAAGGCAATTACCATGACTTTCTTCATTCATTTGTAGAAAGCATAAAAACAATAATGATCTTTGAAATGACGGATCAGAACAAAACTATAAGTAATTATTGCTTCTCTGCTTATGAAAATAAGTGTTATATTTATATTGGAACGAACCGTAGACAATTTTTTTTTTTTCAAAAGGATGATGCTTATATTTTCCGTTGAAAACAAATTAATTTAATTTTTACTACAGTTTATCTGTAAAGTTCTTTTAGTTCTCACAGTTTCTGCTATTCGTCCCTACATTTTTTTTCTTATTGGTTATTCCTATACTTTCCATATCATCATCAAGTACCGGGCCTACTGGCAAAGGTGATCATGTCTCTCCACAACTTTCCGCCTCGGCAGCTATTTATCATTTCTGTTGTTGACCTTCTGCCAAGCCATTCTCTTAAGCTGTCTGTTATTTTTTCTCTTTCCTTCCCTCTATCTCTTCGTCCCTCAATTTTTCCAGTTGTTACAATATATTTCAGCTGTTCTCTTCTCATTACATGGCCAAAAAATCACTTTCCATAGACTTTAATTGAAATTTCATTTTTATTACAATTACAAGTAATTTTAATGTCATGAAAAATATACTAACATCAAAACAAATAATACTAGGGCTAAAAATAAGAATAGCAAAATGTTACATCTTCTCAATATTCCTATATGGTGCAGAAGCATAGAATTTAGACAATAAAATAGGAAAGAAAATTGATGCCTTTGAAATGTGGATATATAGAAGATTAAATAGAATTGGATGGAAAGAAAAGAGAACAAACGATGTAGAATTAAAACAACTAAAAATGAAAAGTGAAGTACTAAATACAGTTCAAACAAGACAAATGCAAAATTTGGGACATGTTAAAAGACACAACAGCCTACGAAAAGTAATCCTGGAAGGGAAAATACAAGGTAAATGAGGCAGACCAAGACTAACATAAACGAGTAACATGAAAAGATGGACAAGTCAGCCTATGAAAACCTGCACCATCAAAGCAAGAGACAGAGCGGAATGGCTCTCCGTGGTAGCCAACCTTCGTTGCGGAGACGGCACTCGATGATGATGATGATTACAATTAACTGTACTCTTATTCTAGCTCTAAGTTTATAATAGTTTATGATTGTCTTCCCGTATTTTCTTGTACCCTCTTTTTTTCTTCTTCATCCGGGTTGGTATTTAGTGAATTGGGCCATCATCATTGGACCATCATCATTGGACCATCATCTATTTTCTGTTAAAGTAGAACTGCCTGGCGTAATACTGACAACATCATCCATACAATGTGCTGTTGGTAACTGAAAAGTATGGACATTAACATATTTCTTGTACGCCTTAAGGTGTGGAGGGGATTCACATTTTTTCTCTCATTCTTTATTGTTCTTTCCTACTGGACTTGATTTTTCTTAATCTCCTTTACTCACTCTTTGGTTTTCCGTACTAATCTCATCCTATTTATTTTCAATAACTTTTTTTTTCTCTTTACTTTACTTTTCACCATTCTTTCTTGCTTTTCTTTCGTTCGTTCTTTCTTTCTTTCTTTCTTTCTTTCTTTCTTTCTTTCTTTCTTTCTTTCTTTCTTTCTTTCTTTCTTTCCTTCTTTCTTTCTTTCTTTCTATATAGATTAAAATGCATATGCCTCTTATGTTCTCCATTCAACGCAATTAGAAAAAGTGGCTTAAAATAAAAAAAAACTTTTGTGGTTAAAAAATGAAGTGTACCCCAAAGACCGTCAAATTTTCTAATCTTTTGGTTACAAACATTATTAAATAAAATATAATTCATAAAAAAATTACTTGAGCTAAAATATTTAACGGTTTGTGTTCGTGGTACACAAATTGAAACCACTTCCATAAAATATCAAATATAAAAATGAGAGAAATGTAGTAAGCTCTGGACATCTTCATTCATAAGACCAAAAAAAAAAAGTAAAGAGCCCCGTCACGCCAAGTGGCGTATAGGGAATATTGTGTTAGTGACCATAGATTTTACAGACTTTCATGATTTTTAGGGTAATGTGGTCGGTATTACGCCCATGCCGCTTTACTTTCCTAGAAAAAATTCCGGTAATCATTTTAGACTGGATGAACCTAAAAGCCGTCGATTGGGATCGAACCCTACCTCTTGTCCTTTGTAGTCCAGTTCACTAACATCCGATCTATCGCGGCTCTCATCTTCATCCATAAACGAAGCAAAATCTCCAAGATTAGAACTAAAGTGCCATTTTCATATGGAAATATACAGTTGTGAACTCATTTGGCATTATCGTGAATTAATAGCACGTTTTCTAAAAAACGACTGCATAAAAATAGAAAAAACATGAACAAAAAACAGTCAGTTTATTTACTTTTGAATTTCTAGTAATAAGGAATATTGTGTTAACTTGAAGGCAGTCTGTGCTTTCGTCTTCAACAACAAAAAAAAAACGTAAGCTCATGAGAAAGAATTGCCAGAAAGGGACTTAAAAAATATGTTTAAATAATGTCAGGTTTTAAAGTGCGTATTGCTCATGTTCCAAGTTTGAAGTTGAACTTTATCGCACTTGTATCGCATTTCAGACTGTTGAATTATTCTTTCAGTGCATTTCCGTCTCGTTGATGCAATTAGACTGTATCTTCTTTGGGAAATGAAGGGTAAGAAAATAAATATGTAAACAGATAATTAGTACCACGTTACTTTTGAATGTGACTCGACAATGAACAAAGTTCATGTTTCTACCATGTGTTTATTTCCAGGGACAATGAGCGACATATACATAAAACACAATAGCTGGCGAACGGTCGTTAAAGAATGAATGAGAATAATAATGCCAGGTTATTTAGTAAATAGGTAGATATTACGTTAATAGTAATGTGCGCGTGTGATGTACGGGTTGTTGCGTCACTAATTGCACGTAATAAAGAAGAATAAAGAAGAATAAATAGTAAATAGCACAAAACAGAATGGAGAAAGTCTTAAGAGGCTAATTCAGCGGTTTCCAGCTTTTTTCGAGTCGGGGACCCTATTTAACATTTTATTTGGGGTCGTTACCGATAGGTTGGGAACCACTAGAACCATTTCACTCGTTACCGAAATCTTCTATAATGGTTTTACCATTAAACACTCTCCTTTCCAGAGTATACCAACACATTTGTCAGCTATCTTGTGTGATCTCACAGGTAATGTACACTAACACTCACGAGCAACAATCGTGTTTTATAGGTACCCTCAACAAAATACCAGGGATCAGCAGAGAGGCGCGTCAGGCAGGTGTGTCAAAACAATTAGTGGATACAGACATATTTCTTTTCTTTTCATTTCCCAGATAATGAATGTACTCCCATTCAAATTTATTTACAATATTATCATTGGTGTTAGATTTATTGAGTGGATGTCTGTGTTTGATAGCTGGTGAGCCCCCTGTATTGACAGTGGCAATCGATTCTTGTAAGGGGAGACCAAGAACAAAAACGTACAGAAAATATCAGATTTAATGTACGCTGGGTGCCGACTTAAAAGAGTTATTAAATTTTATGTAGAGCCAGTCTTAACATATGGATATGAATCATGGATAATATGACAACATACGAGAAAATTACTAGAGGCAATATAAATGGGGTTTTACAGAAGAATGTTGAGAGTATAATGTGCAGCTAAGATGAGTAATGAAAACGTTCTGAAAGATGCCAAAGCAAAGATAGAGCTAATATCCAGTATTATAAGGAAACAATGATCATTTCTTGGCCATGTAATTAGAAGGGAATAGTTGGAATATATTGTAACAACTGGGAAAATTGAGTTTCGAAGAGATAGAGAGAAGCAAAGAGAAAAGATACGAAAGTGCTTAAAATAATGGTTTGACAGAAGGTCAACGACAGAAATTATAAATAACTATCGAGATCAAAAGTTGTGGAAAAACATGATCACTTACGCCAGCAGGCATGGTACTTGATGATGATGAGGATGATGGTTGCCGCCGTGCATACAGAAGAGTTGAGGCTAGCCACAGAGTACGGACCGAAACGTTAAGTGGAAATTCTGGGAAGAAACCAAGAAGATGTGCATTAGAAAAAAATAAATAAAACAAGAAGAGATAGTTAAGTAAAAGAGTAGAAACTTGATTGTATCAGAGGCTACTAATTACTGTAGAAGATGCAAAAATGATTGACTTAAGGACAAAAAAGGACCTATTAGATCTAACAGTGAATCGTCAGAAACGGAGAATCACGATCTCTGTCCTATGTGCTGTCTTCGGCTCTCGAGCAACTAAATGCTTCTTCCTTACCTTTTCGTGTTGACCAGATACTGCGGACCTTTAAGTTTTTTTGTTTTGTTTTTTTTTTGTTACATTAACACGCCCTCTCGATATTTAGAATAGTAATACAATCTTTATATAGAACTCAACGGCAGGAGGTAGTCTGATCATCAGAAGTGCCATTCCGGGTCGAGCGCGTACTTTACCCCTTTAATTTTTTTTTTACTCGCTAGCACGTCATATCTATATTTAGAATGGAAACATTAACCAAGTGCAGATAGTAGCTGTTACCTTCACGTTTACGGTACTGTTGTTCATAAGTACTACTTCTACTGCTGTATATATCGTGCTACTTCTACTGCTGTATATATCGTGCTACTTCTACTGCTGTATTTATCAATATGCTTTACAATTCTTTCCAAATCTTAAATACGTGTCCCAGTTCCGGCCTAAAGAACACTCAACATGGAATTCCAGATTCCCGCGAAGACTTCACGGTAGTGCTGCCAGAAATGTCACGTCTGCTTCGCGGATCTGTAGCTCTGGGTTTTGTCACCTCTGATTCTCCCTTCTTCTTGTCTGTTCTGTGGGGAGGGATGCATCCGTTAATACTGTCTGGAATCGAAGACTTAGGCACGTTTTACGATCTGGAAATGTTGACATTATTCCGAGCACCGGGTCATGTTTCCACCATGTTTTTTTGCCAGAATTGTGTAGCTGCCTATCTGTAAACATCTGCATACATTACCACCAAAACGTGGCCTTGCCTCTCTTTATGTTTAAGTAGATAACAAGAAATTCCCAATAAATACCCAAACATGAGGGAGCCGCGTTAACTCAGTGGTTAGTGAACTGGACTACAACAGACAAGAGGTCGGGTTCGATCCCAACCGACGGCTTTCGGTTCACCCAGCCTTTAATGGGTACCGGATTTTTTTTTTTTGGAAAATTAAGCGGCACGGGCGTAATACCGGCAATGTTACCCCAAAAATCATGTGCCGAAGGTCTGTAAAATTTATGGTCATTTTTTAAAATATGTATTGTTTTTAGTCCAGGTCGTACAGGGAAATGCTGAACCTGGATTTAAATACAACGATAAATGATGATGATTAGTGATTCTAACTTATCATCATGTGCCATACCAGTTGGCGTAGGCGATTATGTCCTTCCACAATCTACTATCTACAGTGCATCGTATCAAGTCTGTTGTTGACTGGTTTCAATGCCATGACACCAAGCCATCCAGTATTTTCTCTCTTTGTCGTCCGCGATCTCTCTTTCCTTTTATTTTGCTAGTTGTAACCAAGTATTCCAACTTTCCTCTTTTCATGATGTGCCCGAAAAATGTTGATTGTTTCTTTCTGATGTTTTTTAGGAGTTGCCTTTTCTAACTAAGTAATTTTAAAATAAATTTACAACAATCTAGTTGCTATAAAATAATTTGTGTTTGTTCTATGATAAACAAAACAGCAAACTAACGAATGTTTATGGCACTGAAAGTAAATGGGACTGGCAAATTAAATGTGGATTTATAGAAGAATAGGTAGAATTGGATGGAAAGAAAATAAACGATGAAGTCTTAAAACAACTAAAAAGAAAAAGAGGACTACTAATCACAATTCAAGCCAGACAAATGAGATTTTTGGGACGTGTTAAAAGACACAGCAACCTATTAAAAGTAATCATTGGAAGGGAAAATACAATGTATAAGAGGCAGAGGAAGACCAAGACTAACATGGACGAGTAACATCAAAAGGAAGGATAAATCAGCCTATGAAAACCTGCACCATCAAATCAAGAGTCAGAGCGGAATGGCGCTCCGTGGTAGCCAATCTTCGATGCGGAGACGGCACTCAATGATGATGATGATGGTGAGTGAACTCAGTTCAACACATACACATTACATATATCGGTTAAACGTCACAATCGTCTTATAAAGATCAAAAGTAATGAGTATAGTTCCTGGAAGACGCCAATAGGGTCAACTTAAAATATAAAAGAATACGAGTCTGTAATGTCAAAGATTCCTTGCAGACTGCCCTCACTGAGGTATGAGACAGACACCATTTGCATTTTGTTATCAGTGCGACGTCCTCGGCTATAGAGACTAACTAATATAATTATAATGACTCTTTTAAAATATAATTTAATTGAATTAAAATTTAAAATAAATATAAATTTAAAATATAAGTTTCAAAATAATTGTAATAAAAAAAAAAATCAACCAGTCAAATGTACAGTAAGTTGCAAGAGATTAATAATCATCGTTCATGGTGTCATCAAACACAAGTATTAGAAAAATGATAAATTGTTGCTACAGTTTGGTACATAGAAAAGTCTACAGATAAGTCTTTACTTGTATCATTTTTTGTTTGTTTAGAAGTTCCAATATTTATAATTAATTAAAAGAGGAGCTTGATTTTGGTGATTAATTAATAATAGTAACAATAGCTGAGAATTTTTACAGAAAATGGAATAGAACAGACTCGGTTGTTTTTGGGCGAACTTCAAAATTCCGTCCCCGTTAATAGAAAGAGTGTCCAGATGCGTCTCCATTTGATTAGGACTGACTTTCAGCCATGTCAGGGACAGATTAATGTCTGGCCATCCATCACTTCCACACACGCCCAGGTCGGCTCTCTCCCATCACGGGAAACAAAGGACAGGGAATGAATGGCACTGTAGCAATGAGAAGAAATAAAAACTGAGGGGAGATCATTTGGAATGATACAAATACCGTTTTGTATAACGCAGAGACAGTGACAGGCAAACAGACCTTAACACAAAATGGGTTTATTTAGGACTGACAGTTGTTTGCTTGCAAGGAAATACATTTTCTCTTAATAATTCATCGTCATCTAAGGTCCGCCGTTAATAATCATACATTTCCAGAATCATAAATCTTTAGATTTGTTTAATACATCGGTTGTATGTGTTGTCAAAATCATTATGCAATATTGTTAGATCGCTATTGTCACGGTCTCCTTTGATTCTCTTCTCCCCTCCTCCTCACCCCGATCTTCTCTGTTGTCGCATATATTTATAGGCCTATCATTTGCAGCTTATATTTTTAATTGTATTAATTTATATTGTAAAATATTATCGTTAAAATTATGTTAATATTTGCTCATTTTATTTTTAGTCTTCTTTTTTGAAATACCGAAGCCAAATTAGCGAAGTATTAAAATAAATAATCTTAATCACTTCAGAGTGATTTTCTCTCTTAATTAAACTTAGCCGTTCCTTTTTTTTTTTTTTTTTTTGACATTCTTTTAAGATCATTGCATGATTTACCCATCATCTTCATCTCTGCTTCCATCTATCTTCTCCAAGAATATTTTGGTCTCCTCTCTGTATTTTTCCTTGGGGATTCCATAAAAGGACATGTCCTGTAATATTCTTAGTTGGCTTCCGCAGTGTGTGTCCAATCCGGCGCCATCGTCTTCGTTGTATCTCTTTATACACTGGTATTTGGCTGGTATTTTTCCATAATTCTGTGTCAGTGATTGTGTCCTGCCATTTCCATCCTTTTATTCTTTCGCAAACATCCATTAATTAAGGCCTGTATCTTCGTGATTATCATTTTTGTTGATCTCCATGTTTTACATTCATATAATAGAACTTACTTAACATTGGAGTTGCAAATTCTTCTTAGAACAAATATAGCTTCTTTTTTTAAAATATGCCAGTATGTAACCTATTTTTATTGCAAACAGTCATACGGAAATGTCTTTTCCCGGTAACTGTTATCATATCATGTTACTCTGATACTCACAGTCGATTCGCGTTGGAGAACCGACCCATAGCCCGTTTTGTCCTACTATCTGGTCTCATCTCCTTTTCTTTCTTATTAAAAAAAAGTAAAGTACCCCCGTCACGCCAAGTGGCGTATAGGGAATATAGTTTTAGTGACCATAAATTTTACAGACCTTCGGCACATGATTTTTGGGGAATCTGGTCGATATTACGCCCATGCCGCTTTACTTTCCCAGAAAAAAAAAATCAGGTACTCATTAAAGGCTGGGTGAACTGGAGACGCCGTCGATTGGGATCGAACCCTACCTCTTGTCCTTTGTAGTCCAGTTCACTAAACACTGAGCTATCTTGGCTCCCTTTTTCTTTCTTGCATCCGATTCATATTCTTCGTCGCATTATCTTTATTACATCTCCTGCTCTTCTTTCCCCTTATTATCCATATCTTCTCTCTCTTTTCCTCTTTTTATCGGTTTCATCGTACCCTATGGGACATCTTCTTTCATCCTTTCTCATGAAACCCCCCCCCCTTTATAATTTGTCATTGTTTGGCTCCTTTTGTGTCCATTTAAATCCTACCTGCCCTACTGTATGTTAATCTTATAACCAACCTCTACGTAAATCCTGACCGCCGTCTCATTCCGCCATTATTTTCGCCATTTTTAAAATCAAGTTACGTTTTCTAATTTAATGTCTTTTTTTAATTGGAATAGTTTGTTTGTTTTTCCTGGTGACGGCTTTTGCCGAAACGTCTTATTTATCTTGTCTATCTATTAATTCAGCTACCCCAAACCGTTTTTCCTGTGATCTAATTTATCACTATATTTTCTTAATATAAAAAAGGCATTAATTTGTGATGGAGGCATACACGTCGGGGGAAAATTGACACTTACAAGTAGAGCCTATCGTGGAATTATATAAAACAGGGGACTTGGGCTCTTTGTCATGTCTTCCAGTGATGGCATTTCTCTCTTAGAGTTGAAACATTCATGCTTTACTCTTTCTTTATTTTTTTAAAAATCGAAAATAAAATCTGAGACTCATTTGTCTTTTATTGTCTTCCCTATTTCTGCGGAGAATCTCGCCCAGCACAATTGGGGAAAGCGAACTTGTTTGACAAGAACTGATTAAGGATTACATCTCCTTGGCTGAGGGGACGCAATTGTTAAATTGTATTGTCCTGAGATTAATCTTGATTAAGTCTTCGGGGACGTAATGGCGTTCTAGTCCGGAAGAGGAGAACTTGCAGACTTTGAACAAGAGTTTTTTTTTTTTTTAAATGCTACCGCCAGTTACGTAAATGGTAGCAAATATTGACAAAAATGCCGAGGAAAATGTAAGGGGGAAATTAATCTCAATGTTTTGGCATTCATTATCCGTCCGTATCTTTAATTTTTATTTTGGTGGTGGGATAACCAGCGAAACAAGGATGCAGACATCTTATAAAAATAATCCAATCAATGTTGCTTTGGCTTGCATCATCGTTGTCTCAGATTTGTGAAGATTTGGGCACGTGGTCGTAGCAGATCCCTTCAGATGATCGAGCGATACATCTTTCAATTTGATTGTGTATTGCTGGTGTTTGATTGCGTCGAAAATTGTCTCGGTAGTGTTTTGACTGAATTTAGTGTGGCAGAAACTGTAATAGAGCAAAAGAAAATGAGTTAAATATACGTCATTTAAACAAAGTTTATTGTCTTTCGCATGTTCTCATTAAAGCGATTTTTCATTAGGTGCGATAAACCCTCGCTACTGGGTTCGTTGTTTAGATAACTCGCTATATAGTTACTTCCCAAAAAATACAATGACATTCACACGAATTTCTAGACAGCTTTATATTCTTGACAACAGCAATTCTTCAACCTGTCAATGTTCTTTGTGTCTTCATGTCAAGATATTTCCTTGATCTCGTGGAAACATTTGCACTCGGAGGGGCGAGACGTACTTCGTTCTGATTGTTTATTTTTCCCCGTCATTCATTGTTCGGGACTTTTTGTGTATGAGGTCCCCTTGTTAGTTCAGTCCACTAATCTGTCTTTGGCTCTGTTTGGCTAGCATTCTGTTTTACGCTGAGACAACTAGCATGTATATCTGCGTCCTTTGTCTCTCATTGTCTTTCTATCTTTCGTTCTCTCGCATTTTTTTTCTCTCTCACTCTTGCTCTCTTCATTACCGTCTCACTTTTTTTTCTCTTTCTTGTTCTTTAATTTCCTTTATCTTCTGTCTGCATCTTTCACTCTTTACTTCTTATCTGTCACATTTTTCAATATATCTTTTACTCTACCCCATTCTCTCTTCCATTTTCTTTCGTTCCCCATTCTCTCTTATTTTTCTAGTTGTCAGTCAATCTCTATTTCACTTTATTGTTTTCATTCTCATTCTTATTCTTCTTACCTCATTATCAATGAGTGTTTTTTCCTCGCTTTCTTAATAGTATCTACCTGTCAATTCATGACTATCTCTTTCTATTTATTTTATTAATTTTTTCCCCACTCTTCGTTACTCTATTTCTCTAATTTGCTATCTGACTTTCTCATGCAGTCTCTCGTTTTCTTTGTATGTCTTTCTTCTCTATATTTCTTTGTTTCTCAATTTGTCGCTCCCTCTCTCTTCTCTCTCTCTCTCTCTCTCTCTCTCTTTCATTTATTCTCTCTTAGCACAACGCTTTCTCTCTTTTTCGCTCTCTCTATATCTTACTGTGATTGTTACAGTGTAGCCACATTCATTCTAATGTATGACGTTATTGTTAATTATAAGAACTGAAGAATTCAACAATGAGATAGTTCAACAATGGGATAGTTCAACAATGAGATGCGCAGACTTCTTGGAGTCATTATATTACTTTGACTCTAAATCCCTGAATGACTCTGTTTGCATAAACTTATTTTGTGTTTGTTTTCTTTCTCTCCACAATAAACACAGACATGATGTCAGTTCAGCCTGACCTCACCCAAACGGTAGTCGTCACAGTTCAACACAGCAGCCATCACCATCACAACCACAGCAACCAAACCTACAACAGTAGCCAAGGATCCAATGATTCTCCCAACAACAACCTCGTGAACTCTCTAGACAAGATTCCTCCATACGCAGGGGGTGGCGGGGCTGATTCTCCATTCCTCCACGACAGCTCTCCATCCTACAGTGTCCCAGAACTCCCAAACATTTACCCACAATCCACAATGGACACCGCCCAGTACAGTGTCCCAGATTCCCAATACATGTCAACCGGACGACCATACTCCCCTATAAGCCACGTCCAATTTGCACCGCAATCCCCACAGTCATTCACGTCCAGTGGACCAACATCGTACTCCTCTACCAACACACAGCAGTTCTTTCCTGATAAACCTGGAGCTGCTAACATTTCTGGAGTTCCTCAAAGGCACTCTGGGAACATGAGTCAACAACCAGCGACGAACAAAACAGTCCTGGTTGAGCCTACAATTAATCACAACCTCAACTCTTCTGTAGAAAAGGTTGGCATGAAAGACAATAAAAGTGGGTTGCCGCCTCCTCCTTCAACTTCTTCCTGTGAAAGCAGACCTCTTTCTCAGTGCGACAGCCTCCAGGACAGCCGGCAGTCCGTCATTTCTGTGCAGTTACCAGGAAATGTGGATACAGAAGCTGTTACCTGGAGCACTTTTAATCACACAGGCGGACGTCTAGTTCTACCTGAATCAGGTGAGATTGTTTGACTTTCTTACTTTCGCTGTCACTTCTAATTTCCTTCAGAGTGATTTTCTTACTTTCTCTGTCACTTCTAATTTCCTTCAGAGTGATTTTCTTACTTTCTCTGTCACTTCTAATTTCCCCCAGAGTGATTTTTTTACTTTCTCTGTCACTTCTAATTTCCTTCAGAGTGATTGTCTTACTTTCTCTGTCACTTCTAATTTCCTCCAGAGAGATTTTCTTACTTTCTCTGTCACTTCTAATTTCCTTCAGAGTGATTTTCTTACTTTCTCTGTCACTTATAATTTCCTTCAGAGTGATTTTCTTACTTTCTCTGTCACTTATAATTTCCTTCAGAGTGATTTTCTTACTTTCTCTGTCACTTATAATTTCCTTCAGAGTGATTTTCTTACTTTCTCTGTCACTTCTCATTTCCTTCGGAGTGATTTCTTACTTTCTCTGTCACTTATAATTTCCTTCAGAGTGATTTTCTTACTTTCTCTGTCACTTATAATTTCCTTCAGAGTGATTTGCAGGTAAACAGCTCATTGTCTAGCATTTTGTCAAGGGCGAGCACGGAAGATCGTGATGGGGTTAGCGTCCTCTCTCTAAACTGCCAATCTTGACTACAAGCTGCAAATATCACACTCTAGTGAAAACTGTGGCATATTGGTAGAAACATTTGTGTAAATGTTAGCGAGGATGGTAGTGAAAACTGTGGCATATTGGTAGAAACATTTGTGTAAATGTTAGCGAGGATGGTAGTGAAAACTGTGGCATATTGGTAGAAACATTTGTGTAAATGTTAGCGAGGATGGTAGTGAAAACTGTGGCATATTGGTAGAAACATTTGTGTAAATGTTAGCGAGGATGGTAGTGAAAACTGTGGCATATTGGTAGAAACATTTGTGTAAATGTTAGCGAGGATGGTAGTGAAAACTGTGGCATATTGGTAGAAACATTTGTGTAAATGTTAGCGAGGATGGTAGTGAAAAGGAAGAACGATAAAGAAAAAAAGTAGTATCAAAAGTAGAAAATAATCAGTGGAAAGAAGAAAAACGAGGAGGAGGATGGGGGGAGAAAAAAAAATGAAAATCAGAAGTAAATCAAAACGAAAGGGGAGATTAACAGAAAAAGGAGAAGAAGAAAAACACGATGATAATATTTACACAAATAATCAGTCTTTATAGAAATGATCAGATGGAAATTTGTCTGCGGACAAATCAAACATCCTGCAACAATTTCCTACCTCTGTCTTCATTTAACAATAATACTGTTTATGTCTTTAGATGCCAGAATGCTAAGCTGTTTTGTAAGTTATGTCGCTGCATTTCTATGCCAATGTTTCCGTTAATTTTGGCCATTGTTATACCATTTTCTTGTGTTTTTTTTTTTGTTGTTGTATACTCATACATGACAAAAGAAAATATACTGCTTATTTAAAGAGCCACTGTGCAGTGAATTAGTTCACTTTGCCAGCGGTATTCTTAACATTCTTCTGTAGAACCGCCTTCTCCAAAACTCTCGCTTGTTAATAACTGTCTCACAATTCAGTGCCTGTAAGCTCTGATCTTAAAGTAGGCGAGATTGAGCACATGACCCTATCATAAGCGTACTATAAAAATGAGGTTACATGTTCTTGCAGAGCACATAATACAACTTTTGTCAGTTATAGACCTGTAAGAGCAAGCTGTATGCCGCTGCACGGGCAAATTTAAAACAAATATATAAAAGTAAAATTCTTACAATTTTCTTGTGATAATTAACCGGCTAACTAAAATTACGAGTAATTTCGTCGGTGTTATGAAGTTTGTGCACAATGGTGATATCGTCCTGTGGTATTAGGAAAAAGATGGGAACGCCTAATGGACATGGCCCATGTATAATAAAATAAAGGTCTAAGCACAAAGAGACAAATTCACTTCCTTACGATATACCCATTTAACACTGAAGGTGTCCGGTATTACCAGAATAACGTGGGTTAGTTATCTTTCTTACGTTCAATATCACTTCGCAGTCAAGACACCTGACACAGCTGAGGTAGCTAGTCTTTCTAGATTCCTCTGTCATTTTCCACAGGCGGACGTCTAGTGTTTCGTAATCTCATGTGAGTTTGTTTGTCTTCCCTGCCTCATCTGTCATTTCAAACAGATGAACGCTATGTTGTGCCTACATCTTTAGCCTGAACTAAATCAGATAAGAAAGTTTGTTTGCATCCTATTTGTATCCATTCACACAGCCGGTTACTTAGAGTTCCTTGAAGCAGGTGAGTTAGATTGCCTAGCCACCATGCTGTCACACTTCTGACAGGTGCATATCTTCACATACAGTCATAACTGCTGCAGAATATTAAACCAGTATTTATATTACAATTACTTGTTTATTTACACGAAATCTGGCATCGGCGACTATTTAAAGACCGTCTCAAACAAAGAAATGAACAGAACGACGACAATTATTATCCTCCATTTTCTCGTCTTATTTCTTCTTCTTCTTTTTCCTCATCATCATCATCTTCTTTTTCTTCGTTGTGTTCAGCCCCTTCTTCCAGCCCACACTACTTACAGATTGATGAGGCGAAAACTGTTGCTACAGCAATGGAAACCACGTGTTAACTACTTTGTTCCAATTTATGTGGATTGATATTATTAGTTTCAAATACATTACATGAGACAATATAGAAGAAGGGGACTACTTTTACTGTTTTTATCTTTCTAAGAAAAAGTGTTGGTGTAATATCAAGCAGCAACATGGCATTGAAATAACGTTTGGAACGTATAGTTCCTACAAAACGGAGAGGCTGATACCTAGATGGCAGTAAACCAAAATATCAATTGCGCCATACACAATACACTCACGGAGACAGGCATCACATTACAAAAAATATACTCAGTCATGCAGTGAAATATTAACGTTATTCTTCTGACAAGCTACGTGATGATGATTTTTCTAATAGGTAAAAAAAAGACCATTAACATGTTTTCTTTGTATTTGCTGATCGGAGTCAGTCTTTCCTTTGACAGATACGACACGTTACTAGGTAAAATAGAGCGAGACATTGCTAGATAAAATAGAACGTCACATTACTAGATAAAATAGGACGATACATTACTAGATAAAATAGAACGACACATTACTAGATAAAATAGAACGACACATTACTAGATAAAATAGAACGACACATTACTAGATAAAATAGAACGACACATTACTAGACAAAACAGAACGACACATTACTAGATAAAATAGAACGACACATTACTAGATAAAATAGAACGACACATTACTAGATAAAATAGAACGACACATTACTAGATAAAATAGAACGACACATTACTAGATAAAATAGAACGACACATTACTAGATAAAATAGAACGACACATTACTAGATAAATAGAACGGCACATTACTAGATAAAATAGAACGACACATTACTAGATAAAATAGAACGACACATTACTAGATAAAATAGAACGACACATTACTAGATAAAATAGAACGACACATTACTAGACAAAACAGAACGACACATTACTAGATAAAATAGAACGACACATTACTAGATAAAATAGAACGACACATTACTAGACAAAACAGAACGACACATTACTAGATAAAATAGAACGACACATTACTAGATAAAATAGAACGACACATTACTAGATAAAATAGAACGACACATTACTAGACAAAACAGAACGACACATTACTAGATAAAATAGAACGACACATTACTAGATAAAATAGAACGACACATTGCTAGATAAAATAGAACGAGACATTACTAGATAGAATAGAGCGACACATTACTAGATAAAATAGAACAATTCGCAAAGAAGGAAATACACAAAGTAGCACTAGAAGCAATCCACAAGCATTGTTTAAACCTAATACAACGGCGTTTGTATGAGATAAATAACAATAAAAGAATAATTATAGAGAGAAACTTTCGAGGCGATAATCAGCCAATAAATTCAGAGGAAGAGGTATGTTTACAGCTCTCGGAAAAAATGACAAATAATCAACAACAGAAAAAAAAGAACACTATATGGTCCGAAGCAGGATTGAATGCGCTGTGCCACTGAGTACGGATTCGATCCTGCTTCGGACCATATATTGTTCTTTGTTTTTTTTCTGTTGATTATTTGTCATTTTTTCAGAGTGCTGTAAACATACCTCTTCCTCTGAATTGATTCGGGGTTTGCATGAGTCGTCTGCAATTAGTCTAGGCAGATGATTTGACATGCTTCTGTGGCTTTCTAGGATCACCTGGTTATGACGGAAAAATGGTATCTAAACTTGTGTAGAGTTTCTGCAGTACTAGGTCTTCTATATCAACAGACCTCACCATTGTGGTAAACTCGGCGATCCCCTCTTTGTTAGACGATTTTGATGGAAGCTGTTACTGGGAGACTTTTGATGGAAGCTGTTGCTGGGAGATTTTTTATGGAAGCTGTTACTGAGAGACTTTTGATGGAAATCTGTTACTGGGAGACTTTTGATGGAAGCTGTTACTGGGAGACTTTTGATGGAAGCTGTTGCTGGGAGACTTTTGATGGAAGCTGTTACTGGGAGACTTTTGATGGAAGCTGTTACTGAGAGACTTTTGATGGAAGCTGTTACTGGGAGACTTTTGATGGAAGCTGTTACTGGGAGACTTTTGATGGAAGCTGTTGCTGGGAGACTCTTTATGGAGGCTGTTACTGGGAGACTTTTGATGGAAATCTGTTACTGGGAGACTTTGATGGAGGCTGTTACTGAGAGACTCTTCATGGAGGCTGCTACTGGGAGACTTTTGATGGAAATATGTTACTGGGAGACTTTGATGGAGGCTGTTACTGAGAGACTCTTTATGGGGGCTGCTACTGATAGTCTCTTTATGAAGGCTACTAATGAGAAACCCTTTATGGAGGCTGCTACTGGGAGACTTTTGATGGAGACTGTTACTGGGAGACTCTTTATGAAGGCTGCTACTGAGAGACTCTCTATGGGGGCTGCTACTGATAGACTCTTTATGGAGGCTGCTACTGAGAGACTCTTTATGGAGGCTGCCACGGAGAGACTCTTTATGGAGTCTGCTACTGAGAGACTTTTGATGGACGCTGTTACTGAGAGACTCTTTATGGAGGCTGCTACTGAGAGACTTTTGATGGACGCTGCTACTGAGAGACTTTTTATGGAGGCTGCTACTGAGAGACTCTGTATGGAGGCTGCTACTGAGAGACTCTTTATGGAGTCTGCTACTGAGAGACTTTTGATGGACGCTGCTACTGAGAGACTCTGTATGGAGGCTGCTACTGAGAGACTTTTTATGGAGGCTGCTACTGAGAGACTCTGTATGGAGGCTGCTACTGAGAGACTTTTTATGGAGGCTGCTACTGAGAGACTCTTTATGGAGGCTGCTACTGAGAGACTGTTTATGGTGGCTGCTACTGAGAGACTGTTTATGGAGGCTGCTACTGAGAGACTCTTTATGGTGGCTGCTACTGAGAGACTTTTTATGGAGGCTGTTACTGAGAGACTCTTTATGGAGGCTGCTACTGAGAGACTGTTTATGGAGGCTGCTACTGAGAGACTTTTTATGGAGGCTGTTACTGAGAGACTTTTTATGGTGGCTGCTACTGAGAGACTTTTTATGGAGGCTGCTACTGAGAGACTGTTTATGGTGGCTGCTACTGAGAGACTGTTTATGGTGGCTGCTACTGAGAGACTGTTTATGGTGGCTGCTACTGAGAGACTTTTTATGGAGGCTGTTACTGAGAGACTTTTTTTATGGAGGCTGTTACTGAGAGACTCTTTATGGTGGCTGCTACTGAGAGACTTTTTATGGAGGCTGCTACTGAAAGACTTTTTATGGAGGCTGTTACTGGGAGACTTTTTATGGTGGCTGCTAATGAGAACTCTTTATGGAGGCTGCCACTGAGAGACTTTTGATGCGGGTTTTTGCTACAGGGAGACCAATTGGCAGGTGGAGTAAGATCTTGGTTAGCTGACTATGATCCGCAAACTTTGAGGTAGAAAAAGTCCACAAACTTTGAACTTCCTAACTGAAGAAACTAATATTTATCTGTTTGCTCTTATTTCGTACCTCTTTGTGACACAATCTTTATAAATTGCACACATTCCAGATACAAAATGCTGCTTCTGTACCCTTTCGTAGCACGGCTACAGCTATGGGTCTTCAAACTCACATTTAAACAGATTTATTCTTTAAAACAGGACATTTAAGGCGTAAAGGCTTCGTTAATCTGATGTAATACTCTAATTACATTGACTGCTATTTGGTGGATTAATTTTAATCTGCTATTCATGATAACATTTTAATGTTTACTTCTGTGTTAGTTATTGGGAAATTGATAAGCCCAGTGCATACGTTCGTATCAGTATGTCATATTGCTAAATGTTGGCTTTTAGATCAGCAAACCAGAGCTGGCTGTAGACGTGTTTCACTCTAACATTGTGGTACTGAGAATAGGCCAATCAAAAGGAGAGTAAAAGTCGAAGAAAGGGGACACAAATCTCGAAGAAATATGACACAAATCTCGAAGAAATTGGACATAAATATAGAAGAAATATGACACAAATCTCGAAGAAATATGACACAAATCTCGAAGAAATTGGACATAAATATCGAAGAAATATGACACAAATCTCGAAGAAATTGGACATAAATATCGAAGAAATATGACACAAATCTCGAAGAAATATGACACAAATCTCGAAGAAATATGACACAAATCTCGAAGAAATGGGACACAAATATCGAAGAAATGGGACACAAATATAGAAGAAATGGGACACAAATATAGAAGAAATGGGACACAAATATAGAAGAAATGGGACACAAATCTCGAAGAAATATGACACAAATCTCGAAGAAATTGGACATAAATATCGAAGAAATTGGACATAAATATCGAAGAAATGGGACACAAATATAGAAGAAATGGGACACAAATATCGAAGAAATATGACACAAATCTCGAAGAAATTGGACATAAATATCGAAGAAATGGGACACAAATATAGAAGAAATGGGACACAAATCTCGAAGAAATATGACACAAATCTCGAAGAAATTGGACATAAATATCGAAGAAATGGGACACAAATATAGAAGAAATGGGACACAAATATCGAAGAAATAGGACACAAATATCGAAGAAATGGGACACAAATATCGAAGAAATGGAACACAAATATCGAAGAAAGGGTACACAAATACCACAGATTTTAAATTGTTTTTTTTTTTCCAAAGAAAGACGAGGTTTGTCACTTTCTAATTCAGAGATGCCCATTTTTGTACTTGTATAGTCTATGAAAAAAAACCACATTGGGAGACTAACCCCCCCACATTCATCGATTGAAGGATCGTGATTCGGGACGGGGTGACGAAAGAACAAGCACCTTCTGCGAGCGAGAACGAAGAATTCATAATCAGCATGTAACAGAAACAGTCAATGTACAGACTTTGCCTTGGCTTTTTTTTTTTAAAGAGTAGCAGTGCGGATATAGAAATATACTGACTGCAGTGACGCTTTCTCTTAATCATCAGCGACAGAATCGGGTGCCGTCTCCGCATCGAGGGTTGGCTAGCATGGAGCGCCATTCCACTCTGTCTCTTGCTTTGATGGTGCAAATTGTCATAGGTTGACTTGTCCATCTTTTGATTTTAACACACCTCAAAAATTTCATTTGTCTTGTTCTAATTGTGTTTAGTAGTTCTCTTTTCAATTTTAGTTGTTTTAAAACTTCATCGTTTGTTTTCTTTTCTTTCTATCTTAATACCAAAACCAAATCAAACCCATTTAACCATTGACTTCATCTGCCCTTCAAACGTTATCTATAGACTGTCGTAAATGATCAGACAATCAAATATTGCTTGTTATTGCTTTAGTTACTGCGTTAAGCGTTTACTGCTAAACTACGATATAGAGATATCTGTAAATCATCTCAGAATGACTTCTCCATCTCTGAATATGACTGGGAACATCTGGCAAGTGATTGCACATCATGGAGAGCACGTATATTGAACGGTATAACATCATTTGAGATGTACTAAGGCAAAAACTTAGAAGAGAAAAGACTCATGAAAAAAGATGCAAAAACCCTGTGGATATGTGAGCCTGAATTGTTCATTATGTGACCGCGTGTGTATATCAAACATTGGTAGAATTAGCCACGAGAGAAGTTGTTCAACAAAAACAACACCTCAAAAAAATAGACTATAGCCTCCACTAGACCGTCTGACAAGACGAAAAGGGCCAAATAAGCGTTTACCTGTAGCTTGGGTGGCGGCGCGTGGGGCGTTGGAGATTGGGTCATAAATAAGGATCTCTCTCGGTTACACTGTCCAGACGGCTTAGTGTCTTACACAAGCGCCTTCGTGGTCGAGTAATTACTGTGAGAGACAATGGTTTAATATTTTACTTGGAAATACACAATAGAAGCTACGTGTTGTGAGCAGAGAAAAACTTAAATGTTGTGCTCAAGACAGAGCCCTTTTGTGAACGTGAAGAATGACCAGAGAACGTGCACTTAAAACCATAACCATAATTTAATTTCGTCATTCGTTGACAGGTTATTACTAGTAATTGAATTATACTACTAAAGTATCACTGACAAACACGTGTGCAACTTTCATGTTTTCTTTTCAGTACAATCAAAGAAAATCCGTTTGACCAAATAAAAAAAAAGGCTGTCAATAAAACAAAAGTATAAAAATATTGGGAAGTTTGAAGGCTAGACAAACACAAATACAGACTGAGGTATTGAATGAATGTTATGAGATAACTATTATCAATGAAATACACAAACCGCCCAGTTCTGCACTCTACAACCGCAGTGTTCGTTCGTTCTGATTATTATATTTCCCCCTCGTCTCACTGTACAACAAACCATGCCGTGAAGCCAACAAACGCTGCGTTTGTAATTACCAGCATGTCGACTTCTATAATCTAATATTGAAATAATCCATGTTTTCAAAGCTGCAGCAATCGTAAATCTGTTCAATGCTGCATATCCGGCCATTCGTGAGTTGAGGTCAATGCATGTCGGGTTTTCCCATTTACCTTATTTTAGCAAAACTATATGCAACATAAGGTATTCTCTCTTTTTTCTTCTTCTTTCCTTCCTCATTTGCCTTTCGGCGTCGAGGGGAGATATAATTTGCGCTCTTTTGCTCTTCTCTTCGCCTCTGCTGTTGTTATGTTTCCTAGTGCTTCTAATATTCCATCCATCTTTTTCGTGGTCGACCTTGGGTCTGGTATTCTTACAACGTTTGTTGAAGGCTCGTTGTGATGTGTTTTGATCTTTCTGCCTTGTCACGTGGCCAAACCATTTTATCTGTTATTTCTTTATATATTCTATGACCGGGGCTATTCCTAGCTTTTTTCTCAGTTCTTCATTTCTGATCATATCTCTCAGACTGTTTCCTGTCTTTTGTCTGACACATTTAATTTCAGTAGAGGTTATTTTTCTTATTAAATAAGGTATTCTCGATATTGCCAAATATTATATGTTTTTCTGTCCTTTTTCTTTTAAATAACAAATGTGTTTTAAAAAAAATAGCATTTAAATAACAAATGTGTTTTTAAAAAATAGCATTTAAATAACAAACGTGTTTTTAAAAAAATAGCATTTAAATAACAAATGTGTTTTTAAAAAATAGCATTTAAATAACAAATGTGTTTTAAAAAAATAGCATTTAAATAACAAATGTGTTTAAAAAAATAGCATTTAAATAACAAATGTGTAGTTATTAAACATACATTGTTGTACATTGTAGTACCAAGCATAAGCACGTTTGTACATGTGAAATCATGTTTTATAAACACAAGACTAATACATTCTCGAATCGGAAAAGGCAGCTTCCACATTTGGTACACTTAAAGATAGAGCATGGGTCAACACCAAACAAACACTCAGGACTAAGATTCAAAGTGATCAAAGTTGGGTGTTTCACCCACACAGATACACACATGCATACATAGAATTATATATCGCTACTAAAATTATTGGGAGCCGCGATAGCTCAGTGGTTAGTGAACTGGACTACCACGGACAAGGGGTAGGGTTCGATCCCAACCGACGGCTTCCGGGTTCACCCAACCTTAAATGGGTACCGGATTTTTTTCTGGGAAAGTAAAGCAGCACGAGCGTAATACTGACCACATTACCCCAAAAATCATGTGCTGAAGGTCTGTAAAATATAGGGTCACTAACACCATATTTCCCTATATGCCACTTGGCGTGACGGGGGTACTTTACTTTTTTTTTTTTACTAAAATTATTGTATTTATTCTCATTTAAAAAAAAATAATAAATAAATAAAAACGCAAACACAGATTACATAAATGCCATGTTTTCTACATTAAAAAATAACTGTCAGTATTTTACATAACCATCATTATTTTATTAATGTAATGTAAGTCATAGACATTTGCTTCCCCCCTCCCAAGAAAAAAACAATGGGATGGGGGAGGGGAGGGGGATGTCTGAAAATTCTCATGCAGCAACATCGGTGAGTTTTCTATGAGAATATTTCTCTTGCCGCTGACAACAAAGAAAACAAAACACAACACCTTAAAAAGTCAGCACGATATATCAACATTAAAGCAAACAAATAATATTACAATTTTACATGACGATAAAGCGTTAAAAGCTATATTGTCGATAGCACACACACAAAAATCGGGCTAGGGCAAAAGAATCTGAGGCAGACAACAAGTAATGATTAAGCACTGAATGATTGTGATTGGGGAAATAAATGCCGATGTAAGTCCTTGAAGTAGTGAGCAAAATTATTATTTTAAAAAAATTTTCGCGACGGACTGATCGTTAATATCACGACAATTAAACGTAATTATGATGATATATAGGTTTTTTTCTGAATACATATATCAATACCAGTTGTTGTATAGGGTTCTCAATGAAACTATTATTGTACCCATGCTAAATATTTAATGATAAAATATCTCTCTATATTATATCTGGAATATCTTTTTTACATCACCTGCTGCATCTCTTATATAATCTGTCAGGTATTTCCATTATATTTTTTTTTACCTGTTATCTCTTAACATGACATGTCGCATATTTCCTCTCACACCATCTCTTGTGTAACTCCCACCCTCTCTCTCTCTCTCTCTCTCTCTCTCTCTCTCTCTCTCTCTCTATATATATATATATATATATATATATATATATATATCGGTTCAAGATACCCATCAACAACAACTGGTTTGGATGTGCTCAGCAAATCAAAGCCGACAGTTTGTGTCAGAGTCAGTGAACTAGAATTGATGCAGCTTGTCGACACATCACGACTCGCTGAATTCTGTTCTAGTATATGTCTAATCATATTGATAATTTAATCCCGAAATCATCACTTCCTAGATATTCAATTCAGCATCCAATCCAACTGTTTGTTCAGTTTCACGTGATTAAGAAATTCACACCACATCATTCCACGTCAGCTATCACTTACTTAAACCATCATGCCCATTTTCTCTTCTTTTCTGTACAAGCAAAGGCTTGGAATATCCTTCATGGTAATTGCGCACCAATTAATTTGATAGACAGTATAGCTGAAACGTGAAGCAGTAGGGATTCAAAAACAGCAACAC
Organism: Megaustenia siamemsis; assembly: GCA_032433765.1. NCBI lineage: Eukaryota > Metazoa > Mollusca > Gastropoda > Stylommatophora > Ariophantidae > Megaustenia > Megaustenia siamemsis. Next base: position 22,561,441 of record JAVIAB010000073.1, on the reverse strand, counting down.
AATACACAGAGTAAATGCGATATATTGAGAAATAAAATATAAACACTCTGAATAAAATCTCAGAAAAATAAACAGCATGGTATAACTTGCCAGAGTAAAGAAAAAATTTGATCATACTTGCTGCTTGCTTGCTTGCGTTCGCCCGATGTCTAAAGGAATATATCTTCTCATCATCCGCCCTTTAAAAAAAGTAAAGTACCCCCGTCACGCCAAGTGGCGTTTAGGGAATATGGTGTTAGTGACCATAAATTTTACAGACCTTCGGCACATGATTTTTGGGGTAATGTGGTCGGTATTACGCCCGTGCCGCTTTAGTTTCCCAGAAAAAAAATCCGGTACCCGTTAAAGGCTGGGTGAAACCGGAAGCCGTCGGTTGGGATCGAACCCTACCTCTTGTCCTTTGTAGTCCAGTTCACTAACCACTGAGCTATCGCGGCTCCCATCATCCACCCTTAAGAGGACGTTAAGTGGGCGTGTCTGAGTTGTGTTGTGGTTTGCAGTAAAACTGTGATATTTGCGCCTTTCGACCAAACACATCCGACTTCAGTATGTTGTTTTTGAGAACCGGGTTGTCTTCCCTCTTCGATCCCTGCCCACTTGGTCAGACTAGACAGGTTACTCTGTTAATGGAGGCACCACGGAGAGGTGGAGTTAGGTCTTGATGGTTCTGGTTCACAGACCCTGTCGAAAGCCATCAGCTGTAGGTCGCTGACAACTTCCAGCTCTGTTGCAAGGGAGACAACTTTGTCTCCTGATCATATTTAACATAACGGGACCGTGGACGGAAAGATGGTGAAACAGAAAGAGGAGAAGGGGGGGGGGCATAGGCGAGGAAGAAAAAGATGTATGAGAAGAAACAAATATTAGGAGGGGATAATAAGATGGGAGAGAATGTTGAGAGGAAAATGTGAAGGAAATGAAGGAGGGGAGAGGGAACTGAGGATGAATAGAAGGGTAGGTGAAGGAAGGGAGGGGGAACTGAGGAAGAATAGAAGGGTAGGTGAAAGAAGGGAGGGGGAACTGAGGAAGAATAGAAGGGGAGGTGAAGGATGAAACAAATATGATATAAGCGTAATTGCATGTATACGAAATGATATGAGTAAAAGACGTTAGATCTATAAAGTCAGCATTGAAAACATGCATCTAGCACTATATTGTGTAGTCTTTCTCTGGATGAGGTAGTTTCTGAAACTGAGGGAGGAGGGAAACAACACATGTCTTCCATTATTTACAGACGTCTTATTGTACCGAAGGGAACAGGCAAATAATTGCGATGCTGCGGTGAAGCTGGTAGCAAGAGGCCAGTGGTGAGGAGTGTAGAACACTCCAAGGTATGAAGGCAGCTTCACAAGGGAGGAACACAACACAATACTGACGTTTCGGCCAGGGGCCTTTTTCAGAGTTCAAGGACAACGAAAACAAACGATGAAACACAATTATCTATAAATACATGATCAGAAGAAGAGGATAGAAAAGAAAAAAGTAGGATGATGAAAAAATAAAAAAAGAAGAGAGCTAAGATAAGAATATAGAAAGAATATGAGAATATATGTATAATTAAAATATAAAATACAAATATATTCTCATATTCTTTCTATATTCTTATCTTAGCTCTCTTCTTTTTTTATTTTTTCATCATCCTACTTTTTTCTTTTCTATCCTCTTCTTCTGATCATGTATTTATAGATAATTGTGTTTCATCGTTTGTTTTCGTTGTCCTTGAACTCTGAAAAAGGCCCCTGGCCGAAACGTCAGTATTGTGTTGTGTTCCTCCCCTGTGAAGCTGTCTTCATACCTTGGAGTGTTCTACACTCCTCACCACTGGCCTTATTGTACCGAAGCTGATCAAGAACATACCAAGTATATCAGTGATTTATCGTTTTGTCTGTCATGTGATATATATCATAATAAAAAACGGAAATGATGTATCCAGGCTGGGCGTGTTGACTAGACTGATGATAGATGTTCATACAACACTTAGAGCAAATGAGGTATGGGGTTTTTATTGTGGAATATTTTTAACGTGTAATTTTATGAATAAAATTAGCAATATGACATATTGTATACCTTGTAAATATGAAACTGTGATGAACATATACAAGTTAGGTAAACTTATTAGTAATTCATACATTAATTCTAATCATTTTGTTAAGCAGTCTAATTTTGTTTTTCTTATTTAAAAAATACAGATTTTCCCTGCAAAACAGTAATTCTAAGGTTAAATCTTATATAGGAGATGGAGATAATAAATATTGTATAAATATAAATATACTGGGGAGCCGCGATAGCTCAGTGGTTAGTGAACTGGGCTACAAAGGACAAGGGGTAGGGTTCGATCCCAACCGACGGCTTCCGGGTTCACCCAGCCTTAAATGGGTACCGGATTTTTTTCTGGGAAAGTAAAGCAGCACGGGCGCAATACCGACCACATTACCCCAAAAATCATGTGCTGAAGGTCTGTAAAATATATGGTCACTAACACCATATTTCCCTATATGCCACTTGGTGTGACGAGGGTACTTTACTTTGTTTACACTTATAAATATATTGTCATTTCCTATCTACCATTGAAGTGTGAAGATGGTGTATCCTCCAAAAATTCAGTGGATGTTAAATAATGTACGCGTTAGCTCGATCAGCGGGTGTCAAAGAAAGACATGCTATAGGTATTTTGTCCTTAGTGTTTACTCAAGTACATATATTTTAGTTTCGACCGTTTACTAAACTGCCATTATTATATTATTATTTTGTTTTGGATGTTTCGTTAATAGTTAGCTATGTAGGATTAGTTTTATTTACTTACATATCTGTGTGTGCGTGTTCTTTGTTTGTCCCTGCTGAAGGGCTATTGAGCTGAAACGTCGTTCAAATCTGTGTCGTCTACTAATCACGTAAAGCTTTTACCATACCAATTTTTTCTATTTTTTTTTTAAATTCTCCCTCACATTCAGCTTTACTGCACCTTCGCATTTTTATGCATTCATTTGTATTTCTTTGCCTTAATCCCTGCCATAGTTATTCAAACACACTAGTCTGCTGGCACGCCGACTGCTGTAGGTCAGTTCTAAACTCCCGGTACTCTGACCCAGCAACAGACATCAGGTACTTTCAATCTGCCGTCGATCCAATTTCCACTCCATACGCAAAGTGCTGTAGATAAACCTTGGACTCAAAATGCTTTAGTTCGCAATAGCAAAAGTCTCTAATAGTCTCTTCACACCTTTTGCTCGAAGATACCTAAAAACGTAATCATAATTGTCATTTTCCATACGGGTAAATGAAATTTTTAAAAATGTTAAACATAAATGTAATTAGGAACAGAACACATATTTCATGTAACGTCTTTAGCACAGACATAAGTCATGTTAGTATTACAGACCTTTAATCGGTAGACAACAAAATCTAAGCCTTTGGTTCTCTCCCTTACGGGCCATCATTATCATCTTGTGCCATGCAAGTTTATGTTAGGATCATCGTCACTTCACGCTGGACTAATCCATAGGTGCTCAGATTTTCACTTCCAAATATTTACATTCTCTTACTGTTTTTCACACCTTGGTCCCGCCCTGTTGGCCGGACATATCAATTTCAATCCAGTCGTTGCCTGACCAAGCTCTGCGGCTGACCAGAATCTGGACCTTAGGAAAGTGACTTATTTTCCTTTTTCGAGAGTATAGTATGTTATCGGTAAATTTATGTGTATATCCTTATATATTTTTGTGCTATGGTTTGTTGTTCCCGCTGAAGGTCTTTTGGCCGAAACGTCGTTCTACTTTTGTTTTGTTTCTCACCTACTTAAAGCTGTTACCATTCTACTTTTTCCTTTTTTTATTTTCATTATTCTCTTAAATTGCGTTATGCCTTATCTCTTTTTCTTCCATCGAATTTGCATTAGTTGCATTATGTTCAAGTTCTTTCTTTCTCAAAACATGGTCAACAAATGAAAATCGTTTTCTTCTGATGTTAGCTTCGCCTTATCTTTTTTAAAGCCTACTGCATAGCTCTTATACTGCTTGCTCTTTGTTTCATTTTATTTGTTTGCCTTGCTCGCTTTACAACTTTACTGTATCCCCTGCCGTATTGAGTTATTAGCGGGTCATCATCATTGCACTCCGAACATGTCCATAGGTGCTCAGATCCCCTCCTCAGCAAGTCTCAAAGTGTCCAGCGATTGACGACTCCAGTTCTGTGTTGGTTGATTATATAGACTTCTTACACGCCCACTAGGTTTGTCGACTCTGGCTATGCCCATCTTAACGTCCATCTCTTTCATCCGAAGGAGTGACGTGAACTTATGTTATCAAAGTTCTGTGTCCTTCCAACTTCTCGGAGGGCATTGATGATGTCCGCCCGATCCATTGGTTGACCGTCTTCAACAATAGCGCAGCTAGCCAACCTGTCCGCCCTTTTATTTACTCGTACTCCAGCATGTCCTGGGGCATAGACAAAGGTGACCTTACGTATTGTTGACTTCTGCAATGACTCTACCCATTGCCTAAGTACAGGTCCCGCCTCCACTTTTCGTATCATGCTCATCGAATCACTCAGTATACGGACGTGGGTGTATACCTGCCGTATGTGCATGGCCATTACTTTCTAAAAGTTGCTTACCTTTACCAGGTGTGATGCTAACTGTGCCTGAGGGAGCCATTAAGAAAAGTCACGTTGAGGAATTGTACATGGCAGTCTGTCGGGACGATAAGGACAGGCCAAAGCTGACAGGTAAGGGTGCTGTTCACAGCTGCTTACTTTAACCTCAAAGTAGTATTTTAGTTATATGATACAAATGTTGCTACATTTATAAATGAAGAGGTACTGAGGAAACTACATTCCACTCATTCTTGAGATATATATTTTATTAAAGTGGTTCACATTTGTGACACTATAAAAATATGAATATCCTGGAATAGGTCATTTTGTACGATGCTGACATTTTAGTCAAATAACGGACAATAAATATTTCAAAATTATATTTATCTAGCTGGAGTGAAAATGAGTTACAAGAAATGTTAGACATTATAGTGAAAGAAAGCAAAAATAAAGGACTCAGTCTTAATAGCAAAAAAGACAGAAGTAATGGTAACAACAAAGAAAAAGACATCACCTCAGTGCAAAATAAAGATAAGTGGGACAATATTAAACGTAATGAAAAGAGAACAACAGTAAAAAACACAATTATAGTTTAACAATAGCAAACAACACAATTATAGTTTAACAATAGCAAACAACACAATTATAGTTTAACAATAGTAGACAACACAATTATAGTTTAACAATAGCAAACAACACAATTATAGTTTAACAATAGCAAACAACACAATTATAGTTTAACAATAGCAAACAACACAGTGTGCAAATAAATGATCTGGTTTAGCGGGTTTAGTTGGATGACGCTTGTAGTCAAGGAGAGTTTGTACAGGGTGTTTATAAAGTCTCACTACACTTGGTATCTAGGTCAATTTGAAAAAAAAATGTTTATGACGTCATCACAATATGTGCTCCCACTGTCAATGAAATTTGTTGAATAAGTTTATTGCTACTGGAAATGTGGAAGATGCTCCACGATCTGGTAGGCCTGCTGTGAATGATGAAATATGTTTAGATATCCAAGACAGAATCCTTAAAAGTCCAGACAAGTCATTAAGAAAACTGTCGCAACAAGTGAACTTACCATTGAGCACATATTGTGATGACGTCATAAACATTTTTTTCAAATTGACCTAGATACCAAGTGTAGTGAGACTTTATAAACACCCTATATTTATGAAATGATATACAAAGGGAGTGAACTCGGAAAGCGATTTCTGGACAAGAACAAACTAATTTTATTGAACATAATCGACTTACTGGTACTAATTATAATCCATGCTTATCTGCACAGAGCACCAGACCATTCTTAGTCCTGTGATCCTTGTGGGTCCTCCAAGTGTCCAGCTCTTGAAGCCGGTTATCCTGTCCTTCCAACACTGCGCAAACATGAGGCAGGGAGGATGGGTGCTATCAGTGTACAAGAGTGAGTCACCCATTGATGAGCCTCCTTACTGGAGAGTAAGTAATACCTTTCCTCCGTGCCTTAATTATAGTTAATAATTACCATATGGTAATATGGTTAAATTATGTTTTTTATTATATATCTTTTATTTTAAATACATATCTGTATGTGTGTTGTATGTTTTTTCCCTGCTGAAGGCATATTGAGCTGAAACGTTGTTCTAGTTTGTGTTGTTCACTTGTTACGTGAAGCTTTAACCATACCGTTTTTTTTCCTATATCTTTTTTTTTTTTCATTTCCCCTTAAATTATGCTCTTCTAACTATATATTCTATTGCTTGTCGTTATCAACAAATTTACTACTCCTCAAAGATTACAAACCTTTACCAATTCTTCCTTTCTTGCAATTAACTTTTAGTTCTATTTATGTTTGTTTTCTAAACTCTTTTCATTTGTATTTTCCATATCTGCTATTTTGTTGTCTTTCTGTTTATGTAAATCCTTCTTTTTCTATGTGCATTCTAGAACAGAGCACGTTACGGATTTCTTTTTAACCAGCTTCTATGTATATGTTCTCTCTCTCTCTCTCTCTCTCTCTCTCTCTATATATATATATATATATATATATATATATATATATATATATATATATATATATATCCTTTCCCACTGTAAGCTAATATTTACAGCCTTTACTATGTTGTCCTTGTACTTCATAAATCGGTTTTCAACAAAACTTCTTTCCATGTTTTTTTTTTTTTTAATTATGAAGTTCCACTTCTGTTTTATTGTGAATATATTTTTAGAAGTGGATAACTGGAAGAAAACTTTGGATATAAATTACATATACAGTTACATATAAATTTGTGCAACATCATCAGAGCTAGAATACAAAGTTAACTAATAAATAAAGTATGTCCAACTGTGAAAGCCACGTAAAGGGAGACAAAAACAACAGAAATATGGTTGTTTTTTTACACGTATGAATACTCTCTGGTTTGTATATGCTGCCTGGTTTCATTGTTAAAAAAATATGCAAGATTGCTGTTTGGTTTGAATGTTCAAAAACATACATGATTGCTGTCTGTTTTTAGCGTCGAGAAACATTTTGTAATGACCAGCAACCTTTCAACTCTTCGTGAATCATAGTATTTCAACAAATCATCTCCCCTTTCTCATACCTTAGATAACTATCCTTCTCATTTCTGTGAAAGCCTGTCTTACCGAGCTTCTTGTCTGATTATAACTATCTTAATAGTCAGCCTCTGTGTTCCTTGGTTCTCCTATTTCTCTTTATATGTGGCTTAGAGTAGCTTACGTCTCTCTTGCAGTGATTTGTGTTGACTTTTAAAATACCACAAATCTGTTGATCTTCATATGTTTTTCAATGAGATATTCATGTAACATTCTCACTGTAATTTTAATAATCTCTAACTGTCAGAAGAAGCAAAGTAGATTCTATCACAAAATTAGATGCTATATATTACATGCATCTCAAGTAGAGATTAAACTATAAAGGAAAATGTGAAAGAATTATTTTTAATGTAAATGACAGAATTATCAGTGAGATGTTTTATTAGATGACGATATTCATATTCTGCATTCAGTTTCCTATTTACAGCATATCACACAGATCAACGGTCCGTCTCTATGACTTTAATTGTTAGATTAAGATATGAGAATGTTTTTTATTTTGTATATTTTACAAGGAGAAATAAAAAGTAGAATAGCTCAGGCCAAAATAGCATTTCAGAAAATGAAAAACATTTTGTGCAACAAGTCTATGTCAATGGAAGTGAGAAAGAAAGTTAATCGGTGCATATAGAGCCAATTCTGACCTATGTAAGTGAATTAAGCGAATGAAATGATTAGAGGCCACAGAGATGGGATTTCTCTGAAGAATGTTGAGAATTCCCTGGACAGTTAAAAAGACCAATGAGGAAAATCTCAAAGAGGCCAGCACAAAATGGAAGCTCCTAAAAAACATCAGAAATAAACAATAATCATTTTTAGAACACATCATGAGAAGAGGAAAGTTGGAATGCATGGTTACAACTGACAAAATACAGGGAATGAGAGATTGTTAGTGACAAAGACAGAAGATACTGGATGACTGGTGTCATGGCACACAGAATAGACAACAATAGAATTGATACGATGCACTGTGGATAGAGGATTGTGCAAGGATCACCTACGCCAAACGCTATCACACATGATGATATTTTACAGCCATAGTTTCCATTATGTAGATTTTATAAAAAATATACTTCCATTTTTTTCCTGATATTTTATTAATAGTTTTTATTTAGAAGCTCAAATGCGTAAAAAGTTTAATAGTTTTTTCCCTTATAAACTTATGTTGTAATCATTTTACATTTTGTATTTTTATTGGAACAATTATTGAAATGAACATTATTGGAATATATATATCATATAGCAATCACATAACAAATTTGTGGTGTTTATTTATTTCTAGCGTGTTGTTGTTCTTGGCCACGAGACAATCAACTCTCCAATCTACACACAACTGGATCCTAACCAGTGCCATGTGATGACCGAGTTCCTCAACCGCTACACACTTATTGGGGAATCAGTGCCTGGTGGACGAGCTCTAAAGATCTACAGACTGGCAGCTTTTGCTCCGGCAATGCCACCATCAGTTGAATACAGCATACGAGTGTATGTGGTGGAAGATACGATTGATGCATTAGATGTAAGTGATGTGATACACATTGATGTTGATTCTTGTAACCTAATACACACCAGAAGAGAAGGGTAGTAATCTGTAATGTGCACAAAATAGTAATGTTGGAGAAGTTTTTATCATTACTCAAGTTTCTTGTTCTTATATATATTTTTACTTTTTCAAATGTGTTAATCTTTAAATCATCAAATTAAAGAAAGAGCGATAGAAAGTTATCATACCTCAAATATGACATGTAAGGAATAAAATGTTAGAACCATCTATATTTTTTTTAAAACACTGGCACATGTTTAGGTAATAATACAATCACTAATATGCCAGTTTGTCTGCATTATCCACTTAAGGTTGAAGCAGATTCGTTGGAGAAATAAACTTGACATCTTGTCCTCATAGATCAGTTTACTAACAACTGCTATATGGCAGCTCCTAATCTTCATAGACTTTCATATATTTGCTGTATATGGATTAGCTCATAACATTCTCCTTCAGACACCCATGTGTCTATGTCACTCCTACGGATGAAGTAGATGTGCACAGCCAGAAATAAAAAAAACTTAGTGTGCGTATAAGAAGACTTATCAATGAACACAGAACTCGAGTCGTGAGTCGCTGGATACTGCGAGACTTGCTGAGGGTGGGATCTGAGCACCTATGGACATGTTTAGAGTACAATGATGATGACCCACAAATAACTCAATAACACCCATGTCAAAATAAGAAGAGAAACCACAAGAGAGATCTTATGCAGAAGATGACCATGGTTTTAATCAAAGATTTACAAGAGTTAACATAAACAGTGCAGATTTCAAGATGACGACCAGTGGTTTCTGACAGTGTGACATATTCAGCACTGAAAGAACATAACATCACAAACACAACACCCATAACAACAAAGAAGCTTAATTGGTGTTCATAGAATTGAGATTATTGGTAGACAAGAGATATGGTTTCAAGAATGCAGCAAGTAGAAAGTACAGTTGATTGAAAGGTGTGCTTAGACAGAGAGCTGTTGAAACCATCTTGAAGATCACATGAATGTCTTTAAAATATTTTTGCATCATGTTGTCTTTTTCTTCAGCACATATTCTTATGCTCAGTATGTTTAACTACACACAAAGACAAATTTAGTCATTAGAAGAAGGTCATTACAAGTGCCCCATGGTTTATCTACAAATTTCCTATTCTGGAACCAGAAGTTGGTTAAATGAAAAAGAAGTAAACTGTAGTTAACAGTTATAACGAAAGAATATATTTTTATTTTAAAACCACACTTTACCAAAATATTACATCATTAATGGCATTGTAAATTTTTTCTTATATTCAATCAAATATATTTTTTCTTTGTGATTGAGAGATTTATATATAATCTATATATTAAATTAATAGCATCTTTACTATTTTTCAAGAACAACTTTCAGTCAGTTCTCCAATCATGTTTTTAAAGTTGTGAACATTATATTTTCTTCTGTGTTGAAAATATTTATATTATAGTTTTTTCCGTCCTTACAAGCTCTGTTATCTTTGCACAGGGTGTAATTCAAGTGGAAAGAAAATTGGGTGGCAAACTTCTTGATAAACCAAAGCAAATTCCATTCCAAGATGGTGGCAACAATTTGTGCCTGACGATCGAGGAACTCTCTTCAGGCTGGAGGAGCAAACTAGCAGCCAACTATCAAGTAAGAAATGGAAAAACTAAGGCAGTTTCTCTTTTTCTGAGTTTTCCTAATAAGCCTTTAGGATGTGGCTGTAATTCTTCTTATAAAACAAACACATCATCACCTTCATAATCCTATGTATAATAATAGATAGATAGATAGGTGACATACCCAGAACATCAGTCAATGGTCATAATACAGCTGAATTAATAAACTGAATATGATCGTCAGGACTATCGAAATATTGTTATTATAACCGTATTTTGTTAATGGCAAGTTACGTTTCATTATAGGCAAACATCTGTTTAAACGACAGAAACAGATTGATCGGTTACCTCCCTTGCAAAAAAAAAAAAAGAAAAGAAAAGAAATGTGAATTTACCACTTGTAAACAGCGACATAATGTTATTTCTGTCCTTCAGGATTATATGTGGTGTGCTTGAGAAATATGTCCCTGGTAGGGTTTGATTCCAACCAACCGCACCAGGTTCACCCAGCCTTTAATGGGTACCTGATTTTTTTTTTAACTGGGAAAGTAAAGCAGCATGGGCATAATATCGACCACATTACCCCAAAAAAAATTTGCCGAAGGTCTGTAAAATGTATGGTCACTAACACCATATCACTGAGAAGAACATTGATGAGAGAGGCAAGAGCAGCAGGATTCGGCTCCCTCAATGAGATAGAGCTGCTTGCACAGAACAAAGACAAATGCTGAGATTTGATAAAATATCTTTAAAAGAATTTAAAACTGCTAGAACAAAAATTCAGATAAGAGAAGGAGTATCTTGGTCTACGCCCTATGGGCCGGCTACGGCTCGAAAGGTCAATAGATAGATAGATAGAACACCATATTCCCTATACGCCACTTGGCGTGATGGGGGTACTTTACTTTTATAGTTCATTTAATAGTTTGTTCCAAATAGGAGATTCCATTTTATGAATTTCTACTACAAAGTTTAATGAAATATTATATTCTTCTAAACAGGAGATTCCTTTCCGCCACATTTGGAGTGGTAATCAGAATAACCTTCACTGCTCCTTCAGCCTTGAGTTGCAGGACAGGGCGGTGGCAAAGATTGCCTGCAAGATTCAGGTCTACCAGAAGGCTATACTGAGTAATAGACAAACACTGCTCATCAACTGTAGTCTGAAAGATGTAAGTAGTGTAATAAATTAATAATATGTGATTATTTTATGTCATGTATCTACATATATGTATATATATATATATATATATATATATATATATATATATATATATATATATATATATATATATATATATATATATATATATATGTATATTGAGTTATTTGCGGGTCATCATCATTGCACTCCGAACATGTCCATAGGTGCTCAGATCCCCTCCTCAACAATTCCCTCAGTGTCCAGCGACTGACGACTCCAGTTCTATGTTGGTTGATAAGTCTTCTTATATGGCCACTAAGTTTCTCATTTCTGGCTGTGCCCATCTTAACTCCCATTTCCATCATCCAAAGAAGTGACGTGGATCTGTGTTTGTCGAAGTCCTGTGCTCTTCCCACATCTCGGAGGGCATTGATGATGTCCGTCTGATCCATTGGCTGCCCGTCCTCAATGACAGCACAGCTAGCCAACCTGTCCGCTCTTTCATTTCCCCGCACTCCTGCATGTCCAGGGACAAAGACAAAGGTGACCTTACGTATTTTAGATTTCTGCAACGACTATCAAATATATATATATGGATCCATGGTAGCTCAATGGTTAGTGAAATGGACTACAAAGGGCAGGAGGCTGGGTTCGATCCTGATCGTCAGCTTCCAGGTTCACCCAGCCTAAAATGGGTACTGGTTTTTTCTGGGAAGGTAAAGTGGCAGGGGCATAATGCTGACCACATTACCTCAAAAATCATATGCTGAAGGTATATAAAAATTATGATCATTAACACCATATTACCTATACACCTCTTGGTGTGATGGGGTTCTTTACTTTATATATATATATATATATATATATATATATATATATATATATATATATATATATATATATATATATATATATATATATATATATATATATATATATATATATATATATATGCCGGCACCTTACTTTGCATTCTGTTTAATCGAATCGATAACACATCTGTTTATAAAATTAAGGACAATCATGACTTATTTTAAGTACTGTATAATTTATTTGTCTTTTCTGAAATTATTCATTACTTATGCTGAAGATACGGTAGGAAACCTTGTTATTGTTATTTTTTTTCTGGTGTATAAATGAAGGTGATAAGATGATAGAAATTACAGCCCTTTTATTTAGAATTCTGGTATAGGAATTAAGGGAGCCAAAAGCTCTGAGCTGAAAGGGTAAAATAACAATTATATTATGAAATTGTTCACATTTTTCAATGTTGCAGAATGCACCGATCTGCCCAGGAACCAGTAACAGCTTGAAACAAAGATCCTCAACAGTGAACACAGCAGCCTCTACACTGAGTTCAGGATTCCATTCTATGGTGACATTAGATCCATCAGCTCAGGTCTTTAGGTGATTATCTGCCCTCTGTGTCAATAATGTGTATACCATCTCCAGCTTACTTACTTAGTCTTCTTAGTTTAAGGCAGATAGTTTTGGTAAGTGTCAATGATTCTGAACCATACAGTAGGATGCATATCACATTGCACTTGAAGACGTGACTTTTAGTCTTAGTTTTGCTTGATTTCCAGATGTTTCTAAGTGATGCAAATTCTTGACTGGTTCATGACAGTCTAATTTTTATTTCAGTGTTTCCATCCACAGCCATTTCTAGCCCAGGTAGAAAAATTCCTACATGCCTTCTATATTCACTTTCTGGAGGGTTATAATCTCCAAAACATTGATCTAATACATTCAAAATCATGAATAATAATAATAATAATTTTTGAAAATTGAAAGTTAACCTTATTCAAATATTTTTGTGTGATGTTATATTAAAATGATTTTGGTGTTTCTTTATTTTAAATATTTATTTTCCCACGTGTTAGATATTTCATCTATGCATTGTTTGAGGTCCAACAGTGATTACATAAAATAATTGTTAACCTGCCACTCATTTTGTTGATGGTGACTCCAGAAGACTGAATTATCCAGACAAAAAAAGTGAACCAGTAATTCAAATTACAACGCAACAAATTTGTTGGATACCTATAACTTTGGTGTTAGTTTTTTTATGACTATTCTTGATTGCAGTTCACTTTGATTAATTGAAAAAAGTAAAAGTTAAAAATAAATTAGTGATGTATGGTGTATGTAAACTGAATACAAATTTATCATATGCTTTATCTTTTTCAGCTTTGCTTATAAAGTCCCATTGTTTTAATATTATAATAAATATACAATTTCTCAATGTTTTTCTTCTCTTCATTACTTGTTCAAGGTTACCATCTCACATAAAAGTACAGCTGTGTATGCTACTAGACCCACCAAATGCAAGGGGAAATGATTGGAGGATGTTGGCCCAAGCATTAACTGTTGACAGGTTGGTGATTTTAGTTGTTAAATTGTTTGCCGTTGCTTTGTTTTGTTAGTGTGGTAATCTGGTAATGTTCAGATTGCAAGAAAAACATAAAAGGAATAAAACTACCTGGCCTGTCTTGAAATCTGATACCTTTCTGAAATGGCTTGCAGCAAATGGTATTGATCTTACTTGGCAGAACTAATGTTTATTTATGTTAGCCTTCTCTGAAATTGTTTTTCCTATCTTCACTGCATGGACTGCTTGATGATTTAGACTTTGCTGATGACATAGCTCTCCTATCACACAGCCACCAACAGATGCAAGATAAAATGAGTATATTAGATGAGAGATCACAACAGCTAGGACTAAAGATTAATGCATGACAACTTGATGATTTAGACTTTGCTGATGACATAGCTCTCCTATCACACAGCCACCAACAGATGCAAGATAAAATGAGTATATTAGATGAGAGATCACAACAGCTAGGACTAAAGATTAATAGAGATAAGACCAACATTATGAGAATTAATGCAGTTGGCAATAACCAAATAAAACTAGGAGAAATACCTCTACTAGACGTACAATCTTATATATATCTGGGCAGTAATATAGATAAAGAGGGAGGAACAGAAAACGATACCAAAATAAGGATATCAAAAGCAAGAGGAGCTTTCATTGCACTGGGAAACATATGGAAATCCAAAGAAATTAGGCTAAATACAAAAATACAAATTTTCAACTCCAATGTTAAGTCGGTTCTATTATATGGCTGTGAAACATGGAGAATAACAAAATTGACAATCACGAAGGTACAGACTTTCATTAATGGATGCTTGCGCAGAATAAAGGGATGGAAATGGCAGGACAAAGTCACAAACGTGGAATTATGGAAATGTACCGGTCAAATACCAGTGGATAAAGAAATACAGCGAAGACGATGGCGATGGATAGGACACACACTACGGAAACCAACTGAGAGTATTACACAACAGGCCCTTTTTTGGAATCCCCAGGGGAAAAGACAAAGAGGAAGACCAAGGAATTCTTGGAGAAGACAGATTGAAGCAGAGATGAAGATGATGGGGAAGACATGGAATGATCTTAAAAGAATTGCAAAAAACAGAACGACTTGGAAAGTGTTTGTTGAAGACCTATGCTCCACTGGGAGCTAAAAGGTAGAAGAAGAAGAATAAAACTACCTGGCCTGTCTTGAAATCTGATACCTTTCTGAAATGGCTTGCAGCAAATGGTATTGATCTTACTTGGCAGAACTAATGTTTATTTATGTTAGCCTTCTCTGAAATTGTTTTTCCTATCTTCACTGCATGGACTGCCTAATTAGTCTATGACTGCGCATTCAGAATTTGGCTAAAATATTACTCTTTTAGGTCATTTCATCATTCAAAGTTTAAACTAAAACTAAAATGGCTGGAGTTTATAAGAAATACCCAGACTAAAAGTTCTTGATCTCCTTACTTCTATTAAAGTGTTTTCAGTACTTGTGTCCTTGAAATATGTATTTTATAAAATTTTCTTTAGGATTTTGATGTATCTTGATCTTGATTCTTCCCGTGCCATTAGATGTCACATAGGACTTGAAGTGTTTTTTGCCACCCATCTCTATTCTGGGCAAAATGTTTGATCTTAACTAATGTGCCTGTGCCTGCCAACTTTGCTTCTCTTATAAGTGTTCTTTTCAGTGTCTCTCTCTGGGTCTTCCTCTTTTTCTCTTGTTGTCTGTTTACAGGAGATGTTCAACAAATGTCAATATTTTCTCTTCTTAATTTCTGATGAGATCGTTGATAAATGTTTTGTCAATCTTAGTATCCTTCTCAAATATGCAATAAAACCAATGATATTTGCCTTTGGTAGAGAAAATAAAAAATAACCAAACTAACTTCTCATATTTCTGGCCAGGAATTTTTATAATTTGAGCAAGGCAATAATCAATGATAGTTTTGGTTCAATTTCTTTTAAGAAATTGATTTCTTAATTTTTTCATTTGACGGTTCATAGGTGACCTAACAAGCCACCATCATCAAATATCAATTGTTGTTGAAATAAAATTCTTGACTCGTATATATGCCCTTTTCATCTTATCAGATGGTCTAGTGGAGGCTATTGTGTATTTTTTTGTCGTTGAGGTTTTGTTTTTGTCGAACAGCTTGGTGTGAAGGGAACCTTTACTTTTAATGAATCGAAGCTTGTACAGAAGAGCGGTGATTATTGAAGCTTGTACAGTACAGTAGTAATGGAACTGTCTACAATGTTGGGTTCATTTCCTCAAATGACTGGATTCTTGGTACACTCAACCTTAAAAAGTGTGACAGACTTTTTCTGTGAAAGAATGATGACTTAACAATTAGTGTGCTGACAACCCAAAAAATGTGTAGATGGTAAACAAAAAATTAGGTACTTACACCATATTCCTGAATATCACACTTAAGGCATGGGAGCTAGGTGGTCTGAAGCTAAGATGTCAGTCTCTGGACAAGAAGGTCCTGGTTTGATTCCCCCACTGGCAGTGGAAAATATCCACACACAAAAAATCTAATCTGTAGTTTCTTTGTGACTCCCTCCCCTAGTCTCTGGGTAGTGAGATCCGATGTCTAGCTCTCTCTGGGTAGTGAAATCCAATGTCTAGCCCTCTCTAGGTAGTGAGATCCGATGTCTAGCCTTCTCTGGGTAGTGAGATCCGATGTCTAGCTCTCTCTGGGTAGTGAGATTTGATGTCTAGCCCTCTCTGGGTAGTGAGATCCAGTGTCTAGTCCTCTCAGGGTAGTGAGATCCAATGTCTAGCTCTCTCTGGTTAGTGAGATCCAATGTCTAGCTCTCTCTGGGTAGTGAGATCCAATGTCTAGCTCTCTCTGGGTAATGAGATCCAATGTCCAGCCCTCTCGGATAATGGTGACAAATAGGAGGTCCTGTATACGTTCTGTGCTTGTTAAAGAACACCTGGCTGTTAGAAATCAAAAAGAGTAGGCCATAAATGACTTTTGCCCAGGGCAAAATTAATTTTTAAAAATTTACAAAACTTTTGATGACAAAAAAAATGAGAGTACCTCTGAAGTGGAAGAATATCTGCCTGTATGGTGAGGGACACCTGAACACGTGACTGTCAGTGTGAAAAATAAGAAAAAAGTGATATTCACGCATAATTTAGTCCCTTGGGACATTGATAGCGATATAAATTTTGCGAACGTAAACAAACAATGCTTAAGGCATTATGGGGTTCTTCTTCTTTATGTCACACTTCTGTCTATATCACCCATAAGTGTGACACTGATCATGGATAGCATCATAGCACAAACACAACACACTTCATATTTTCTAAATACTATTGTCACAATCTGTCTATCTATTAACCTTTCGAGCCATAGCCGGCCCATAGGGCGTAGACCAAGATACTCCTCTTATCTGAATTTTTGTTCTAGCAGTTTTCAATTCTTTTAAAGATATTTTATTAAATCTCGCCATTTGTATCTGTTCTGTGCAAGCAGCTCTATTTCATTGAGGGAGCTGATTCCTGCTGCTCTTGCCTCTCTCATTAATGTTCTTCTCAGTGTATGTTTCATTAACAAAATCGTTTTTACAATAGCGGCTTGCTAAACTTGTTAATTGTCACAATAGGCACCTTTTACTCAACTTAACTTATGTCCTCACATTCAGCTGTTATTTAATATCTTCAGGTACATCAACTTCTTTGCTACCAAGTCATCTCCAACAGAGCATATTTTGGACTTGTGGGAGGCTCGTCATAGAGAAGATACAGCTGTCACTGACCTTATGAACATACTCAGGGTCATGGGACGCATGGATGCTGCAGCCGTTCTAGAAAAAGATAATGGAAGTTGGTTATGATAAAGCCATGGACTTGAGATTGCCTGAAACCAAGTGCTGGTGTTTTTCTTTCACTAGGAATTATAACAGTTTATTTTAGTACTCATGCATATGTTTTCATATGGACAATTTCCGCAAGCATTTTCCAACATTTCAAAACATAAACTTGGTCAAAAGGACACAATTTTGCTATTAAAATCCCAAAGATAGCAAGATCTGCTTATGGGACTGGACATATGTTTTGTTGCAATCTGTGCAGAAATTAAACTACACATTTTTTTTTTGTACGAGTATGCAGTCACACACACACAAATTTAAGTGGACATTTAAAAAATACAGTTCTTGAATAATGAGTGATAAGATGTTAATTACAAATTATTCACTTGTGAAAAGGCTAGAAAGCAAACTTTATTATAGGAAAAAATACAAACTTTTAAATATGATTTACTCACACTGAGTCTATCTCACTGTATTTTGAAGGATGACTGCAAGGATAAGAGACAGTAGTAAATGGAAACACTAAAATGTTGATGTATCTGTGTATGTCAAATGTGATGTCATTGTTGTTGAACAAAATGCAGATAAAAACAAAATCTTGTGCGATAATACAATATTACTACTTCATAATGGATGTATCAAAATGTCAGAGAACATTTAATGGACCATACTGTTCTGTAGTTGGAATATGAGGGATGTCTGTGTAATTTTTAAATTGTAAAGCCTTCAGTTAAAATATTTATTTTATTCCAATGCTGCATTGATAAATTATGATTTAATATAATTAAAAGCCTTGAAAAATTTTCCTTCTTATGCTTATATGTAGATTTTCATACCAGTAAACACCAATCTTCAGTATTTCTTATTGAATGTGTTAAAATCTCACTATGTATGCCCTATACTAATGTAACATGAAGTAAAGGATACAAAAGTATAGATTTTTATTTCTTTATTTCCTGAAGCCTTTCATGTTCATCTCTTCAAAACATAACTTATCATTTAACTTCATTATATTTTATTTTTCTGCTATGTGTTTTGATTCTAGTGTGTGATGTGAGATATCTGCACCAACTATTTTCTATTATTTATTACTTTTACTTCATCTCTGAGGAAACGTTTTCATTGGCGATTTAAAATTCTATATTCTTATGAATTGATGACTGGAGCATTGAATTACAAAAAGAAATTTATATATTACCTGGTATGTTTTGTTTCCCACTAAAATTGCTTTTATATTTCTGCAACACTTTTTTTCTTAAATATGAAATACACTATTAGAGATATACATAGCAAAAAGATAATTTTACTAAGGTTTAAATTTTAAGGTCATTAAAATAATTTTATTATAAATATTTAACAATTCTACGTGTAAAGAGCTGAATTAATAAAATTACTTACAAAAATAAATCTCTATATTTTATAAAATTTAGAATGCAATAAGGTTTACTTTACAAAGATACATATTACAAAATCATTGTCCTCTTCAAAACCTCTTGTATTATCACCAATTCAGACAGCCTACAGTTTCTTAAACTGGTAGAGGGTCTCTTTGATATAACAGACTTATTTTATCACTAAAACCGGTTGCAGTTTATTATATTACTATTAAAATTGACTTTGCGGTTATTTTTTCTAAAAACTGACATGACACTTATGTTATATACAAACAAATCTGTTATTTTATCTTTAAAAAAAAACCAGATCTTTATCTTATCACTTAAACAAATCAGGTTAAGTTATCACTAATAATTACCCATCCTGTTACATTATCTTTCAAACAGACAGGTTTTTGTTACCAATCCTAAGTAACAGTGAAGTGAACTAGACGTTTATTTCTTAGTTACATAAATTAAGTACACGTGTATATTTACAATAAAAAGCTAAAAATAAATCATAAATGACCAGCACAATACACAGCAGGTAATACTATTTAATAATATGCCATACTAAAATATCTAAAAGGGGAATCTTTTTTGCACTTCGGGTTTATTTAATTCCAAGAAATGAAGGTTAATGTGGCCCAAACCCATTTCCCTGGAAGAAAAATTTGACGGTGCACCTGAATCAAATAAACAGACAGCAGTCTTCATAAGAATCTGGAATCCTAATCTGAATGAGCCATGACAGCAGAAGAAGAAAAATTCCAGGGAACAGGCAAATAATTGCAGTGCTGCGGTAAAGCTACTATACAGGGAACAAGTTGAACAACCTTTCACCATACAACATGTTGAGCCGTTTCCCATTGTTAAATTCCAACCAAAATATGTCAGTATGTCACATTAAAAAGAGCCGCGGTAGCTCAGTGGTTAGTGAACTGGACTACAAAGGACAAGGGGTAGGGTTCAATCCAAACTGACGGCTTCTGGGTTCACCCAGCCTTAAATGGGCACCGGATTTTTTTCTGGGAAAGAAGCGGCACGGGCGTAATACTGACCACATTACCCCAAAAATCACGCGCTGAAGGTCTGTAAAATTTATGGTCACTAACACCATATTCCCTATACGCCACTTGGCGTGATGGGAGTACTTTACTCTTTTTTTTTTTATGTCACATTAAATCTCGACTAAAAAAACTGAAACTCAACATCTGCTTCTTTGTTTCTGCTCATTGTGCATAAAGACTTAATCTCATAATTTCTCTTTAAATAAGAAAATAAAATACGTCTTTTTAAAATATCTTATTAAGAATACTATGTGTGTGCCATAAGTCTGATAACTACCTGTAGAGATTAATGGCATATTTTTTTATAACAATTTCATCCCATTTCTAAAGTAGTTACTGAAAGATATCACTCTTTAATTAACATCATTCATTGCTGTACATTAGTATAGCATGCTGTAGGATTGAACTTTGAACTTTAGCCTACAGGTTGAGTCACAAACTGAAGTCAAAGTGATGCTGTGATGCATGTATTAAAACATTATTACTTTCATCTTTTGTTATTTCATTTCAGATGTACTTGATATTTATTACCAATAACTTGTATAATGCTTGTGTAATGTATTTATGTATGTATATTTATCTTGAACTTATTTTATTGGTTTCAAATAGCAGACTATGTGAATATAACTGGATTAATGCAGTGGTGGGATTCAGTTATATTTTACAGATTCATTTACAAAACTGACAGATAATAACAAGATTAAGCACCTGAAATAGCAGTGCATTTTAGCACCGACAAAATTTATTATTTAATATCACAAAGTATATGTGGTATATACTGAAGATCACAGTAGGCGATGAGCGGGTGGCCGAATTGATAACTCAGATATGAACACCTTGCACCGACTGCTCAGGACATGCGCTCTTTATTCTCTGGCCCTATATATTCTTCCCCCAGACTAAAGTAATGGGATAATGCTGCAAAGAGTTTTTTTTTTAACACTATAGGGAAAAAAGGGAGAAAAGAAACAATAATTAGCAAAATTACTCTCTCCATTAACTGAGTTTTACAATCTTTTATTTATTTTATAATCTTTATTCTGTTTATATACTTTTTTAATGCATTTCCCACTTGATATATTTTTTTGCAGCCAATGCAGTACTTATTATTTTAACTAGGAATGTTATGATGGCAGAAAAGATAATTAAAATACAATGAACATATAAATAATATATCAAATAATTGAAAGCCACCACTGTTTTAATGTTGTCAGATTACAATTATATTGTTATGAAAACTGAATACATGCACAGTAAAAATATGTCTTGTTGTTGTTCATTCCTTTTAAAAGGTCCACCGCTGCAATTGGCCCTGTAGAAGGAAACTTATTTCAAATAAAAGCACTTCATGTGCTACTACTGTGGTGATGTATGTTGTGCATTGTCTTACATAATGAAGTTATTAATTCCATGCACAATCACCAGGATATAGTATATTTGGTGGGTCACTGATGTTTTGGTCTTTGTCCTCCAGTTTAAGAATTCTGAATCTAAATTGTTTTAAATGTTATTTCATTATTTTTTTAATGAGTTATTGGCCTTAGCTTGTGAGATTGACAAATGTGTTTATTTCAAATTACTGTTTTAACAGATGTTCTAGCTTCCAAAGTTCTCTCGTCTGTGTTATTTTTCATTTTCTTGTGTTTACTTCAAATTTCTTAAATTTCTATTTAATATTCATACATTAATGGCCATCATTCTTTGTACATTGATAATGCAATTATTTCAACATTACATGTTTCACACAGTTTTGATTTTTTGTTATTGAGATCTATTCTTCTACTCCTTTTTCCTAACTATTTCTTATATTTATATATGATGTGATGAGAAAAGTAAATGCATAAATAAATTTTGCCATAAATACCAAATGCTGCTGGGGCAAAGCAGTATGTGCACTTATCTCACGATCAAGTTATCTGGTTTCAATTTCAATAGGTGGTAAGGAATTTTTTTTTAATTGACAGGGTTTATGCAGTCTAAAAAAATGGACACACTTTCTCTGAGTTTGTGTGCACCATGGCAAGATGCTGATCACATCACCTATAAACATGCAGCTGGTCATTGAATAATGCGAGCAATACATCACAAGGCATGAAAAGTCTTAAATTTCATTGTACAGGTACATTTTATGGACGGTTTGATTTGTTGATGAGGATAATCAGACAACTAACTTTACAAATACCAGAAGAGGAAAGAAAAAAGGAACTGTCTGCAGAGAATTCAAAGGATAAAAGGAAATGTTGCTGAAAAGTTTAACATTAATAATGATGTCCAGAAAGTTATAAATAATACTAGGAACAAGGCATGCTGAAGAATCATGATCACCCATGCCAGACAAAAAACACAGTGAAAATAATGTAAAGAACATTCTCTTCGTTTCCTTGGCAAAGTTCGAAAAATACTGTCAGAGGCTGACATTACTTGTAATGCAACAGCAAGGTTTCTCCACTTTCAATAAATAACTGATAGTCTAATTCTGGCACTCAGCATTCATCTCTGTTTATAATATTTTCAGCAAAACTGTCCTTGGTTTGTTTATCTTCCCCCTATGGTCCACTGCATGACAGTTCTTGTGCTTGCTTATGGATCTCTTCTGAGCTCATGATATATCTATCTCCTGTGTGTCTATCTATTATCACTATGTGCATCTCATTTTGTTGTAAACAGAAAAAAACTAAAACAGCTATTTTTCTTATGTTCATGACTAGCGCTATTGATTTAAGATCTTTACCTACTTCTGATCACACAGTTCTTCTCTATATTTTTTACAATAATTTCTTTTGTAGTAGTCAAAGATTCAATTTTTGCATAAGCTATCACATTTTCTAATTCTTGTTTTTGTATGTAAATTCATCATTACAATATTTGAACAAAGTCCTTTAGCACTACAACCTTTTTCCTGATCACGCAGGAAGATATCATCACTCTTGATGAACTCCTTGATACCAGTTAAGGTTCAAAGAGTTTTAAAAGCTGACTAACTCACCAGTCGGGTAATACAACCTGCTATTTTGATTTTCACATGTCAAAGGTTCTTTAACAGGTTCAACTTGAGCACATGATCTGTGTTTTATTGCCAGTCTCCTACATGACTAGGTACTCAATCTCATCTACATTTAAATCAAGTAACTTGGGGAAAAAAACCTAATTAATCTACATGATATTCAGACTGAGTTTTTTAGAATGTATGGTAAAGACTTAACACATTCGCTACCAGGGATTTAACTATAACATGGCCAGGCCATTTTTCAGTTTTTTTTTAATATCTGAAATAACAGCATGAAAATAAATGAAAATTGATCTAAAACACGTGGTTTGTTCGGACAATTTGCCTAGGAAGTCGGAGAAAAAGGTTAAATGAAAGAGTTACAAGGTTTAAGTGGAAATAATTGTGGAAATTTCAAGACATTATAAGCTGATAAACTGGCTTTTGGGTTTCTCGCATCTATAATTAGAATCGCGTTTTGCAGCTCGTGATACAGACAGAATGTGTAGCTCAATATTTTAGTAACTTCAAGCTTTTGTACTTCCATCAATAAGCTTTTTTTATAACTGCCATTTTTTTTTTACATTGATAAGTGTATCAGCACAATATTATGCCTGAAAACCCCATGTTATTTTTAATTGGTTTTCTTCCTTATCGTTAACTAGCATGATTCATGAAAACTTCTTTTATGTAGTAATTACTATTACTGGCATAGTTGTTTTAGTTTTCAGGATATTCATTTTTAAAAAAATCACATCAAAATAAATTATTGCAAAGATAGCACTGAGAGTTAATTTACTTTCAGTATCTCTCGTGTATTAATAAAAATATTAACTTACACATATCTCTGTGTATCTTAAACTGTATTCTTTTATTCAATGTGGTTCAAAATTTCACACAAAAGAAAGTGTTGTATTTTAATATATTTTCATCTCTTTCTCTAGCTTTCTTTGTTATGTTTTTACACATATTTTATATGTTTATCCATATAATTTTATAATGGTCTTATAAATTTACTTAACACTCTACCATATTTATCTTTTATGAAGGTATACTTTATGTTATAAATTGTTAACATTTCATATCATCATTTGTGTTTTTTTTTATGTAAGTCCTTTTTGTCACTTATATGATAACATTATTATTTTTAACTTTATTAGCTACATTTTTTTTTATTGTATTTGTATAAAAGGTGAATTAATAACACTGTGTGTATCATTTGTGCAAATTTATATTATGTAAAAAAAAAAAAATTGTTTACTTGTGTTTTGCACATACACAGGTTTTTACTCTATACCAACTTTATATTTGTTTAAATACATTAGAAAGCTGTGTCTTTTGAAAAGCAGTCAAAGCAAAGAAATGCATATAAATGCATAAATATGTGAAGCTGCAGTAAAGCTGAAAGGAGAAATGAAAAAAAAAAGAAAGAAATAAATGGTATGGTTAAAACTTTACGTAATTAATGGACGACACAATTGAAGAATATTTCGGCAAATAGGCCTTCAGCAGGAACAAACAACATGCACACGGATATGTAAGTAAATAAAATTAGTTCTACATAGCTAACTAATAAAATGAAGTGTTTTATTATTATTATTATTTTTATTTCTCACTCTAGTATGAAATTATTTTGTTTTAGATTCTTCATTATTAGTTAGCTATGTAGGGCTTATTTTATTTACTTACATATCTGTGTGCGTGTTGTTTGTTCCTGCTGAAGGCCTATTGAGCCGAAACGTTGTTCAATTGTGTCGTTCATTAATTACGTAAAGTTTTAACCGTACCATTGTTTTCTATTTTTTTCATTTTTCCTGTCCTTTGAAAATAAGCATAGGAGCTAGATTTTGATTACAAATTAATGACAGTTGAAGGAGAGAAGATGTCAGTTATCTACTTCTTCATTATTGGTGATGCCAGATGACATTCATGGATCTGTATATGTTACATGTATTTTAAAGATCTGTTGCCGATATTTGTTTCCATGCTATGATGTATAACTATCCAGTATTTTTTTCTCTTTGTTATTCTATGTCTCTTTAACCATCAATATTATCAATTGCCACAGTGTTATTGACTTTTCTAACAACATTTCTAAGAAATGGCTTATCTTATTTTTATAACAATTTTCTAGGAAAATCAACTTCTCTCAGCATATCTTTATCAGTAACTTACCTGCCCATGTGATTCTTCCATAGATATCAATTCTCTGTGACCTTCAATGATTTTATTACTTGTGTATTTACTGTTAGTGATTCGCTTCAAAAGTCAGTCACTGTACCATGAGAAATAACTTGACGAGACGATCAGAGCATTTATGGAGTTGATAGATGTGCAGTGATAACAATATATTGACTAGTTAATTGTTTCAGTTTCATCATCATCATGTACCCTGCCGGTTGGCGTAGGCGATCATGTCCCTCCACAATCTTCTATCTACAGTGCATCGTATCAGTTCTGTTGTTGAATGTTTTCCATGCCATGACACCAAGCTATCCAGTATTTTCTCTCTTTGTCGTCCGCGATCTCTCTTTCCTTTTATTTTGCCAGTTGTAACCAAGTATTCCAATTTTCCTCTTCTCATGATGTGCCCGAAAAATGTTGATTGCTTCTTTCTGATGTTTTTTAAGAGCTCCCTTTTTGTGTTGTCTTATTTTTCATTTTCTGAAATGCTATTTTGGCCTGAGCTATTCTGCTTTTTATTTCTGTGGGTGCATCTCCCATCTGATGTTATTATTGTAAGTATGTGATTTGTCATGATTATTCCAGGCAATTTAAGAAGGTAGTTTGCCATTCCTTTCCTTCTTGGCAGTGACTGTACTAGTCGGAGATCGCACCCATTGTCTCTATACATGAGATCCTCTGCCTGCCATCGTGGTGTGGGGACCATAACTGGCACTACTTGTCGGCTGCTCCCACAACACCATCCACCACCTGCACCAATGGCTTCACATAACCCTGATAGGGGGGCTAAACGGGAGCTTCACCTTGCCCAGGGGTGTCCCGAAGACTAGCGGAGGAAAGGAGACGTCTTACTCCTCCTTTGGTAGGGCAGAACTCTACCGTTTTCAGTTTACTCGTATTAAAAGCAACATTTTTAGGATGAGATCCTTTTTAATTTCTAAAATCCTGTTTGCCTAGTCTATTCATTAATTCATTATTAAACAATATATTTAATTTGAAATCAGGGTTACTGGGTATTTAAAATGATAATCTTAATTTAATAATAGTGTACTACTTACTTTCATACTTACTTTCACTTTAAAGTGGATTTTAGAGATAACCATTTCTTCTTTATGCAAAATGACATTTTGAAGTTTACAAAAACTGCATTATCTTTACTTTATATTTGAAAATTAGATAAAATGCTAATATCGTTACTGGTCTCATTCTTTGAAAATTAATGAGGTAATAATCTCCATGCAGATTAATCTGGTCAAGCAAGTAGCGATTGAAGTGAGAAGGCAATCTGGTACTAAAAAATCTATCTATCTATTGACCTTTTCAAACCATAGCCGGCCCATAGGGCATAGACCCAGATACTCTTTCTCTTATCTATATTTTTATTCTAGCAGTTTTCAATCCTTGTAAAGATCTTTTATCAAATCTCACCATTTGTCTCTGTTCTGTGCAAGCAACTCTATCTCATTGAAGGAGCTGATTCCTGTTGCTCTTGCCTCTCTCATCAATGTTCTAAAAACATCCCATACTGAAATTTGACTTGTTGGTCCAAAAGGCACAAATAAACTACAACACAACATATCTATGCCCACTTAACATCCCTTTAAGAACAGATTATGACACTATCAATTCCTTTATTTATTATTTAGTCATTGGGTAAACATCAGAGAGAAAGAAAGATAATCACTATCAGAATTACTGTGTGTGAGTAGTCGCTTAATTATTTAAATATGTTATTTTTTTTATTCAGGACTTTCTTTCTTTTTTATTATAGCATAAAATTTACATTTAATTTAAATAATTTTACAGTTTAATCTCTTACGTATTTTACATCTGTTATTTTTTTCCTGACAGTATAATGAAGTGAACTGCAAAGATAGAAGGTGTACTTTAGTCATCTGTTTATCTGAGCTTGAGACATTTAAAATTGTTGGGGGTGTGAAACATGACTTTGATCATCCACTGTTCACAGATCTTGACACAAGCAGTCAACAACTAGCAGCTGCAGTTTTCAGCCCAGGTACTGCTATGGGCCACAAATTTGAACAATCTGACTGCATATGTCAAAATATACTTAGAGGAGACAGGTAGAAGCAGAGATGAAGTAGAGAATGAGGAAGACATAGAACAATCTTAAAAGAATGGCAAGAAACAGGGCGACTTGGAAAGTGTTTGATGAAGACCTATTTCCACGGAGTTGAAAGAAAGAAGAAGAAGAAGCATATACTCCTAACACAGCTACTGAGTTAAGCGCTCTGTGCACACCGTGAGCTGTGTGTCTCATCTGTTTTGAGATCATGTTTCGATATTCCAATTGTTTACAATGAATGATGATATTGTGTGACAGAGAACAGTTGGCTGTGTTCACTTTCTGCGCGGTATCGCCTTATGTCTTCTGGCGTGTGCTGAGACTGCTACGATGGGGACTACAGTTACATTTCTTTGTTTGGCAGATGAGATATTAATTCGGATGATTCTGCTGGCACGGGCGGTTGAGCAATTATGGATTTTAATTCATTTGCAGTGATACCGGGGCCTTCCATAACCAAACAACCAAATAACTCCTAACACAAAATAGTTTTAACTTTTCATCTTTTGTCTCTGCGCTGCTTATGAGTTTTAATTATGTTTATATAACTGAAATCTATTCTATCTATCTATCTATTGTCCTTTCAAGCCGAAGACAGCACATAGGGCAGAACCACATTCTCAAAAACAGAAACCTTGCGTGCCAAAAGGGCACATATTGCAGAGATTGCTGCTTCTAAAATATATGGCTATTTTCATAACAATACTTTTTACAATGACAGCTTGTCAAGCCATCGATCAACCTGCTTAGTCGCCTCTTATGACATGCATGTGAGGTCACAGTGTCACTATTCTGTATTTTCCTCATAATGAGGCCCCGGTAACATACAGGAGAGTATAATCTCTTACCTCTCTAATCTATTACCTCCCATTTAATCTCTCTAGCCAAATATTTTCTGATATGGTACTTTGTGACTGAGATTGAATTGTGTTCCTCAAATATTAAAACATTCTCACTAAATTCATGAGCATTACACAATTATATCTGCACCCACCTACGGCCTACAAGTGTATAGAACACTGGACTGAGACTGTCATTTATTTCACGCCCTTTATAGAATAATGAATCTCTGAGACTTTCCAATTTTAAAATTAAAGTTAGGCTTGTTAAAAAAAAAACAACAGAAAATGCTAAACTATCTATAATATAGTATCTAAAATTATTGTTTTATGTTCACTTTCTTTGTATATAAATAGCACACCAAAAGTGCATATGTTATGTGTATGGTAGCAACAATTTCAGAAAAAATATATGTGAACTATCAAAAGGTGTTAATGGAAATTAAAAGATATAAACAGAGAATGGCAATGGTATTTCTTGCTCATCTGTAAAATGATGTGTTATTCAATTATAAATGTTATTTTTCTTTGTTAATAAATGTGAATTTTTCAATATAAATTCTAAATACAAGCTGCTGTACTTTATCATGTGATTTTAAAAAAAAATGTTAAATATTGAAAGTTTAAAAGTAATTTAAAATAAGATATATAAAAATTAACATATAAATAATATTATTTCAGACATCTTAAGTGGGAAAAGTGAAGATGAACTACCTCTTTATTATTATTGAATAAAACAAAGGAATATTATTACTGCTTTTCTTCGTTTAGTTATTTCGTATTTCATTTAATCTTTTACTCTATTATGGTTCTCTGTTCTAAAAAAAAAATGTAAATAGAAATTATTCTGCAGAAAAACTCCTAGGAGAAGCTTACAAAGGATTAACAAATAAGAGATGTTTTCAAAGATAACAATAAATTTGGGCTGTAGTTCAGTCCACATTGATTATTTTAAAATATTTATAATTCTAAGGAAAAAAAGACGTACATCAATTTGCTTTAGAAAGCTTTCATTGTGGTTTTAAGTCATCTTTGGATTTATCTAAATAAATGCTAAATGGCATAACAAATGAGTAAAAAGAAAAACTGGTATAATATAATTAAAGAAAGTGCACATTACTAATTTGTTACCAAAATGATTAAACAGATTAATCACATATAGAAATTAATAAGACAACAGCCACATATTATGGAGAAACTCTGAGCTCCAATAAAGTAAGAATATGTTTCTTTTGGAATAAACCTTATTTAAAGAGCACCATGTAGACTGCACTAAGAATTGATATAGAAGCAAGCAACTGATATTTCTTAGTTCCAAATTATCACCTTAACTAAGAAATATTTTAACAAAATAAATTTAGATTATATCTAAAAGTTTTATTATGCACAAGCTAACATTGTTCTTTTATTCATTGCAGTCTTCAGAGTCATGGGATATATATTTTAACTGAAACTGTACCTGGAGTGTGAGTGTGTGTTTTTAATTTCTTTATTTTTAAATATAGCATGTGATCTGAAAGACTAGCATTGCATGTCAAATTATATATTTCATTATTGAAATTGATTGAAGTGTTAAGCTACAAATGCATTTCAAAAAGGTGCTACAACATGTCTGGTGATTGAGATTTGGTGTGTAGTGTAGAAGAGATAACGTAAATGACAACTATGGTGTATATTTGAACAAAATGTTGGAGGATGATTTTTTTTCTTAACAGAATGCTAATACTTGTTTGTCACTTTGGAACCTGACATTTTATGCCAGAGTTCATACTATTTGTCACATTGATATGGAACAGATTATGTGGATTGCTCATATTGTCACTTTAATTACCAATTTGAATTTGAAAAACATGCAGTGGCTATATTAACCTGAGTTATATAACTAAACTTACACTCTCAGTGGTTCATAAAATATAATTTTAATTATTATTTAATTATGAATTATTTTAATGCAGGCTGTAGTGCTAAGTATCTGATGAGCTAAAACATGATTTCATTTACAAGAGCTGTGAGTAAGGGTGTTCTCATCTATGCCATAAATCATAAAAGAAATATGGTGTTAATACACACATTTTTCAGTGACCAATGGCATATTACGTGGGTAATGTGGTCTGCACCATACCAGGCTGCCTATTTTTCCCATAAATCTGTCCAGGTACCATTTTCAGAGGCTGGATGAACTTGAAAGCTGTCTTAGTCTAAAAAAAAATTTGCCATATGTTGAATGCAACCCAAACCCTTCTTGTTAGTAGTGGACTTACTAACAACTCAAACTCAAATGGCCTCTAAAAACTGCAGTGATTAATTTGTCATTATCTTATTCAACTTGCTTAGTTTGTCTGTCTGTCTGTCTGCGATCAGGACTCAGTCAGAGTAGGATCCCAGACGCTTAGTTTAAGTTCACCATTAACTAGTGGTGGGAAATTACAAAGCTTATATTCTTGCATAAGACTTATTGTCTTAGTTAACATGAGCATATATTTCTTGTTAGAAATTGTATAAATATTATATATATTATATATCATTCTGAGTACCTACTTGACAATTTTGGGGGATTCTCTATTGGTTTGGCATAAACAAATGGACCTGCATTAAAAAAAAAAAACACCATTGCAGCAAATGTGTGTTCATATATATGTTGTGATTATAAAGCATTTTAATTTTGTATTACTTTTACTGAAAATGTATACTATTTAGGGTAATAAATTTATAATGAAAATGTAACACATTATATATTAATGCAATGATGTGAAAGGTGGAGTTAATTTTTGGAGTGATATCATTGGAAATGTACTTTTTTTAAAAACAAACAAATGAGAAATATTTCAGCGTGACTCATTTGTAAAAATATGAGAATTTTGTTTGTGTATCTAGTGCTAGCCATGCTCAAACACTATACTTTTGTAATCTAATCTATTTCCTGTTAAGACTGGCAGGTCTCTGTTCAGTACTTAACTTTACACTAGCTACTGTAAGGGTTACTAGGGTTATTTTAGAAAGTTTGTTCTCATTTCAATTATGGCAGACATTTCAATTTTTTAGTTTTGCCCTGGCTGTGACATACAGTCTGCTCTAACTGCAAAGGGTTGTTTCTCTGGTCAGTTTGGACTATGAGATCTACATTTTTTCGTGTGTATGCAACAGAGTATCTAGCAAGGCACTTAGCCTAATCTACGCTGAAATTTTAGATCTGAAAGCTGACTTGTCCACAGAGGATTATTATTATGGTACTTACCCATCTCCCACAGGTAATGAGTATTTTCTGAAAATATGAGAGAAAAAAAAAGTAAACTTTTAACAATATCATTGTCTGTGTAATGAGAGAAGGAAACAGTTGGAATAATATTGTGGCAATTGAGACAAATTTAGGGTGGAAGTGACAAGGGGATACAGTGAGAAATGATACCAGATAGTTTAAGAGAAAGGTTTAGAACAGCAGGTCAGCAACAGAAGTAATGAACACTTGTAGAGACAGAAAGTTTTGACGAGACATGATCACGTACATCACAAGTTATAATACTAGGTTAATATACCCATCTAACGACAGTCTGTTAACAATAATTTTAAACAATGACTGTGAAATATTAATCTGAGGTAGACCTATGAGTTAACAATGTACAGCATCACTGGATGAGTCATACGGTGAAATGTAAAAATGAATGTATAGTTGACATCTGTAACATGAATTCTTTATATTTGAGAATAAATCAATGCAAATAATACAAATACCCTATGTATTATATGAAAATTCCTTTTCTTCTGACTGGCATATTTAATGTAAGAGAAATTCAAGCTTCATCTTCAATCTTTGGGTTTCTGCCATGAAGAAATTATGTGAATCAAAATCTGTAACTGAGCCTTACATGAAAGCTGATACTGCCAGATATTAATGTGCCTACATTTGACTATTTGGAAGTTCAGATTTATGACAAAAATTGTTCTGGTCTAGGCCACGTGGTAATTTTAATCCTGTTGCAGGTTCAAAATAAACTTTAACAAAAACATAAAGATCTAATATGTCTTGTTAGATTAAATGTACCAAAGTGTATAACTGTACACTGGTTTGTCACACAGTACAGGCCAGGAAAAGAAGGAATGTTCGTAAAGTCACAATTAATTCACACTACATTGATGTTTACTAGAAGGGTCTACACCGAAATTATGTTAAAATATTTGCTTACTTACTTTCTAGATCAAACACTTTTCTCAGCCATCAGTGACAACATTTGGCAAACAAAATTACTTGCATTTTCCTCAACATTCTAATTTATACTGGCCCACCATGTGGATAACAAATGTTATTAATGGCTGTAATAATAACAGTTAATTTTTTGTTTTATTATTTCTGTATAAGTATCTACAGTTGATATAATATATTATAAAAATATTAAACTTTCTTTCACATTTTCTGTATTTTATCTTATATTAATAGAAATTCTTTTCCTATATATCACAGATATAATTATTGCTTGACATGCTTCTCATGTTTCTAGTATATAATCTTCATTTACAAATAACAATGAAATAACAAGGAGGGAAAATGTATTGAACTATGTTTACTGTGAAATAAAATTAATTTGTATGTTTATTATTTTAAATGATCAATATGTATTGCAGTGCTTTACTGTCAACCATTTTAATCTGCATTAAAAATGTGTAAAGATTTGTATGTATTATTATTTTCAGTATTGTATCAATTTCATCTTTACTTGGAAGCGTATATGACTTGAAACTGTAGGTAGATTGATCTTTCTATTAGTTCTGGAAGATTTAAACTTTTTTTTGCTTTAAATAAATTGTATTACTTCGTTACTATCTAACAGTTGGCTGTAATTTTCATGGTTACCATAAAAATTTGATTAGCCATTGATATGGTAGTAAAAAAAAACATAGTGTAAAAATTTAATATTATCCAGAATATTATTTATCATTCCTACTTGCAGTTAGTCTTTAATTTGGCTGTGCTTCTATCTTGTTTCTACAAGAAAGTTAAGGACCATCTGAGACAGCTTATATAATCATGATGTATGATATAATTATATATCAAAATATAATTGGGATATGAATACTGTTTTATTATAACTGTGATTGTTGTAATGAAATTTATTCACTATTATCACACTCTTATAATAATGGGAATAAATGTTTTACAAAAATAAAATATAAACAAGTGCATCTGCAAAATAAATCTTTCTGTCACTGTTGTGGACAATGAAGACATGAGGGTAAATGATTAAAAAACTCATTAACCACAAGAACTATGGAGTCAACCTCAATTCTGTCCAACTCTAAAATTTACATTAGTACTGCTTAATAATCATTCAATAGAAAAAGGAAAAACCATGTTCACATTTTTATCCTAGAAAGTAGGACAAAGAGTGACATTAAATATAAAAGAAGGATAAAGAAAGCCATTAGATATAAAAGGACAAAGAGATACATTAAATATAAAAGGACAAAGAGATACATTAAATATAAAAAGACAAAGAGGTACATCAAAAAGAAGGACAGAGAGCGACATCAAATATAAAAGGCCAGGGCTGTAGAGGCAGACTCCACACAAGATGGCTTCCCACTGCAATTCTAAAATCTGCTAAGAGTTACTTATAGATCTATTGTTTTTGTATAGTTTTGATGGAGAAATGGTCTTGCTTGATGTGTAAGCTATCATAAATGCTACTATATGTTTTGTACAGTTAATCTTGAAATATACAAAACGAACATTTGTACATAAAGAAAAACTGCAGAAAAGTCTTTTAAATAAATGTTTGAAATCATGAATTTTTTTCCAGTGTTTCTTTTTGTGTTTATAAATGTTGTTTATTTTAGTATATTGGTTTAGCATGGTTATTGTTAGTTATGCTGTTGTGTTATTTTGCAAACAAAGAAATGAGTAAAAAAGGACAGATTTTTGTGGAAACAGACTTTGGAAATGAAATTATGACCCACAAAAAATAAGGATTAAATCAGCAAAACTGAATGTTTGTGAACATAGTAAGAAAGTTTTTTTTAAATTAAAATTAAAAATACTAGGTTTGACAGACATAAGAAAAAAATAGAACCTAATACCAAACTACTGAGATCCATATGGAACCTGAATGGTGATGTGGAGGGTAGTAAAAGGGAAGAAGTACAAATGGTGGAATTTATAATCATCATCATCATTGAGTGCCATCTCCACAATGAAGATTGGCTATCATGGAGCGCCATTTTGCTCTGTCTCTTGCTTTGATGGTGCAGGTTGTCATAGGCTGATTTGTCCATCTTTTGATGTTACTCGTCCATGTTAGTCTTGGTCTGCCTCTGCCTCTTTTACCTTGTATGCTGTGACAGAGGCTCTTTTTAATGTTATATAATTAAACTATAATTTCAAAGCACACATTTGACATATGTCAAAGGCAATAGAAGGGTTTACATGTGACCTTCTAAAACACTTCCAGATAAACCAAAATGTAGACAAAGATGGAAACATGCTGAATTTAATGACCAGTACTGGCAAAGACCTTCTTGTCCTCACCACAGATTGACAAAGCAGTCAGGTGCTGATATTTCTTGTAGCATTTTGAACAGTTAAGTAAACAGGTAAAGATTCCCTGCACACCTTGTCAGGTGTACTTCTTCACTTTTTGGTGATGTCCTTATCAGTTATTATCGCACCCACAAAAATCTCTGGTACCCATTTTTAGAGGCTGGTTGAACCATGGAGCCCTGTTGTTCCAAAAAAAAATCCACAATTTTCGGGAATCAAACCCAGATCCTTTTGATGAGAAAGTAAAGGTAAAGTATGAGGCTTGAATTGCCATATCTTAGTAAGCAAGTTTTCACCCATATGTGTTCAGATGCCTATCCAGAAGTGTTTCGAGACATCTGGATAGTGTCGCTTCAAAGCATTGAAATTTAAGATGCAAGGTGGCATTCCTCACCTTCCAAGAGTAATACCCCGGTACCCATTTCTGCCAGCGACTGGGACGACCATGGGGTTATTTTTTTTTTTCTAACCACGAGTACAATTTACACTGCTTCCAGTGGAAATCGAACACTGGTTGTCCAAACATTGGTAGATCAGTTGAGTGAGGTATTCCAAACTAGGCTACCGAGGCCCACTGATCTGAAAGTGTGAACATTAACCACTCAGCCACAAGGCTTTTCTTATCGTTTAGTTTAGTCGACAGATCATCTACATTGCACAATAGGCAACTCCATAGCACTCAGACACCCTTCTCAGCATGTTCCCCAGTATGAAGCACACACACAAACTAACAAAAGCACTAATGATGGATTCAGTTCAGATGCGTTAACTCTGTAGCACCGGCAAATATATTATCAATTTTGCTCAGTCATAGACCGTTCTTTATAAGTCATCTCAAAAAAATTGCTCAAAACTGGTAATCTCTGCTATATTTCTATCTATCTATTGACCTTTCGAGCCGTAGCCGGCCCATAGGGCGTAGACCAAGATACTCCCTCTCTTATCTAAATTTTTGTTCTAGCAGTTTTCAATTCTTTTAAAGACATTTTATCAAATCTCACCATTTGTCTCTGTTCTGTGCAAGCAGCTCTATCTCATTGAGGGAGCCGATTCCTGCTGCTCGTGTCTCTCTCATTAATGTTCTTTGCAGTGTCTCTCTGGGTCTTCCTCTTTTCCTCTTACTTGTTGTTTCCCACATGAGGGAATGCTATATTTACTGGTAACAAATATGCTATTTTTTTCCTGCCATTTCACTTTTATTCAAGATACCACCACGTGGCATTTATTATGATAGTTTAGATCCTGTCTGAGTATGTGATCTATCTATAAAAAGTCTGAGTACCTGATATTCCTATTTATAAAAAATCTGAATCTGTGATCTACCCAATTATAAAAAGTATGAGTATGTAATCTACCTATCTCCAACATTTGTCTGATATATTTTTGGGGGGACTCAAGGAAGATATCCCCGATGATAGAATAAATTGTATTATTAGTCCATAAATGATTCGCTTCCAGAGGTTTATGATGTAAACAAAGCAGTTTTGTCATTGCAAGTGAATAATGTCCACACCTATAATTGGTCAGGATTGTGTAGCAGCAGCAGCTTTATAGCGAACACAGAAAACATCATAGGATTGTGCTGTTCTGAAACAGCTATGCCATGCTACCCTAGAATTGCCTTTAATGGGATTACTGTGACCACAAACCACTCTCCGTGTGTGTGCCACATATTTACACCCCAGAAAGAAATACTGAATATAACAACATCATATGCCGTCTGTGATATTAATGACCACAAACCAGGAGCCTCCTGTATGATTGATACAACTGTTGCACCAAGCACTTCATCAGCAGAGCCAGATCTATGGAATGTTAATCTGACATTGTTCTTGAATGATGTCCAAGTTAATGAGACATCAGAATCGTGTGGCAGCAACTACAAGAAGGGAGCAGAGAACATCAAGTTCTGCTGCTATAAAAGAGACTTGCCTTGCTATCACAGAATTGCCTTAAATGGGATCACTGTAGTTGAAAACTCCTCCTCTTGTGTAAACTACACATTCACATCCAAGAGTGAATCAGTGAAGGTCACAAAATCATATTCTCTCTGTGGTTTTACTAACTACAGGTCAGGTGGCTTCTGTTGGATTGGAAATGATAACTTACCACCACTGTGTGTCAATGTGTTTGGAATTGGAGTCATCAGCGATGGCCTAACATCATCGAGTGCTACGACGATCATCGTTTTCGGGAGGACGCGAACTTCCATGGTATATGGTGGATAGGCGGCGGGAACCATTGAAGGCTATGTCTGAAAAGTGTTCCTTCTTGCAGTTTCCTCATATTCCAAGCCCGGCTTGTTGCAGGAGCTACTGAGTTAAGTGCTCTGTGCACACCGTGAGCTGTGTGTCTCATCCGTTTTGATCCTGTTTTGATATCCCGCTTGTTTACGATGAATGATGATATCGTATGACAGGGAACAGTTGGCTGTGTTCACTTTCTGCGCGGTATCGTCTTATGTCTTTTGGCGTGTGCTGAGACTGCTACGATGGGGACTACAGTTACCTTTCTTTGTTTGGGAGATGTGTTAGTAATTCGGATGATTCCACTGGCACGGGCGGTTGAGCAATTATGGATTTTAATTCGTTTGCAGTGATGCCGAGGCCTTCCATAACCAATAACCAATCTTTTTACACTTTTCCTTCAAAGCATATATTGAAAAATTCATCATTACTAACTGTGACTAGCCTACAATATTATAAGATGTCCCTTTTGGTTTACTGTTGTTGGATGAGAACATAAGAATTTTACTAATTAAGCATCAACCAACAAATTTAACAAACTTTTAATCAAGATGAAAAAGGTATAATTGGGTAGATGGATAAGAAAACCAGCAAGCAACAGAAACTACCTTTTTGACAAATACAAAAGAAAAAGACTTCACCGCAAAACACAATAAAGACAAGTAGAACATTATTAAAACAAGTAAATGAATTTAAATATATGGGAACATTGTTAACCTCAGATGGTAGATGTACAACAGAGGTGAAATGCAGAATAGCTCAGGCAAAAGCAGCTTTCCAAAAAATAAGGAAGATACTAGACACTCCATTTTTGACAATAGAAACAAGCAAAAGAGTTCTTAAATGTTATGTAGAACCAATCTTAACATATAAATGCGACTCGTGGACAATAGGACAACTGACAAGAAAATCACTGAGGCTGTAGAAATGTGGTTTTACAGAAGAATGTTGAGAATGCCATAGACAACTAAGAGGAGTAATGAAAACCGTTCTGAAAGAGGCTAAAGCAAAAAGAGAGCTAATATCCAATACTGGATACAAATACAAAACAGATGTTTTTTTCTGTTGTTGTTTGTCTGTCAATTTTTCCGAGTGCTAACACATACTTCTTTGTTCTATTATTCCCTAATATCCAATAGTAGGGAGAAATAATCATAATTTTTTGGCCATGCAACGAAAATGAAACAGCTGGAATATATTGTAACAACTGGGAAAATTGAGTTACGAAGAGATAGAGGGAAACAAAGAGAAAAGATACCAGACAGCATAAGTGTATGGCTTGGCAGAAGGTCAACAACAGAAATGATAAATAACTGTCGAAATCGAAAGCTGTGGAGAGACATGATCACCTATGCCTGCCAGCTTGGTACTTGATGATAATGAGACTGCTAGAGTTATATTGTATGATTTTCAACTGTGTATACCTTTATTTTTAGAGCAATATTACTGAGATAGATATAAGAGAAGGTCTGTAGGTCTTCTCAAAGGGAATTTTCTATCTGTGAAAGAGATTGGGAGAATCTGACAACGTAATGAAGCACGTAAGTAAAGGTTGGTCTTATGTCATACCTGACATAGGGGAATATGATTTTAGTAACGATATTTGTTTTATGATCAACGGCACATATGTCTGATATGTCCTCTCAGCAGACCCAAGTAATGGGATGATATATGGTGCAAAGATAGTTTTTTTATTTTTTTTTAATAGCACATTTTTAGGCAATGTGGTTGGTATCACATGAGGCCACCTTTACTTCCCAGAAAAATTTATGGTACTCATTTTTGGAGGCCTTGTTGGTATGAAACAATACATCACACATCCAGAAAATGAGCCTAGACCAATCTGATCAGGACGTGAGTGCCCTATCAACCACACAGCCCCTGAGGCTTCTACAGTAGTACATAGAGAACATAAATAAGAAATGGTACATCAGCATTTGACAAAAATAGTCGGTGCTAAAAATCACATGACAAATGGTACATCAGCATTTGACAAAAATAGTCGGTGCTAAAAATCACATGACAAATGGTACATCAGCATTTGACAAAAATAGTCGGTGCTAAAAATCACATGACAAAAGACACATGAGAAAGTAGACGAGGCCCAACAACACAAAAGATAAATGTACCTTGTTCATTCATCGTCGCCATAGTTACTATCATATTATCTTTTTCTTCTTCTTTTCTCTTTTCACTGATACCTAAAAGGTGTCGTGGTTTATATCATTTGTCGTTCTTGAGATGCCCGAACTGTCTGAATTAGTGATTTTCCTTTGTTATTACATGTCTCTGTCACTGCATCTATCCATTTTCTTACCTGGGTCTTCCTCTTGGTCTTTTTTCATGCATTCTCGAGAAGTACGCCCTTGATGGTGATTGGTGAGGATTCATTCTGACCAGGTGGCCAAACAATTTAAGTTGTTGTTGTTCTATATATTCCTGGCAGGGCTTTGTTCCTATCATTTTTCTTATGGTTTCATTTGGTATTCTATCTCTTCTTGTGTTGTTTGTTACTTTTCTCAAGCACCGTATCTCACATGTATTGATCTTTCTTAATTGTGATTTAGAAAGGGTCAATGTTTGACTTTCATACCACAAAGTTGGTATGAAAATGCTATTTATCATTTAGCATAGTATAGTTCTGATAAATAATTCAATTCAACATTGACACTCTACAGAATTAGCCATGAGATAAGCTGCTCAACAAAACAGCATCCAGACTATCTATTGTCCTTTCGAGCCGAAGACGGCACATAGGGCAGAACCACAATTTCAAAAACAGAAACCTTGCGTGCCAAAATGGCACATATTGCAGAGATCACCACTTCTAAAATTTATGGTCTGTTTCCATAACAATACTTTTTACAATGACAGCTTGTCAAGCCATCGATCAACCTCCTTAGTCGCCTCTTACGACATGCTTGGAAGGACACTATGTCACTATTCTTTACTCATAATGAGGCCCCGGTAACACACAGGAAACTAATGCGATCCAAACTAATGCATTAAGATATTACAGAATTACTGACAAACAATGAATGCTTGCTACCGAAAATCTGTCAAGACATCAAAACATGTAATGTGTACATTTCATTTTCCTTCCTCATTTGCCTTTCTTTCAGCGTGATGGGGAGATATAGTTTTCTGTTGTTTGCTATTATTTTTACTTCTCCTGCTCTTATGTTTTTTAGCATTTCTAATACTCCATCAACCCAGATTTTCACACCATTCACGGTCAGTCCTTTGGCCTGATGCTTTCACAACATTTATTATTGAAAGTTTGTTGTGTTTTGATCTTTCTTATTACATGACCAAACCATTTTGTCTGTTGTTTATTTATGTTTGTCATGCCACTTTTTGTTTTTCGTCCATAATACCTTAGACTAGAATAGTCATTTGGCAAACCAAACGATTGACTTTCTAACTATTATATTCATATTAAATTATTATTATACTAAATTATTAGTAATTAGTATGATTATTTTATTACATTAATTTTTATTATTATAATTATTACATTTTAAACAACAAACAGATTTCACTCTTGAAACATCCAAGTATTTCAATGACAGCTATGAGACATGAAAAATAGCATCTTCACACCAACATTATGCTACCAATGCCAAACATGGCTATTCAGCAAAGTCCAAAATATAATATCATCACCAAATGTAATAAAAAGCATTCTACCTTTGAACATCAAAGTCAATGGTAAGAGGAAGACCAATGAAAAGATGGATAGACAGAATAAAAGACCTATATATGCAAACACCAAAACTTTTCCTTTTTAACAGCAACCAGATTCGCCGAAGAAAGACGATCCATTTATGAAAAGAATCAAACATGTAAGCAAATATCTAGAGACAACATAGTATACTGTCAACAATCTTCGAAAGGCATCAGCAGCTAGATAACAAAATATAAAAGAAGAAACAAATAAAGATTATTATTTATTTATTATTCATTCATTCAATTTTGTTTTCACCGATCCCTCTGAGAATTAATGAATGACAAAGTTGATGAAAACAAAAGAAGCCTACAACAGACAGTTAATTATGTTAGAGAGATTATTCTAATTACGTGAGACACAACAAACAAGATAGATCAAGTCATCACACTAACACGATCTGTATTTTGCTTTTATCGTCATCATAATTGGATGCCGTCTCCGCATCGAAGGTTGGTTACCATGGAGCGCTATTCCACTCTGTCTCTTGCTTTGATGGTGCAGATTGTCATAGACTGACTTGTCCATCTTTTTGATGTTACTCGTCCATGTTAGTCTTAGTCTGCCTCTTTTACCTTGTATTTTCCCCTCCAATATTACTTTTATTAGGCTGTCGTGTCTTTCAACATGCCCCCAAAATTTCGTTTGTCTTGTTCTAATTGTGTTTAGTAGTTATCTTTTTGGAAAGATAATCACTAACCTAAGATATGCTGATGATACTGTACTCCTAGCAAAAAATCATAAAGATCTACAACAATTACTTAATGTAATAAACAAGACAAGCAAAACATACGGACTAGATATGAATATCAAAAAGACTAAAACTATGATCATAAACAAAGACAATTCTCAAGACCTACAATTAAATATCAAATTTGAAGGAATAAATCTGGAGACAGTTCAGAGCTACTACTACCTGGGACATACTATAACCAGTGATGGAAAATGTATAACTGAAATAAACAAAAGAATAGGAATGGCAAAAAGTAATTTTATTGTCATGAAAAATATACTAACATCAAAACAAATAACACTAGGACTAAAACTGAGAATAGCAAAATGTAACATCTTCTCAATATTCCTGTATGGTGCAGAAGCATGGACATTAGACAAGAAAACAGAACAGAGAATTGAAGCCTTTGAAATGTGGATCTATAGAAGAATGGGTAGAATTGGATGGAAAGAACAGAAAACAAATGATGAAGTTTTAAAACAACTAAAAATGAAAAGAGAACTACTAAACACGATTTTTTTTTTTCGTTCGCCAGCTTTCACCTCTGACGAAGTCCCTAGAGACTAGGAACTGAATTTTGCGTGTTAATACATTTTTCCCTAGCAGCCGTGTGCACTGGGGTTCCTCACCGTACAGGCAGATAACTCCGACTTCGGAGGTACTCATATTTTTTCCGTCGATGAGTAATTGACGTTTCAAGCCGAGCCTCACTGCTGAGACCAGGAGTGGTTGCCGCAGAGAAATAAAAATCCCAACCGGGATTAAAATAAATAAAGATCCCATCCGGTGTAGCCGGGATTTGAACCCACAACCTCTCTGTCTCGACGCCCGGGCCTTGCCTCGAGACCAACCTTCAACCAGTCTCCCCCCCCCTCCCTCAAACACAATTAGACAAAGGCAAATGACATTTTTGGGGCATGTTAAAAGAAACAACAGCCTAATAAAAGTAATATAGGAAGGGAAAATACAAGGTAAAAGAGGCAGATCAAGACTAACATGGACGAGTAACATCAAAAGAAGGACAAGACAGCCTATGACAACCTCCACCATCAAAGCAAGAGAGTGGAATGGCGCTCCATGGTAGCCAACCTTCGATGCGTAGACGGCACTCAGTGATATGATGAGTTCTCTTTTCATTTTTAGTTGTTTTAAGACTTCATCGTTTGCTTTCTTTTCTTTCCACCCAATTCTACCCATTCTTCTATAAATCCACATTTCATAGGCTTCAATTGAAGCCTTTGAAATGTGGATATAGAAGAATGGGTAGAATTGGATGGAAGGAAAAGAAAACAAACGATGATGTCTTAAAACAACTGAAGATGAAAAGAGAACTACTAAGCACAATTCAAACAAGACAAATGCGATTTTGGGCCATGTTAAAATACACAACATCCTACTAAAAGTATTCCTGGAGGTGAAAATACAAGGTAAAAGAGGCACAGACAGACCAAGACTATCATGGACGAGTAACATCAAAAGATGGAGACGACTCACGATGATGATTCAGGGGAATGCAAATTTAGTCCTTCAACAACGAAACAAATAACCTTCCCTATATCCGGGTTGTCAATAATGTCAAGCTACTTGTTAAATTGTGGTTGAACTTTGCTTTATTTACAATGATAATTAACTGTAGGAGAGGAAGCTGGAGCTATGTCTATTTCTCATATAAAAACTCGACTTACAGCATCGTTGACACGTAAGAATTAAAGAATAATAATATAATTAGAATATAGAATAAATTTAACAATGAATGTTATTAATTTATCATTTTATCCAGTCGCCTGAGTCGCCATACTTCTTCAAAGTTCTTGATTTGTTGTGACAGAACAGAAGCAATGGTGACACTTGACAGTGACACAATATATTTATTATATTATATATATTAATAATATTGAATTGAATGTGACTGACCCATTGCCGCAGCCCATCAGACCGATAATTATCATAACTGCATTATAATTATAATCAGTCATATATTCTATTATCAATCTATTTTAATAT
Source organism: Megaustenia siamemsis (assembly GCA_032433765.1). NCBI lineage: Eukaryota > Metazoa > Mollusca > Gastropoda > Stylommatophora > Ariophantidae > Megaustenia > Megaustenia siamemsis. The sequence continues at coordinate 22,517,987 of JAVIAB010000073.1, read as the reverse complement.
TTTATATATTGGCTTTTTTTCTTCAAAATGTCACTGATTGTCACTTCTTTGACTCTATCAAAACTGGACTACTCAACTGAACAAAACTGCCTTAGTTAAGAAGTTACTTGAACTCTGTTTAGTTTCACTCCAGACAAGTATTGTTATTGTTTTGGTGGATGATGGGTTAATTCAATATTATTTTGTGTACCCCAATGTTTACAATGGTCTTGACCACATTTTCACTCTACGACTTATATTGGAGGAACACATTGAAAAGCAAAAACCTTTTGTACTTAACTTCATCGACTTCAAAAAAGCATTTGATAGTATTCATAGAGATTCTTTGTGGAAAATTCTGAAGCAATATGGCTTACCATCAAAAATCATAAATATTATCAAAGACATGTATGATGGTTACACATGTGCAGTTCGAACAGAGGAAGGACTGAGCGAATGTTTCCCAATAGAAACTGGGGTTAAACAAGGATGTATTTTATCGCCCTTGTTATTTGGAATTGTTATGGACTTCATAATGAAGAAATGCTGCACTGGTAATAAAGGCATCGAATGGATACAAGGAGACCATTTGGAGGACTGGACTTTGCTGATGACATAGTTCTCATCAGCAATCAGATAAAAACGATGCAGGAAAACACAAATGAACTATCATCAATAGCCAGCAAAATTGGGCTTGAGGTCAATCATGAAAAGACTAAAGTCATGAAAAGTTTAATTCCAACAAGTGACAAAATATACATGGAAAACAAACCAGTAGAAGAGATCGATCACTTCATCTATCTTGGAAGTCACATTGATCGAGAAGGGGATACGAGCAAAGAAATTAGAATCAGACTGGCTAAAGCAGCAATGTCTTTCAGAAGCCTTGAAAAGTTGTGGAAATCAAAACTCATTAGCACAAACACAAAACTTAGGCTATTCAAATCAAATGTACTATCAACCCTTACGTATGCGTGTGAAAGCTGGAAAACAACAAGAGATATAGAAACAAAGTTGAACGCATTCGAAAATAAATGTCTAAGGAAAATACTTGGTATAGAATGGAACGAATTCAAAACAAACGAGGAAATTAGAGAAATCGCCAATCAACCACTAATATCTTCAGTAATAAGAAAAGACGATGGTCATACGTTGGACATGTGATGAGAAGAGATAATAATCGAATAGCAAAGCAAGCCCTCATATGGGAAACAACAGGTAAAAGAAAAAGAGGAAGACCCAGGGAGACACTGAGAAGAACATTGATGAGAGAGGCAAGAGCAGCAGGAATCGGCTCCCTCAATGAGATAGAACTGCTTGCACAGAACAGAGACAGATGGCGAGATTTGATAAAATATCTTTAAAAGAAAACTGCTAGAACAAAAATTCATATAGGAGAAGGTGTATCTTGGTCTACGCCCTATGGGCCGGTTACGGCTCGAAAGGTCAATAGATAGATAGAATGTTTACAATAATAACAATGATTTACAATGTTATGTTGATATGACACGATACTCGATACTGTCACTTAGTGAATCTGTTTACACAACAACCACAGTGAAGAAGTCAGTAGTGTCCTGTAATGTTTATTTATTCAGTCAGCCAATTGAATTCACCCTTCCACATGTGACTGTGTGGTGTGAGTCAAGACTCACAATCACATTGTCCAACCAAAGACATTAGGGGTCATTTTGTCCAACCGTTGTGACTGTCTAGGGTCATTTGATTTGCACACAAACAAGAAGTATAGAGGAGGAGGAGAGCAGAAAGTAGGAAGGCTTTTATACTTGTTAAATCGAAAATTTTAATTTTAAAAGATAGTTTTGGTTCTTGATCTTGTATTATATTGTTTGTTTTGATCTGAAATTTGAGTTGTGGTGTGGATGGCAAACAGATGTGTTAATGCTCCATTATTCATTCATTTGCATTTATTTAATTCACTATAAAATAATTATGAACATTTTATTTTGTGAGTGAATATATCATCAGGTACTGTTAGTGTAGTACATTTGTGTTAGTATCTTATCCATCACTATTCATAGCTCTTCTTAACTATTTTCTATCAATTAAAAATGAAATTATTAAAATTTAGGTAATTTTATGTCATATATTATAATACTGAATAAATGATTATTTTTCTCTGAAAATTACTCCTCACATACAGTTTGAGTTGTCGGTAAAGTCCTAATTTAGCATCTTTCTGCTCTGAGTAACATTCCCTTGCACTTTATTCAGCCATTCTCTAACTTGTCATTAGAAGTCCCTGGGCTAGGGTTAGGAATACCCTAAACCTTGTTGAAAAAAATTAAATTAAATGCACAAAAACTAAAAGCTGTTGATGCATTCAAATACATATGGTCAATTAGAGAATATCACTCGTTTAGCAGAAAGATGCTAAACTAGGAAATTACCCAGCTGTCTTTAATCATTCAGAGTAGCTAAATAGATAATGATGTTAATTTGTTCCTCCTACATACACATTCATTGGTATTTTTGATTCAACATCCATCTTTTCAAGAAATGTTGACATTTACATATCTGAAGTATTCATGTATAGATAGAATCAATTCACCCTATTCAGAATTGAATGAGATGAACAAGTTGATCACAGATGTCAAGTGAATGAAACACAAACCATCTTTCCGCCAATAATCTTCTTCATCCTTCATTACATGGTCCTGTATTGTAACAGTTAATATAATTAAAATATATAAAGACATATTAGATGAATGCTTGAGAAAAGTAACAAACACAAGAAGAGAAACCAAATGAAACCATAAGAAAAATGGTAGGAATGAAACCCTGCCAAGAATATATAGAGCAACAACAACTTAAATGGTTGGGCCACCTGGTCAGAATGAATTCTCACCAATCACCATCACTGGCGTTCTTCTCGAGAATGCATGGAAAAAGACCAAGAGGAGGACCTAGAAGAAGATGGATAGATGCAGTGATAGAGACATGTAACAACAAAGGAAAATCATTAATTCAGACAGTTCGAGCAGCTCAAGAACGACAAATGATGTAACCACAACACCTTTTCTGTGTCAGTGAGAAAGAGAAAAGAAGAAGAAAGACATATTAAGCAATCTGCTATACGTCAAAAGAGTTTGAAGGTGTTGTTGGGTCACTTACCCGTAACCCTTCCCAAAATAATTGAAATGTATTTAAATGTGAATGGTACAATGGCAATCATAAACACCTATGACCATGCTCCTGCATTATTTTGTCAATTTGGAAAGATTTTGTGCTGTGTAATTTTTTTTTTTTTTTTTTACAAGTAACATAAATTCAGGCTTCATGTGCATTTGCAGAAATGGAATATGCATTATTGTTAGTCACATATTTATTCTTATCTTTAGTAGATGATGATGTTAGGATCTTGTCTTCCAATGCAACAGCATTATGGTAGGCAGCATTGTCCATTACTAGACAGTAAGGTCCACCCAATAGTGGAATGAGAGTTTTCTAAATTCAATTTCTTCAAAAAAATTGGCTATTCATCTCAGCATAATATTCCTGATTATCTTTAGATTTTGAAACAAGCATGAGTTCACCATTTTAAAATAATCCATTTAGTCTTCTACCTGCATGGGCTGTTATCAATCGTTGATCCTTGCTACTTGCTACAAATCTATTTACAGTTCTATCTACAGTTTTCCAATAATTTGGATTTGTAAATGGTGTGCATTTTAAAAATGTTTAATCTATATAACCAAAATCATCAAAATAGGAACTACCAGCCAGTACCATTGTACCCAGGATAACATGACAATAAAACATGTTCTACAGGATTGCTCCCAGCACACAGGCCTGATGAAGACAATGTGGCCCACACCCACCTCCCTGGAAGAGAAACTATACAGGGCAACCGAATCACTGAAACAGACAGCTGCCTTTATAAGAGAGTACAGAGTTCTAGTGTAAATGAGCCATGATCGCAGAAGAAGAAGAAACAAAACCATAATTTTCATTACACATTTCCCTAATTTGTTGTAAATTCTACTTCTCAAAGCTGCTATCTGAGGCCTTTCATAAATGACTTCTTTATTGCCTGTATGCTTGCAGACTGTCAAAAGTTCTTACAATTTTCCATAGATTGGGTTTGGAAATGTCAAGCTTCTGTCTAAGTACAATTTTAATTTCTTTAGCATGAATAATTCTTTAAAAAAAAAAAAGAAAAAAGAAAAGTAAAGTACCCCACGTCACGCCAAGTGACGAATAGGGAATATGGTTTTAGTGACCATAAATTTTACAGACCTTTGCTACATACATGATTTTTGGGGTAATGTGGTCGGTAATACGCCCGTGATGCTTTACTTTCCCAGAATAAAATTTGGTACCCATTAAAGGCCCACAATGTATGAAGGAACGAAATGTAGTGTGGTGCATGAAGGACAGCTTACAGAAGCATTTGAAATAAGAACAGATGTAAGGCAGGGATGCCTTCTTTCTCCATTTCTCTTTCTACTGGCCATAGATTGGATTATGAAAATAACTCAAAACAACAGAAATGGAATCCAGTGGTCACTGACCAAACAACTTGATGATTTAGACTTTGCTGATGACATAGCTCTCCTATCACACAGCCATCAACAGATGCAGGATAAAATGAGCTTACTTGATGAGAGATCACAACAGCTAGGACTGAAGATTAATAGAGATAAGACCAACATTATGATAATTAATACAGTTGGCAATAACCAAATAAAACTAGGATAAATACCTCTACTAGACGTACAATCTTACATATATCTGGGCAGTAATATAGATAAAGAGGGAGGAACAGAAAATGATACCAAAATAAGGATATCAAAAGCAAGAGGAGCTTTCATTGCACTGGGAAACATGGAAATCTAAAGAGATTAGGTTAAATACAAAAATAAAAATTCTCAACTCAAATGTTAAGTCGATCCTGTTATATGGCTGTGAAACATGGAGAACAACAAAATTGACAATCACGAAGATACAGACTTTCATTAATGGATGCTTATGCAGAATAAAGGGATGGAAATGGCAGGACAAAATCACTAACATAGAATTATGGAAATGTACCAGTCAAATACCAGTGGATAAAGAGATACAGCGAAGATGATGGCGCTGGATAGGACACACACTACGGAAGCCAACTGAGAGTATTACACAACAGGCACTTTTTTGGAATCCCCAGGGGAAAAGACAAAGAGGAAGACCAAGGAATTCTTGGAGAAGACAGATAGAAGCAGAGATGAAGATGATGGGGAAGACATGGAATGATCTTAAAAGAATGGCAAAAAACAGAATGACTTGGAAAATGTTTGTTGAAGACCTATGCTCCACTGGGAGCTAAAAAGGTAGAAGAAAAAACAGATTAAAGGCTGGGTAAACTGGAAGCAGTCGATTGGGATCAAACCCCTACCTCTTGACCTTTTGTAGTCCAGTTCACTAACTACTGAGCTATCATGGCTCCCATGTGAATAATTCTTTACCGTCCAAAAATCTATAAATCTCTAGTTTAATCACTTTTTTGTAAAAGTTATCTAATTTATTTTTCCGTGCTAGTCCTCATTTGGTATCTGTAGAAACATTGCAGTCTTCATTCATCCATCTTGATAATGTCCAGTCACTAATACCAAGGGCATATTCGTTTTTTTCTCCCAGTTTGAAATACAATGTAACAGATTTCACGTTTAACCTCAGATGTAAAATATGTAATTTCAATGTAATATTCTTGAGCATAATGATTCTATGTTTCAATGCCATTCCAATGAACCCCCAAATTTTGAGTTATAAAAATGCCCCTGAATATGTAAACTCAGAATCTGAAAACAAGACATGGCATAAATTTCAGTGTGTCTAGAAATTTATGTCCATTTTGTGCAAGTTCGTTCTGGATTTTCTTAAAAGAAATGTGAAATTTTTTTATGGTTAGTGAATCATACTGCAATATGAATTGCCAAAACTCAAAAATAGTAACCAAGTGGGTATTAAGTTATATTTCTATATCTCAGAGAAATAAAAATCTTTCCTAATTATATGATAGGAGGGAAAAAATTGGGACAAATGGTTTGTGATGATTTAAATATAAATATGTATTTTCAAGAATTATTTGCTTTACTAACACTGAGATATAATTTTGTAAACAACGGCAACATTTGTGAATGCACTATAGTATTAGTTTTATATTAAAGGTTTAAAAGTTCAAAAAGTGCTGCTTTTTTAATTATTTCTCACAAGTCACATAATAATATTGACTTGATTACACATGATAATTTATTACAAATTAATTAGAAAATACTAATGCACACATTCACATATGTAAATTGCCTTGATTTTGTATGTATTTTTATTTACTTATTTTTTTAATTTTAGGAAAGAGGCATACAGTTTTCTTTATATTAAGAATGGCAAGTAGTACTCCGAATGCAGATGTGAAATTGTCTCCAAATAACATGTCAAAAGTCCAGAATCTTCAGTTTTATAGACGACCGCTGCCATCATCTTGTATAGCTTTAGCTTCAGAGGAAGGGAAGAAGATTTTTGCTGAGGCCTTGGCTACGGGTCACATGAATTGTTTTTTCAAGGTGGTGGCTTTTTTTCTCATTAATTTAATTAAATACCAAACATATAATAATAATAGAAACCCCAAATGTCATTACCTTTGCAATTATTGTCAAAAATACAATATTTTAAAATTATTGTTAAGATTGTTAGTGTCATGTGTCACATTAAAATGTAAGGTATATTTAATGATTCTTAAAAAAAAAAATTGTTTTTTCAAATCTTTATTACTATCGGAATTTTAAATTTATTCATTGGGTAAATTAAAATTCTAACAGTGATCAATACATAGCATTAATTTATCTCAATATTGCATGAATTCATGGTGCTAAATTTAGCAGAAAGCTTAATCTAATGGTAAACTTTTTTGAGTGCACTGCTTATCCAGATCATAGAAAACTTTGTGTAGAACTTTGCAATAGGGAGCAGTGTCAAATTCAAATCTGATCATCAGATGAGGATGTCTATTGTCCTTTCGAGCTGAAGACGGCACATAGGGCAGAACTACAATCTCAAAAACAGAGTTTTTCCGCTGTTTCCATAACAATACATTTTACAATGACAGCTTGTCAAGCCATCGATCAACCTCCTTAGTCGCCTCTTACGACATGCCTGGAAGGTCACAGTGTCACTATATATCCATATATGCTCCAGTTAAAAAATTCAGTTGTGATAGTCATTTTTTGTTGTTAACTCTTGGATATCCTCATCAATTTAGCTAAGTTAGTAATTTGATGCAGAAATTTTCTTGAATTTTTTGTTATTGTTCTTTTTAAAACCAACAGTTTTTTAAAAAAAAAACCATTTATAATAAATGCTTGTCCTAAGAAAAGCATGTCTGTTTGACTGGTTAGAATTTATTGTACATTTGATGACTCTATAATCTTTGGTTAGTATATAACTCGTGTCCCTTTTAATTAATTCATAAATTAGCACACAGAACCGACTTTGAGCACGAAGGTCCCTTTCTTTCAACATATAATAGAATATATTTGTGCTGATTGGCTCAAATAACTCCCTGTACAATTACTTCTGAATCATCTTTTCTTACTTGTACTGTGTCGAATTTAAATTCTGCAATTTTAGAACTGCTGTTTCAGTAATTACTATCTCCTCATAATGATCTCATAGTGAACTCATTACTCTACAATGACTTAAAATAGAATGTTTTAATTTGTGGATAAAAGACTAAACAAACTAACACTTTGACTCTGAAAGGTCTTCATCTGATGAGAAACAAAAGCAAAATATACTATAAACCTCAAAAATCCTTATGAAAGCAAGATGTCAAAATGGTTATTTGGCAGACATGGCTTTCATGTCTCTCTTATTATTGCTCTTGTCCATAATAAATGTACCCATTAAAAAAAACTATAAATCTAACTTGTTCCTACTCTCATTTCTTTTTGCCCATATAAGACTCACCTTAAAAAATTGTTTACATTTTAAAATATTTTTGCAGTTGTGTTCTCAGTACCGTACACAAGATGAGCCAGCATACTGTGGTTTGACATCTTTAGTTATGGCACTCAATGTTTTGGAAGTTGACCCTGGAAGAATCTGGAAAGGTAGTGTAGAAATGCTGTGTATTACCAGTTGAAAAAGAAAATGAAACCAAGAGAGATGAAATAGAACAAAAAAGGGGAGTGTTGAATGAGGGTGGAATTAGCCAGAGGTAAAAAAATAAAAATATTAAGAGAAGCAAAATTTGTGGTAAGATAAGATTGTATTTTGTATTTTTTTTTTAATGATGTGACTGCTGAACAAATACTTCTCTTTCAAATATCAATCATATGTCTCAACAAGGATCATGCCTCTTAAAAGCCTCTTTTATTGTACAAGAATTGTTAAAAAAATATCTGACCTTAATTTTTCACCTCGGAAATAAATAAATCACAGGAGATGTCCTCTGGTGTGGGGGTGTATTGGACCCTCATGCACATGCATTAATTTTTTTCCCTGCTCATAGAGTGTATCATTCACTGGCAGTCAGCCTGTGAGTGATTGTGTGTAAGAATATCAGTTGGATTATCATTTATAACGAAATGATGGAACAGCTTAAGTATCGGTATTGCATCAACTTTTGCCAAAGATGGGTGATCCCAATTGAAAACTATTCTGAAGATTCAATGAGCTGTGGTGGAGAGTAAATTGTCCGTACTCAACAAGTTAAAATAATGAAGTCATTGAACGAAACTAAACTTTAGTCATGCAAAGTCACCATTCTAGAACTTAAATGATGAGGTGGTGATAAGCATAGGTTTGGTACACTCCTTTTTGTCTGAGGATTTAGTTATACAAAGAGTATCAGCAAAATTTGTGCTGAAGATGCTAATGATGGAGCAGAAGCAACTCCATTTGGAAGTCTTGCAGGACATTGTGAGCTATGGTGATGAGTCATTTGTTTATGGGTACATTTCTTGCCTGTCTGAAAATGCTGCTAAAAGGGATCCATTTTGAGCTACAAGAAAAGGCATTATGTGGAGTACAACAGCCCAGCTATATTCTGTTCCCAAAGAGGGCTTCCAGAAATGCTTCCAACAATGGCTGACAGCTGGAAGAAATGTGTGCAATTCCAAGGAAAGTAATTTAAAGGAGATTATGGTTTCAGACATCCTGTTGAAAAATTGTATATTTTCCGCCCAAGGTTGAATCATTTTTTTAGCAGCCCTCATACTGTATTTTGTCATTTCAATTGTTGATTCCTTTCATATCATTCCCTTAAGCTGTCTAATATATTTTCTCTCTTTCCCTTTTTCTCATGAACTTTCTTTTTTCCTTAGTTTCTTTTAGAGCATCATCCTTATTTTTAGCCAGCAAGGGAGCTTTTAATACTCATCTGCAAAAAACATTGATGCTGTTTTCAATAATTTTCTTGTTCTCTGTTCAATATAATAAAGAACATTAAAATACGCAGATTAAATTCAATTTTTAATAGCTAACTATTGCAATGAATTTGTGTTATCAATTATTTCAATGTAAGCTCTGCTCTCCAGGACCATGGCGATGGTACCATGAAGATATGCTCGATTGTTGTACTCCCTTACAAGTGGCTAGAGAGAAAGGCATTAACATGGAGCAGTTCACATGTCTGGCCAAGTGTAACAATCTAACTGCATTTGCCAAGTCAGCTTCGGATATTACTTCAGCCAGTGAACTTCGAGCTGAGGTAATTTATTTCTCTGAAAGTCACTTTTATTCCTGAAGCATATGATTTTTGTTGTACATCTTTATTTTGAACTACTGTTTTTGTTATTTTTTCTTCTAATTGGAAAAATGGTACCCAGCTGCAGTGAAAAAGCTGATTAGATTGGAATGAAGGTTTATGTCTTTAAGTGCATGAAGTATATGTTGTTAGTGTGTATATTTTACAATGATGAATGGCACATAGTAGGCTAGCATCATGCCAGGCCACCTTACTTTCCTAGAAATGCTAGCTGTCAACATTATACCGGACTGCTAGCAGCAGGGTTAGTGAATCAGAGCTGACCAATACCTCACTTCACTTCCATATAGTAAAAAAAAAAAGTAAAGTACCCCCGTCACGCCAAGTTGCGGTGTATAGGGAATATGGTGTTAGTGACCATAAATTTTACAGACCTTCGGCACATGATTTTTGGGGTAATGTGGTTGGTATTACGTCCCGTGCCGCTTTACTTTTCCAGAAAAAAATCTGGTACCCATTTAAGGCTGGGTGAACCCGGAAGCCGTCATTTGGGATCGAATCCTACCCCTTGTCCTTTGTAGTCCAGTTCATTAACCACTGAGCTATCACGGCTCCCCACTTCCATAAGGTCGATCTAAAGATGGAGAACAGCTATATCTCTCAATGAACAGGTATAATGTTTCAGATTGTAGTGTGCTCGCCCTTAGCTGTATCAAAACATAACAAATGTATCTTGCAGAGCAATTAAGATGATAGACCAGAGCTAAACAATTCAAAGACACAGGACTACCAATAATGCAGAGTGAAGTGTAGGATGCAATTCAACACATGAAAAGAGGCAAAGCTCCAGGTCCCAGCAATATAACAATCAAAGAGATAAATGCATTAGGAGAGCTGGGAGTACAAGTCATAACAAAACTACTCAATGACATATATAAGACTGGACATATACCCGAAGATCTACTAAAGTCTATCTTTGTATCCATACTGAAGAAGTCATGCGCCACTGATTGTGAAGACCATCACACTATTAGTCTCATGAGCCATATGACGAAAATATTACTAAGAATCATCATGAGACGTGTAAGGAACAAAATAAAACCAGAAATAAGTGAGGAACAATGTGGATTTGTGGAAGGAAAGGGCACCAATAATGCAATATACATCTTAAGAACATTGATAGAAAGTGCTATAAAGGTAAAGAAAGATCTATATACGTGCTTTATAGACTACACTAAAACATTTGACAAAGTGAAGCATGTGGAAATAATCAATATGCTGGAGAAATTAAACATTGATGGCAAGGATCTGCGAATCATAAAAACCATGTACTGGCAACAAACAGCAGCTATACGAAATAGCAACCAAACAGGACAATTTCAGTTTATAAAACGAGGAGTCAGACAAGACTGTGTTCTGTCGCCGGATTTGTTTTCACTTTACAGCAAACATATGAGATCAATAGTAGACAAAAAAGGAATTAAAGTCAATGGTCACAACATAAGTAATTTACAATATTCGGATGACACAGTCTTAATAGCAGAGACAGAGAATGAACTACAAGAAATGATAGACATAATAGTAATAGAAAGCAATAAGAAAGGTCTCAGTCTGAATAGTAAGAAAACAGAAGTAATGGTCATATCGAAGAAACAATCATCACCATCATGCAGCATAAAAATAAACAAGACAAATCTGAAACAAGTGCAACATTTGAAATATTTGGGCACAATAATAACATCAGATGGGAGATGCACTACAGAAATAAAAAGCAGAATAGTTCAGGCCAAAATAGCATTTCAGAAAATGAAAAATATCTTATGCAACCAATCTATGTCAATAGAAATGAGAAAGAGAGTTGAACACTGCTATATAGAACCAATTCTGACCTATGGAAGTGAACCATGGACAGTAGACAAACATATGAAAAGATTATTAGAGGCCACAGAGATGGGATTTTTCAGATGAATGTTGAAAGTTCCCTGGACAGCTAAACAGATCAATGAGGAAGTTCTCAAAGAAGCCAACACAAAAAGGGAGCTCATAAAAGACATCAGAAAGAAATAATCAACATTTTTTGGTCGCATCATGAGAAGAGGAAAGTTGGAATACTTGGTTACAACTGACAACATAAAAGGAAAGAGAAATCGCAGATGACAAAGAGAGAAAATACTGGATAGCTTGGTGTCATGGCATGGACAACAATCAACAACAAAACTGATACGACGCACTGTAGATAGAAGATTGTGGCAGGACATGATCGCCTACGCCAACTGGTATGGCACATGATGATGATGAACTGATAGATGACACATATTTGAACATTTTGAAATTGTGTCTTTTATTAGTGCAAGTATGTTATGTGAACATGTAAGCATGCTATTTTCTCTATTTTTTTTTTTCATTCTCCTTTGTTTTTAAGCCCATTTGGAAAGGTAAGCTAATAAAAAAAACTGAAGAATTTGTATGAACAGAAATTGTAAATATCCAGAATGGTATAGATACAACAGTATTCAAATATAGCTGAAATTCAACATGGAATATTTGTATGAAGAAAATAAAGTTTCAACTCTAGTGTTTAATTATAATTCATTTTATGTTTGATTTAGATTAAAAGTGCAACTCAGAGAGATGATATTGTGTTTGTGGCCTCCTACTCCAGAAAGATTCTTGGCCAGTCAGGAGATGGTCACTTTTCTCCTATTGCTGGGTATGATCTGGTGTCATATAACTTTATTTAACTTTTGGGTGTTGTTTATTTTGGATCGCTAGGTAGGAATTATTTAAATTGTCTATTATTAGCGTGGTTATTCAGGTGAAGATATATTTTATAACAATTAATGTCATAACAGAGGACAGATCAACAGAGTTTCGGAGGAGGGGTTGGGAGGCTCATTTCTATATGTGGAATACTGACATTTAAGATACTAACTCTAGTCGACCCAAAGCAAACAAAAAATGGGTACTTGATCTTTGGCCAGGGAAGGAAAGGGATCTGAAAATAGAGCATTGGATCATCATCGAGTACCGAGCCTGCTGGCGTAAGTGATCATGTCTCTCCACAACCTTCGATCTCGACAGTTATTTATCATTTCTGTTGACCTTCTGCCAAGCCATTGCTTAAGCTGTCTGGTATTTTTTCTCTTTGCTTCCCTCTATCTCTTCGTCTTTTAAATTTTTTAGTTGTTACAATATACTCCAGTTGATCTCTTCTCATTACATGGCCAAAAAATGATGATTGTTTCTTCCTGATATTTGAAATTAGCTCTCGTTTTACTTTGACCTCTTTCAGAACATTTTCATTACTCTTCTTAGCTGTCCAAGGTATTCTCAATATTCTTCTGTAAAAACACATTTCTACAAACTCCAGTGATTTTCTTGTCTGTTGTCCTATTAGCATTGGATAGTTTTCTAAAAAGGTGTATCCAAGGTTAGGGAGGATCTACATTTAAGTTCCTGATAGCATCACTGCTAAAATTTACCATTTAGTTCTCTGTGTGATGTTTTATTATAGCCTCTTTGTAGCTGACCAAACTATTTGAAGATGAGGGGTGAGCAGTGATTTTCTTTGCAATTATTATTTACATAACTATGAAAGCTAAATTATATATTTCTTTTTTGGTCTTCTTTGTCCTTACAGAAGGAATATATTTTATTCATTATCACTGCTTCCATATTGAATAACTTTTTTTTTAAATGACAAAATTACATTAAAATATTGCAGTAAAATTGTGAACTTCCTAGTCCGTGTTACATTTCATTTGTAATTGAGATTTGTAGTAGCTTTGAGTTCAATGTTCCCATTTTTCACTGCCATTGTTTATACTATACTTCTATTTGTGCTTTATTTATATTTGTTAATTCCTAGATGAGTCCATTGAGACTGGTTAAACATAATCATTTTGTATCCAGTTAATTTATTGATTATATATAAATTAATTTCAGCAATAATTAATTTATAAATAGGATTTAAGATGGCGTCCGAGCTAGACATGTTTGTTGCTATGCCATGTGTATTTCAATTAACAAGGATAGCAAAGGAATCATACGCTGATAGCAGTTCTCCTGCATGACACCTGTGATTGTTTTTATTTCATCGATGATGTTTGTGCAATTTCATTGATAGGGATTGGATGGTTTTTTTATTCATTGCAGACTAAATGTACGTTGACCCTTCTTCGATAATGTAAACAATGGGGCTATGGGAGTAAACCCCGAAGAAAAATCCAGAGATGGAGTCCCTAAGGCAGTTCAGTGTTGATTTCAACATTGCTCTGGTAACTCCTGCGACGCAGTTGGCACCAATCTGTTCTTGCCCTGCTAGACCTTTGGACCGCTCGGCTGCGTGGAGAGAAGAAACATGTTGCATGGACAACAAATTGTCTGTTTCTTTTTCTACCCAAGCTCACGCCCTGGAGAGGATCATTAGTGTCCTCCTGTATGGCAGTGAATCTTGGGCAACTTATGCAAAGCAGGAGAGGAGGGCTAAATACATTCTATATGCGATGTCTGCGCCATATTTATGGATACCTGGAAGAATAAAGTGATAAACGTGGAGGTCATGACTCGCTGAGGCCTTCTGAACGTATACACGGTGTCAAACAATGTAGGTTACACAGGCTTGGCCACTTACACCATATGAAAGATGGCCGCATACCGAAAGATATACTCTATGGTCAACTAGCTGATGGTAAAAGAACTAGGGGCATCCAAAACATTAATTTGTAGACGTGTGTAAACATGACATAAACCCTGTAGCCTGGGAAGAAATAGCTGCAGACCACAATTTTTGGAAACACACTCTAAAGCTCCAACTCAAACAAGAAGCAGACAGATTTATAGAAAAAGGGAATACATGGCGTAAAGAAAAAAACATTTCTAGGGGCGCTGAAAAATCCATAGTCAACTATGACTGACGGAGGCTACTACTATATAATTTATGGAATTAGAGCAGATAACTTTATATACCATTGTGAATTTTTATGTGATAATCAACAGTTTGCGAACAAAAGGGTTTTAAAAAGGATATTTAAATGTAAATAAATGACCAGATTATTAAAAATTTAGTGACAATATGTTTTCACATCATAGAGTCGATTTGAACATGCTTGGAAGAGAAATGCTTCTATAAAAGTAAGTAAAGTAAAGTACCCCTGTCACACCAAGTGGCCAATAGGGAATATGGTGTTAGTGACCATAAATTTTATTGACTTTCGGCACATGATTTTTGGGGTAATGTGGTCGGTATTACGCCCGTGCCGCTTCACTTTCCCAGAAAAAATCCGATACCCATTAAAGGCTGGGTGAACCCGGAAGCCGTCGGTTGGGATCGAACCCTGTCCTTTGTAGTCCAGTTCACTAACCACTGAGCTATCGCGGCTCCCTTGCTTCTATAAAAGAGGCTACTTTAAAGTTCTTTGTTTTCTTTACTCTTTTTCAATATCTTGCAAGATTGTGTGCCTGACAAATAAAATATATAACCATACCACTTTAGTGTGTATTTGAATTTATGTCATGAAAATAAGATTTAATGGTGAAAAATGAGAACCAACATTTTAGAGGTGAAATTTTTTTTTGTAAATTTAAAGTTTTAACAAAATTTTAATTTTTGATTTTCATTCATACTGTTATGGTTTGGGTAAAATGAAATGGAAGTAAATTCTCCTTTCAGTATCTTTGATATCTGCAAACATACAGTTTAGCTGATTTTTCAAATCCCTTCTGTTTGGCTAACTGTCTGCAATGAAATAAGTAATTTGTCATTTTCTGTGCATTTTTATATCTGTGTTTTATTTTTGTTCCGTAACTTAATTAACTATTAATTGCTTAATTTTTTTATTCAGCTTTCATGAAGAGCGAGATTTGGCTTTAATTCTGGATACTGCAAGATTCAAGTATCCACCCCATTGGGTCCCTGTAGAACTACTACTGGATGCGATGAGACCTAATGATCCAGATACAGGTTAGTGTTCTCCATATTAGATTTATACTGAGAAAAATATGTACTGGACCATTAATGATTGATTATCCTGAAGAATCATCTTCACAGGACTCTTGGCAAGCCCATAGGTACTCAGTTCCCTTTAGCAAACAATGAAGGTTATGCATACTGATAATTTTAATGTTATAGCTAAATGGTAGGCTTCAAGATAATTTATTTTTATAGTGTTTCACAATCAGTAGTCTTAGTAACAGAATTGTAAATTGCAGTCATATCCTCCAATAGATGTGTAATGAATGCCTCAATTCTCTTTCCTCTGTGCATGATTAAGGTCTCTACCACTGTGCCTTTCACTCTTTTGTTGTTATCTCATTTTTGTTGTTGTTGCACTATAGCCTCAAGCAGAAACCCTTTGACTCATGAGTGTGATGGGTCATGATGGCTTTCATGATATTCCTGGCTTTACTGAAGAACTTGGAGTTTGTCTAATTCCAGACTATGGCTGGAAAACTGTGTGGCTTGTCCTGCCTAGAGTTACAACAATACTAGGTCTTCCACATGTGTTTAAAAACCACCACTATGACGAAACATGGCGATTTATTCCTGATTTGTGTTTGTAACCCTATGCTCTAGTCATGAGTACAAATGCGTGAAAGACATCGCCAATGGTAGCTATCTTTTTAGATAGCTCAGTTGGTCGTGTGCTCTAACATTTGATTTTCATGGCAAGGCGCTATGCTAAGGAGTAGTTAGGATTTTTTTATTCTTTTCCAGTGTTGTGAACATCCCCTTCCCCTGAAATGATTTGCTGAACTGTTGGAAGTTTCCCTCCACAATTATTTTCATTTATTATTTGTTTCCATATTATTATTTGTTTCCATATTATTTGTTTCCATATTATTATTTGTTTCCATATTATTATTTGTTTCCATTAGCCAGCCTGTTTTGACACAGGCTGCTACCAAGGGAGGCTGACTAGCAGGTTAACTCTTTCAGGACCAGAACAGGAAACACGTTATTTTAGGTTTTGGACCAGATTAATTTTCCTGTTTCAAAAAATTTCACCAAATACTTTTTTCATTTGACTACTTCACACAATAATTTAGATAAATGTGATATGTGTTATACATCACTGGAAAGGAAAATGGATACAGGCAATGAAAATAACAATATATTTATATTATGTGGTTATTTGTAGGAATAATTATATTTTTTAAAATATAAAATATTCAAGGTAGATAATTTTAAATTCAAAATATTGTAATTCACTTACCTTTTTCGATGTTTATAATAAGTGTTGATATCCATTTATTTTGAAATATTACACAACATAATCCAAATTCCTCCAAAATACAGTTTATTTGATTAATTTATATCCACAAATAACGAAATTATATACATTTTTGTAAATGATTCCAGAATGAAAAATAATATAAATTTATGTGACATCAGAACAATATTATTTACAAGTCAAGTTTATTATTTTTATTTACAGAACTAGACTTATTTTGTGTGATATGTCCCTAAAGTACCAGTTTCATTATCAGAATCACTACTACTCGATTCCTCTGAAGCACTGATAGTGCTGGAATAGAAGGCATCCATTAGCTAAACCTAAGCCAGATCATCTTGCCTTTTTAGCATAACTTTTACTAATATTGCAACCCATTTTCTGGCGTTCAAACTCTGAAAGCATGCAGTGTAACAGGAAGTGAGAACTCTCCTACATCCAGAAATCAAGTATTGGGTGAAATAAAAAACCCAAAATCAGTGAAAACAAAACAAATATTAATCTACACTCGTCAGAGCCGAATTTTCCGATAATGGTTAGAAATAACACTATTTATCGAACCGACGTGTCGGATAATAGTCCTGAAAGAGTTAGGCTAGGTCATGGTCAACGGATAGGCCGCTTATGCAACTCTTGATGTAGATGCCTGAGCTCCCCCATCATCTCATGCTTGGAGTATTAGCAGCATATGCTCTATGTCTTATAGAACCAATTCTGCCTTCAATCCCTATCCAGATTTTCCTTCCCTAACACTTCTGGTCCATCTGTGAACACTGCTTCAACATATTCCAGTTATCAACTGTTGAATTTCTAGATTTCTTTTTCTACTGTATCAGTTTGTACATTCTCCGTCCAGAGTGATAACTCAGTGGTAATGTTTACTCACTCCAGTATTGAACCTACAAATATAAGGTAAAAGAGGCAGACCAAAACTAATATGGACGAGTAACATCAAAAGATGGACCTGCACTATAAAGCAAGAGAAAGCGGAATGGCGCTCCATGATAGCCAACCTTTGATGCGGAAATGGCACTCGATGATGATGATGATGATTGAACCATCACCTTTTGTCAATGTCTTCCAATGTAGTCTCTAGCCCCATAATTTTTTTTGCTTGTGCCATCCATGACTTTGATATCCCTTTCTTCAATTAGGGTACCTATGAGATGAAATGATACAAAAGAATCTTTCTAACATCACAGAATACCAAATTGACTGATTTTCTTTTTAACTGCCAAAGATTCTTAACAAACGTGGTGTGCCACAAGAGACCACTTTTTTCCATTATCTGAAATGCCTAGATGGGGGACTGGTTGGTCTTGAGACAAGATGCCTCGAGACAGAGAGGTTGTGGGTTCAAATCCTAGCTACACCGGTTGGGATTTTTAATTATGATTTCTCTCTGCGGCAACCACCCCTGGTCTCAGCAGCGAAGCCCGGCTTGAAATGTCAATTACTTATCGATGGAAATAATATGAGCACCTCCGAAGTCGGAGTTATCTGCCTGTGCGGCGAGGGACCCTTGTGCACATGGTTGCCAGGGAAAAAATGGATTAACACGCAAAATTCAGTTCCTAGTCTCTAGGGACTTCATCAGAGGTCAAAGCTGGCGAACAAACAAACAAAAATTGTCTAGATGTATGATTGCACTGCTCAAAAACTGAGGAAGGGTAGCCAAGATGAAAATTCCCACCACCTATAGCAGGATTTAAACCCTGCACTTTCTTGTTCAGAGGCTGATGATCTAGACCACACAGTTCCACTCCTAAATATTTAAATGTTTAGCAGTATAATTTTAACATTGTAAAGAATGTCCTTTTGTTAAACAAACTACTTACTATAAACACATTTATGCAGGACGACCCAGGGGTTATATCCTTCTCTCCAGTTCTGGAAGTTGGCCAGCTCTTTTGCTTTTTCGGCCATCATGTGCATTCACTGTCGACACAAAGAAGGGAAAACTCGATTCCCAGCTAATAGATTTTACCAAAGAATGGGCGCGGTAAGTATTCTAGACTTGTTATGTAGCAGGGTAGTAGGAAGGATAGACTGTAGAAGGTGTATATTGTAAGATAAGTTACTGAGGAAAGTACTAAAGTGGGAAATAGAACATAGTCACACTCAGGAAGGTAATTAGATGAGCACAGAAAAAGTGAGGATAGAGAGGGAAATAAATAGTACATGATACATTATAATGAACAAGAAAGCATGGAGCTCAGCTGTCTTTCACTGATATCTTAGTTAATTAAAATTGTTGTTTCTTTCCAGAAAGATAAAATACACATACTTTTAATAAACATTCAACATGATTAGAAGACGCTGTGTGTTAAAATATAGAAACTTAAGTGCTTAAAAATATAAATTTCTCCCTGGAAACTCAGATTTGCCAATCTTTGATCTCTTTGTTACAAGCATTAACTACTAAAATATCATTTACATATATCGCATATAAATATTTAATATAACTATTTTTTTTTTATTGAATTTTGTGTCTGATGTCACAAATTGAAACCACTCACACAAAGTGTCTACTATAAGAATGAAGGAAATGTGCTAGATTTAGAACATCTTCATCTATAAATGATGCACAATCTCCAAGATTGGGACCAAAATGTCATTTTAAGATTAAAACAAACAGCTGTGGAGAAAAGACAAAAATATTTGAGCAACATTCTGAATGAGAGAAGCTAGATAAAGATATATTTTTTATATCTGGACTGAGCTAACAGATATAAGGGACAGAGCTAGTTTAGTGAAGGAAGTTTATATTCAGAATAAGTTGACAGTACTGTTTTCAGTACTTTGATAGATCTAGGAAGATATAATAAATGAAACACTTAGATAGCATAGTAGAAGGAATCAGAATTCTCATCAGTATAATAGTTTAGAAGATGTTACGAGTCAAATTGGGTTCAGGAATAAGGTTTATTGTGTTTTATGTTATGGACTGTTTCGGAATGGCATGCATTACATTATTTTGACATATATAATGTTGTTTGAGATTATTAGGGCCATTAATAAACATATGGTGAATTAGACATTTAATTCTATATTGGTTTTTACAGTTCAATTGAATTCTTGACTTAAATATGTGTTTTAATATTGACTACATTCTTTCAAGATCTGAAGATGGTATCCATCTTTCATTTAGACCAGATGAAGCCTTTGAAAGCTATATGTAGTCTTATGTGTGTTTTATGTATGTAGGTGTAATTAGATTTATATAAATAATATATTTATTTTAACATTATGTTATAGTGAAATGTAAATAAAGTAACACTTTCAATGTGGTCCTTTTCTTTACTAGGTGGCTTGGTTCAAAAATAAAGAAGCAGGATGATTGTAAAACGGTGGTTCACCAAGCCTTATCCTTCCTGCTTGAAATGAAGGCCAAAGGTCACTTCCTGATTAGCATGTTTTGTTTAACGCTGCCATTTGTACGCATGAAAGGTGTCGGTGCTGGATACCTTGTTGAGTGTTCTCATCTAAGTAAGGGACTGACAGAAATGACATGCGCCATTAAAAGCCTGGTAACTGAGCTTGAAATGACAGACACATTTAAAGCTGTTCAAGAATTCTTTAGCACAAAGTCATCAGATGAGGTTGGAAATTTTCTGAATCTGATTAAAGGAGAAGAAGGATGTGTGAAAGAGCATAACCCTGATGATGTAGCTTCAGCTTGTTGTAGTACTAGCTGTTGCAACAAACCTTCCAGTGAGTTTTCTGTTAACTCTGACAGTTCTTTCAAACTAAGGAGTGTAAACTCATCAGATGATTGTAAAAGCTGTGAAGGAGCATTACTCATAGGCCCAGAACACGCAGCAACTCTATTTCTCTCGGCATGGCCACACACAACGTTTGTTTCAAGCGGGGCCACACAAATGGACACGGGAGATGAGCTGAGCTGTCGCTCACAGTGCAGTTCTTCTTTAGAATCAACAGCTGTTTGTAATAATGAACAGCACAACAGTGAATCAGATGGCAAAGTTGGGAAGTTATTGATGGAGTTCATTTCCTCAGATATCAACAAAACCGGCCTTGAACATGTTAAGGCAGAAATTGGTACCATAAGGTTCAAACTGAGAGAGGTGATGAAGTATCATAACCCAGAATTCTCCTCGTTCTGTTGTAGTCATAATTAAGTTAAACAATTATTATGGTTATAGTCACAGTGACCTAATTTATTTAATGTACATTTTTTGTTTTCTTTACTAATCCATATATTTTATTATATGTGTTATATACTATAGACGTAGCACTAATGTGTCTAAATTATGTTTTGAAATTTATTCCATGTTCACTAATTATTACCTTAAGGTTTTTGTCCTGTATAATACAATTTCATAGGAATCCTATTTGAACCCTTGAACTTTTCATTACATTGGATATAGTTTTATCTTAATCATAGATTACAACACCTCTCCATGAGTCATGTTTTTACAATATGTTTGTCAAAATGATGAACCCTAGTTGTTACATTTGGAGTTTGGAAAATAGTATTTTCTTTGAACTTTTGCTACAAAACTTTGTGTCTATCCAAGAAGAAACACAGGAAAGGGATGCAGCAATCATTTGCTGGCTTAAATTCAATTTATGGCCTGAAATTCGGCTACCGGAGGTTTTATGTTCTCTATTGACATGTCATCCATCATTCCAGCCCTATGTTTGACTTCCCTAGTGTCGTTCGTTGCCTATCCTGTGTTACAAAGGTTTGTTTGATGTCTCGCCGACATCCAAAGAGATTTCCCCTGTTATATTAGAAAAAAAATGAACTTCTTGAAAATTGGCCAAATTTATTTTTTTTTTAAACTAAAAGAAAAACAACCCCATTTTTACGATAGCTTCATACTTTTTACGTAACGCACATTGGTCCAGCATCAAAAGAAACAAAACCAACACTCAGGGGTCACCAGCAGCAATAATCAAGGAGGTATAGGAAGGGGAGAAATGTTTGCCCACTGCAAACTGTTGAATTCGAAGAGTTTTTGTATTTTGAGTTCATAATTTTTACGGTTGTGTCATAATCTTACGTTAAATATGTTAATTTTCCTTATCACATCCCATGTTTGGGATGCACATTTTTTTTTCTTATTAGAATTTTACTAAGACAGAGTCTCTCTTTTTATCTTAGAATACTTCTCCATCTTATAACTCTGTGGATCATCTTCATCTTGTAACTTTGTGGGTCATCTTCATCTTGTAACTCTGTGGATCATCTTCATCTTGTAATTCTGTGGATCATCTTCATCTTATAACTCTGTGTGTCATTGGGGAAATACTGACATACTTCATTAGCCTTCTCCATTGATCTCTATCCAGTTTTTCTTTGTGAAATCAAGTCCTGTCCATTCTTTTATGTTGTCTTCCCATCTCTTCTTTACCTCCTCTTTTTCCTCCTTTCACAATATGACAGTGGCTTGGTTTAAGAAAAAAGAGTTAAAATGTTCATCCCCAAAAAGATCATGGGAAAAAAATTATATAAAATGTAAAATAGTTGTTGTGACTATGTACTCTGTTTTAATTATCCTTTTTTTTCCAATTTGACAGAAAAAATTTTTCCAGTATTATTGCTTATGATACTTGTCATTTATGTACAGTTAACTGAAAATAAAAAATCTGTTCATGTAAAGTGTGATAAATTTAGCAGTCTTAGTTTAATATCTACAAGAACATATATCTTTCTTTGCTCTGTATATTGTGTATTAATTTGAATGTTATAGAAATGTTAAATAATGAAGGATCTTTCTGAAAACACTGAATCTTTGTTTTGAAGTTATGAAGATTTATCTTTAAGCAATTACTTTCAATTTTCAAGTATTGAACAGAACATGCATAATTATGATTCTGGTTTTATGGAGAATGACTTATTTTTATAATGGATGTAAGTTTTGCATTTGCTGTTTTATATATATATATATATATATATATATATATATATATATATATATATATATATATATATATATATATATATATATATATATATATATATTTATATATATGGCCTGTACTACAACCGGCATAAATGTCCATAACAGGCATACATGAAACATTTCCAAATAAAAGATACTGTTAAGACTGCGCTCTTAAGATGTAAGCTTAATAGTTTCAACTGTTTGAAATAAAATTAACATACTGGTTACTATATTCATTTTATTATACAAGTCTACTACGTTACTAGAATATGATCTTTTCTTTTCACTTATTTACCTCTTTGCATGTCAAGGGAGATACAAAGTTCTGGTTCTTGCCATTCTGGTAGCCTCATCCATTGTCAATAGATGTTATAGTGATTCTTAAATATTGTCTTTCCATCTTACTCATCTAGGTCTGCTGTGCACTCTTCTACCATCTCCTTCTATAATATATGTTTTGTATGGTATAGAATGGAGTCACAATAGCTCAGTGGTTAGTGAACTGGACTACAAAGGACAAGAGGTAGGGTTCAATCACAACCGACGGCTTCCGGGTTCACCCAGCCTTAAATGGGTACCGGATTTTTTTTCTGGGGAAAGTAAAGCAGCACGGGCGTAATACCGACCACATTACTCCAAAAATCATGTGCTGAAGGTCTGTAAAATTTATGGTCAATAACACCATATTCCCTATATGCCACTTGGCGGGACGAGGCTCTTTACTCTTTCTATAGTATAGAATCTCTTGGCATTTTCTTCCACATGAGCAAACAAATTCGTTTGTTGCCTCTAAAATATGATTAGTACACTATTTACCAGAAATAAAGCTTAGTTTTCTTACTTGGGTCAGCAGACATAAAATAAAGAAAGACTAAATTACAAAGTAAAGTGGAGTTGATAATGTTCTTCTATTATATTAAGTTGTGTTGCTAAACATTTTCTTTTTGAGAAATTGTAGAAGCAGTTAACATAGGGGAGACAATTCAGAGTATTTAATATTTTAGAGCTTTGATATGTTTTGATGCAAACAGTGCTTCTGTGATTTAAAAAAAAAAAAGTAGAGTATGAGACAGTTACTTGCAACAAGTCCACTTGCTGATTCAAAGAGAATCATCTTTGTAAATAAACAGACGCTAGTATACAGCATTAGTAGTTGACTTGATAAAAGCTGATAAAACATTGGGTAGTAGCATAGATCTGAGTGTTGCACAATGCACATCTCAGTGAACACTGTAACACTGACATATGATGTCATAAAATAAACGTAGATCAAACATTGATTTTTCTTATAACATTTATTATTATGATAAATTGTTAATATTTTTTTCATACCGTAAGACTTTGAGTTTTAATTATTGACAAATATTTTTACATTTAAAATGTTTTGTCATTCTATTATTTTTTTTCTTTTCTCTCATTTTCACAAGGAATATTTTTTTTCTCTCTCTAAAGTAACATATACTTAGTTAAGTGTTTGAAACTGTTTTTGTTGCTGTTAATAAAATATGAATGATAGTGTAATTTATGATGGATTTTTAGATTCACTGGTACTCATTTTGAAGATTTTTTTTTTTATTGCTTTTAAAGAGATAATTCTTTGTTCCAATTTGTTTGTTTAGCTTTAAAGATTAATGTTAATCTGTTTTTAATTTATGGACCGCATGCTTCTTAGTTTCAGCATTAAATTTTTTAGTAAAGAGGCATTAAAATAATTAGCTATCTAGTCTCAGCTTAGATTGGATATCTGTCCTGGCATTAAAATTGTGTTGTCTCCTTTATTTTCTTCTTCAACTTGAGTCTATAATAGTTTTATATCCCTTAAAAAACAACATATTTGTTCATCTTTTGATATTGTGAAGGCTTTTATTTCTCATAGGGTTTCAATAGTTGCTCCCTTTGTTCTTTGGTTTTTTTCTGAAAATTAACAGGTTTGACCTGTCTCAGAACTTTGATGTTTATGATTTGAGTGATTTAAAAAAATGAAATTATCATCCTCTGATTTATAGAACTGTATACAAATTTATTGAATGCTGCCAAGTTTACTATGTACTTTAATTTGTCACAATCTGAACTAATTTCATTGTAACTATACTCATGCTTTCTTTAGTAACATTTGTTTGTATTTACATCAATTATATAATCTTCTGGCAAGGATTCCTAGGTTGATCACTTGAACCTCCAAAAAAAGTGAAAATGGAAATTAATTCAATAGATTACTACAATTGTGCCAGACACATGCAGTGCTTTTTATAATTCCTAGTGCCAAGGAGTACGGGTTCAATCCTGCTTCGAACCATATATTGTTCTTTGTTTTTTCTGTTGTTGTTTATTTGTCATTTTTTCTGAGTGCTATAAAAACATAACTCTTCCTCTCATGATAAAAATCATTGATTCCAAGTGAAGAATGTCCACTGTCTGTGGTGGGATATGAGTCTGGGACCTTCCTGTTCAAAGATTGCCATGTTACCTCTAGACCTCCCAGTTCCCCCAAAGTTTGTACAGATGGTCAAACTGAGCCATTACAAACTTCAGAAATGGTTACTATATTCATTTTATTATACAAGTCTACTACGTTACTAGAATATAATCTTTTCTTTTCACTTATTTACCTCTTTGCATGTCAAGAGAGATACAAAGTTCTGGTTCTTGCCATTCTGGTAGCCTCATCCATTGTCAATTGATGTTATAGTGATTCTTAAATATTGTCTTTCCATCTTACTCATCTGGGTCTGCTGTGCACTCTTCTACTATCTCCTTTTATAATATATGTTTTGTATGGTATAGAATGGAGCCACGATAGCTCAGTGGTTAGTGAACTGGACTACAAAAGACAAGAGGTAGGGTTCAATCACAACCGACGGCTTACGGGTTCACCCAGCCTTAAATGGGTACCAGATTTTTTGCATTTTTAATGGCTTTGTTTTAAAAATATCTCTTAAGTCTTTTGACAACAGCAGTCAAGCAATGGTTAGTAAACTGCACTACTGGAGATAAGAGATCAGGTTTGATTAATGCAGACTACATTATATGATTTGTTTAAGGTGGGAGGGGGGTTGCTATTGCCATATTCTCTGTAAGATCACCAGATGGTGACATCATTCATTCTTCTTTGGCTATATCATCCAATCCGTTTTTGTGTTCAATTTCATGTTCTCAGAAATTATACAGAGAAATGAATTTGTAGTTGCTAGTATGTCCTCGCAATTGTGCCCAAAATTAATCTATCACTTGTCCTTCTTTGGGTCATATTCAAGCAAGGAAGTTGAGGCACTACTGTATATCAATTTCACCATTTATCATATAAATTTTTTTATTTTTTTTTTGGGTAGTGGTTGAGCTCTCACAACTGCCAACTTGCAATTAGTGACAATAGTAATCATTTGCAGACAGTGTTCATTTATAGACAATAGTATACACTGTTCAACTGCCATTCACTTAACACAAATTAAAAAAAAATTATATTCTAAATACAATTTTCATTTGCAGTAATCACTTTTATTATACAGTTTTCACTTTTGTTCACATATAATTAAGCGGAGTTTTTTCTTATATAAGAGGTCACAAAGATATATTTGTTTATGTTCAATGCGTAGTTTATTATATAAATTTAGTAGCTATGGACATCAGTTATGCTAAACATTAGTTTACAGTTCGGGTGCAGTAGAGAATGCATCGTTCTTCCTGGATCAATATGTTTCAGGAAATAAACATTTTTTAAAGTTTCTTTCTCTGGCCTTAGCTGTCTGCAGTAAATTTCAAGGGAAAGCAGCTGCCACCTTAAAAAATGCTAAAGATGATTCTTTATAATATCTTTATTTTCTAGTAATACTCACAAACAATAACAGCACAATGGATGATCTGATTATACAGCAGCTTTAGATTCTCCTGCAGGGGACCTTGGTGGCCTAGTTGGAAAAACCACCCGACTGGACTACCGATGTTTGGACAACCCGTGTTCGATTCCCGCTGGAAGCAGTGTGAGTTGTATTCGTCGTTGGATAAAAAAAATACCCCCGCAGTCAACCCAGTTGCTGGCAGAAATGGGTACCAGGGTAGTATTCTAGGATGGTGAGGAATGGTGTCTCTCATCGTGAGTTTCGATGCATGAAGCGGCACTATCCAGAAGTCTCTGAAAACTTCTGGATAGGCGGCCGAGCACATATGGATGGAAAATTGCTAATGTTAAGGCATCTATTCAAGTTTCGTACTTTAATTTTACCTTACTTTTAGATTCTACACTCAGAATATTTTACTGAACAATCAAATGTTTAGAAGATGACAAAACACACTCCTTAGTAACAGCTGTGTGCATATTTTAATGTCCTATCCTATACGTGGAACCAGTTTCAATGCAATCAGGAATTCCCCATATCTACTCCACTAATTGTCACAGCATTTCCCAAAATGCATCAGTAAATTCTGTTGACAAGGTCACTCCATTCACGTCCTACTCAGCTATGCAGGCACTGATTCCAAACCTCAGTCGCCTCTGGTGACGTGTGGCAGGTAACCATGGTTCTATTCTTTTCTCCCCTCACCATGGGGGCCCCAGTAGCCACACATTGGTCATATTCTCATGAAACCCATTCTAATAGAACTTTGGTCAATATGGTGGATAGGCGGCAGGAACCGTTGATGCTGAGTCTGAAAAGTGTTCCTTGTTACAGTTTCCTCATATTCCAAGTCTGGCTTGCTGCCAGAGCTACTGAGTTTAGTGCTCTTAACATGCTGTGAGCTGTGTTTTTCATCCAGATTGTGTTTCGATATTCCAATTGCTTGCAATGAATGATGATATCGTATGACGGACTGTTCTGTGCTGCTTGACCTTATGGCTTTTGGCCTGTGCTTTAGCTGCTATGATGGGGGATGCAGCTGCTTTTCTTTGTTTGGTTCCTTCAGTGAGATCAGTTTCAATTTCGGATGATTCCACTGACACGGGTGGTTGAGCAGTTATGGATTTTAATTCGTTTGCAGTGATACTGGGGCTTTCAACTAATCATAACCATTCTAATACAAAGATATGCTACCAAACAATCACCTACTGTGGGACTAACAGTTCTCCAGCACCACCCACATGCCATTACATGGTATTGCACTAGAGTTTGTATTATGATCATCGCTGCACACCAGATAAATCCATGGGTGCTCCTATATTTCCCTTGAGAGATATCCTTGTCCATATGCACAAACCCCACAGCATAGTATCCATGGTGTGGGTAGGTTTTTACTGACAATCTTGCCCAAGCTGCTGCCAAATTTATGGCCTGCTCTTTTTTATTTTAACTGCCATTGGTTCTTTGATGTGCATGAATGTTTCTGTTTATTGTTGTTAGACATTGGATCTCACTACCAGAGACCAGGGGAGGGTAATACCACGAAGAAAGCACAGATTAAATTTTCCTATTTTTAAAAAATAAATCATCACCACCAGTGGTGAGATTTGAATCCAGGTTTTTCCTGTCGAGAGACCAACATCATACCTCTGGATGTACCTTCCCTTGTACTAGAGTATGTACAAGGGCCCAAATTACATACTGTTTGGACGATTAAGTCATAATTAGCGTGAAATATAATTTGTTTTGGGATTGCACAATTCTCTTTCTACCCATCCTTGCTCATAGCTGAATTGTGCTTCATTTTAATGTAACTTATTTTGTCAATTTAACCTGTTATGCCTGTGTTTAAATAAAATTTCTTGAAAACAATTTGTATTTTGTATTCTATGAAACACTCAATACTAAAAAAAAAAACGTAAAGTGCTCTAGGAAATATCATGCATGAATTTTTTTTTTTGGGTTATGTGGTTAGTATTACACCCCTGTCACTTTACTTTCCCATAAAAAAAAATCCAGTACCCATTTAAGGCTGGGTTAACCTAGAAGTTGTTGATCAGGATCAAACCCGGCCTCTTGTCCTTAGTATTTTAGTTCACTAACCACTGAGCTATTGCGGCTCCCATGAAGCACTCAATACCACATGCTAATTTTTTTTTTTTATGTTATCACAAGAAATAGATTCATGCTTTACAAATTTTTCTGTTCTGATCATTGAATTAGTTTTTCTGCAGTTGAGATTCCCCCCCATATCGCTCCATTGTATGTCACAGCTCCACAAAAGTCACCCAAGTGTATTGGTAATTCCATTGACAAGGGCAGCTACCATGCAGCCCTAACCAGTGTATCAAGCAATGATTCCAAACAACTTTCTTCGAAAATAGTGCAATCACTTCCTCTCTCCACTTTCCTAGTTTTTCTTTTAAAAAAAAATATTATTCATCATCATCATCAAGAACATACCAGATATATGGCCCATACCAGAACAGACTCCCTGGACAGAGGAATCAGGATTATCAGTTCAAATACGGACAGAAGTGAAAGGAATAGTTGACAAAGAGGAACAATAACTCTGTTTCCTGGATGAAGAATACCCACAAGATCTATGGATTCGTGTGTATACAGATGAATCAGCACAGAATGCAGTAAAAAATGGGGGAGCAGGTGCATATATAGAGTACCCAAATAACACTAGGGATATAAATAAAATAGCAGCAGGGAAATATTGTCACAATTATGATGCAGAAATACAAGCAATAAAGTTGGCAATAGAAAAACTGCTGAACAGTAATCTTAGCCCGCAGCCTGTAGTGTTTTTGACAGATGCAAGATCAGTGCTCCAAGCACTGGAATCCAGAAAATTACCACATCTGCAGACCTTATTGACTGAACTCTGCAAGCACCACAGGGTTGCCCTGCAGTGGATCCCATCTCACTGTGGAATACCAGGAAATGAGAAAGCAGATCAGTTGGCAAAGGAAGGTTCAACAGGCACACAAATAGATACACCGGTTACATACCATCATAAGAAACAGATAATCAAATCAATTAGAGGACCATAAGCCCCAAATCAGAATGACTTTCATAATATGAATAGATATGAACAAGGTATCATTATACGCCTCAGAACAGGACACAATCGACTCCATAGTCACATGTATACAAAATTCAAGATCGGCACCTCAACTACTTGTACATGTGGACAGGCACCCGAGACTGCTGAACACGTACTTCAAGATTGCACAGAATATAGTAGACTGAGGAAAATCCATTGGCCCATAGATACAACACTACAGACACAACTATATGGGCCACTGCAAGAATTACAAAAGACAGTAAAATTTATACAGGAAACGACATTGCAGATATAGACAATACTTCAGGCGAACGAAAGATAGATAGATAGATCATCATCAAGTACCGGGCCTACTGGCGTAGGTGATCATGTCTCTCCACAACTTTCGATCTCGACAGTTATTTATCATTTCTGTTGTTGACCTTCTACTAAGCCATTCTCTTAAGCTGTCTGGTATTTTTTCACTTTGCTTCCCTCTATCTCTTTGTCCCTCAATTTTTCCAGTTGTTCTCTTCTGATTACATGGCCAAAAAATGACGATTGCTTCTTCCTAATATTTGAAATTAGCTCTCGTTTTACTTTGACCTCTTTCAGAACATTTTCATTACTCTTCTTAGCTGTCCTTGGTATTCTCGATATTCTTCTGTAAAACCAAATTTCTACAGACTCCAGTGATTTTCTTGTCTATTGTCCATGATTCACATCTATATAATTGTCAGATCGCATACTTTTACCTACTACTGTATGCAGTAATCAGCACAACCTGTGGTTGCCTTGCAGGTAAGCTCGGGAGAGTAAAAGACTAAGGGAGGGTACCCCGAAGTAAAACAATTCCACTGCCTTGTGGGTGAGACTTTTTAGTCTTTTTAGTCAAAGGCTAGCGTAGCCAATTGTAAACAAACCGACGGAAGGCAACAGAAAATCACCGTCGTAACTTCTTTCTACAATCATGAATCGCACACAACAATTCATTATTCTATCTATTGTCCTTTCGAGCCGAAGACGGCACATAGGGCAGAACCACAATCTCAAAAACAGAAACCTTGCGTGCCAAAATGGCACATATTGCAGAGATCACTGCTCTAAAATATATAGCGCTGTTTCCATAACAATACTTTTTACAATGACAGCTTGTCAAGCCATCGATCAATCTCCTTAGTCGCCTCTTACGACATGCCTGATTTACTAATAATGACATTCATTATTAGTCAAGCATATTACTAATCTATTGACCTTTCGAGCCGTAACCGGCCCATAGGGCGTAGACCAAGATACACCTTCTCCTATATGAATTTTGTTCTAACAGTTTTCTTTTAAAGATATTTTATTAAATCTCGCCATCTGTCTCTGTTCTGTGCAAGCAGTTCTATCTCATTGAGGGAGCCGATTCCTGCTGCTCTTGCCTCTCTCATCAATGTTCTTCTCAGTGTCTCCCTGGGTCTTCCTCTTTTTCTTTTACCTGTTGTTTCCCATATGAGGGCTTGCTTTGCTATTCGATTATTATCTCTTCTCATCACATGTCCAACGTATGACCATCGTCTTTTCTTTATTACTGAAGATATTAGTGGTTGATTGGCGATTTCTCTAATTTCCTCGTTTGTTTTGAATTCGTTCCATTCTATACCAAGTATTTTCCTTAGACATTTATTTTCGAATGCGTTCAACTTTGTTTCTATATCTCTTGTTGTTTTCCAGCTTTCAGACGCATACGTAAGGGTTGATAGTACATTTGATTTGAATAGCCTAAGTTTTGTGTTTGTGCTAATGAGTTTTGATTTCCACAACTTTTCAAGGCTTCTGAAAGACATTGCTGCTTTAGCCAGTCTGATTCTAATTTCTTTGCTCGTATCCCCTTCTCGATCAATGTGACTTCCAAGATAGATAAAGTGATCGATCTCTTCTACTGGTTTGTTTTCCATGTATATTTTGTCACTTGTTGGAATTAAACTTTTCATGACTTTAGTCTTTTCATGATTGACCTCAAGCCCAATTTTGCTGGCTATTGATGATAGTTCATTTGTGTTTTCCTGCATCGTTTTTATCTGACTGCTGATGAGAACTATGTCATCAGCAAAGTCGAGGTCCTCCAAATGGTCTCCTTGTATCCATTCGATGCCTTTATTACCAGTGCAGCATTTCTTCATTATGAAGTCCATAACAATTCCAAATAACAAGGGCGATAAAATACATCCTTGTTTAACCCCAGTTTCTATTGGGAAACATTCGCTCAGTCCTTCCTCTGTTCGAACTGCACATGTGTAACCATCATACATGTCTTTGATAATATTATGATTTTGATGGTAAACCATATTGCTTCAGAATTTTCCACAAAGAATCTCTATGAATACTATCAAATGCTTTTTTGAAGTCGATGAAGTTAAGTACAAAAGGTTTTTGCTTTTCAATATGTTCCTCCAATATAAGTCGTAGAGTGAAAATGTGGTCAAGACAGCTTCTCCCTTTTCTAAACCCAGCCTGTTCTTCACGCATTACTGTATCTATTGAATCTTTTATTCTATTTAGGATGATTTTACAGAATAACTTTGAGGCAACTGACAAAAGTGTCACGCCTCTCCAGTTGTTACAATCTCTAAGATTGCCCTTTTTGGGATCTTAACAATGATTCCTTTTTTCCATTTATGAGGCGTCTTCTCTGTTTTCCAAATGATGTTGAACATTTTTGGAGATGTATTAAATTATGGCTATCAATTGCCTTGAGGATCTCAGCTGTTAACTTATCCTCTCCAGCAGCCTTGTTATTGGCCATTAGCTTTAAGGTGGTTTCTATTTCACTCAAGGTGAAGTCATCTAAATTTACATCTAATTCTGCTGCTGGTGTTTCAGCTTCAAAATCTATTAAACTGTGAGGTAGTGGACGGTTAAGAATTTCTTTGAAGTGTTCTGCCCAACGGGCTTTTATGTCTGCGCTTGTTGTTAGCATTAATCCAGATTTGTCTAGAATTGGTGTTCCACTGGATGTATAGGTGTTTGTCAGCATCTTTTATTATCAATAGATCTCCTACCTGTTCCAAGCCAGCGCATTTCGCTTAATCCTAAAATATCTAGATCGTATCTGTCCATCTCGCTCGCGACCTGTGCATGTTTCGTCGGAGCGGCCATGTTCGCACATTCCAGAATCCTATTTTTGTTGTTGTTTTAGGGCCGAAAAAACTATCACTACTATCTACTGCTAATTTACACATTCTGTATCAGGTCTACGTTTCATTAACAACATCGTTTTTACGATAGCGGCTTGTTAAACCTCTGATCAACGGTTCAATACCAAGCCGGAGAAAAATAATTCCTCCATTTTGGAAACAACGGAAACAACCGTTTCCTAGTATATTATACTAGTATAATATATTACTAGTAATGCCCATTCGATTCAAGAAGGAAGTTTATGAAGACTGTATTATTTAATTTACAGTTGAAGGGAAACAATCTGCTGAAATTAAATATTTAAAAATAAAATATTCCCCGAATGAATATTTTCATCTGGTATTACGAAGTTTTATTTGTTGGCGTTGACCTATTTGCTCCTTTTACCTGTCCATGACATTTTCAAAATTTTTCTGTAAATTGTTTTTGTGGTCTTCAAAGATTTTTTGCTGTTTTGTTGTCCAGATTCACTACAGCATGTCAAGACTTGGCTTTATGTAGAAATGAAGAACTATGTTCTTACTTCCATTCAGAAAGATAGATTGTGTAGGATCATTTCTATTATCTTCACTTGAGCTATACTGCACATCACTTTTGCAGTACACCTACCATTTGATTGTGTTATCGTTCCGAGGTACTTTGAATTTATTGATCTGTCTTTGGCCATAACGCCATTTTGGAGTGAAGATTCGTAACTTTTCAGAACCTTGACCTTTGAAGAATTTGGAGGTAACTGTGAGGCTGTGGTCCTCACTATTATTACCTTATCACAATTATTGTAAATACTAAAAATAAAGCACAACCCAACGATCATTGAAATAATATAAATTCAAATACAAAACAGTCAATGAGATAATTGTTTTGTAGGGCAAAAACAAAGTTTCTCCACTTCGTGCAGTCTGTTACCATCCTTCACATGGCCTCCATGACTGACCTATACTATTTCTCTACATATCTTGTTCTCCGCCAGATTGTCTTCGTTCTGCTTTTCTTTAGTTTTTCTTCAAAGTTCGCTGCACAGCAATTCTTCTGATTGATTCTGGAACACTTAGGAACAGATGCCCGATCCAGCACTAGCATCTGCACAGCTTGAATGTTCCCTTAGTTGAACCTCTTGAGCATTCATGAAGTTGTTTTTGCGTCAAAAAATGGCGCTTTGTTTACGCCGGTCTGTCGTCAAGGACGCGTAATTCATTTAATTTGTGGAAGGCTCACAGTGTATCCGCGTGCTGCTGAGCTATTTACTAAAGTTGGCCAGTTTATAACGTGGAAACGGGTTCTGGACCGTGCGACTGAGTAAGTGCACGTGAGTCTGGACCATCCACAGCATGCAGGCAGAATAGTCAAGGATACAGTGGTGCATACGTCATGACCACGAGTAGCATGACAATGGAGGCGATGGCAGTGACCAAGGCATTCAGATGGTTAGAGTCACAAGACTAAACCCACGCATGTATACTGAGGGATTCGATGAGCATGATTAAAAAAATGGAGGCGGGCTCTGTACGCATGCAATGGGTAGAGTCGTTGCAGAAATCCAAAATACATAAGGTCACCTTTGTCTTTGTCCCTGGACATGCGGGAGTACGGGGAAATGAAAGAGCGGACAGGTTGGCTAGCTGCGCTGTCGTTGGGGACGGTCAACCAATGGATCGTGCGGACATCATCAATGCCCTCCGAGATGTGTGAAGAGCACAGGACTTCGACAAACATAGATCCATGTCACTTCTTCGGATGATTGAAATGGGAGTTAAGATGGGCACAGCCAGAAATGAGATACTTAGTGGCCGTGTAAGAAGACTTATCAACCAACATAGAACTGGAGTCGTCAGCCGCTGGATACTGAGGGAATTGCTGAGGAGGGGATCTGAGCAACTATGGACATGTTCGGAGTGCAATGATGATGACCCACAAATAACTCAATAACTCGTGAAGTTGTTTCATCTAACTGGTAACTTTGTGATCGTCTTTGTGATCTCTATCACGCCCGTGATAGGAGTGTGGAAGCTAGTGCTGAAGTCCAAAAGAACCTGCTTTGAATCCGATGTGGCGGCTGAAAATACCGGACAAAGTGAGTGGACTGAGCAGTCAATGACTCTCATAGTTGACAGATAACATAATGATTATTGGACAAGAAGAGCATATTCTATCTCACTGTTGTGGCTGTGAAAACACACACAAAAGTCTACCCACGTAAATAGGGATCGTAAGAGGAAAGGCAGACCCGTTACTCTACAAAGACTGTGCTGAACGTATAGTGTAATTGGTTGTTAACTACGTCACAAATGAATGCCCACCAAGCGGGGGCTGGGGAATATAGAGGTAAGACGTCGTCGGCCTTTGAACAAGAAGATCTCAGGTTCCAATCCCACCACGGGCTGGGGATTTTTCTCTTCGAAACCATTATTTCTTTGTGTGTTAAGTCAGTCCTATTATATGGCTGTGAAACACGGAGAACAACAAAATTGACAATCATGAAGATACAGACTTTCATTAATAGATGTTTACGCAGAATAAAATGATGGAAATGGCAGGACAAAATCACTAACAAAGAATTATGGAAATGTACCAGTCAAATACCAGTGGATAAAGAGATACAGCGAAGACGATGGCACTGGATAGGGCACTCACTGCTGAAGCCAACTGAGAGTATTACACAACAGACCCTTTTTGGAATCCCCAAGGGAAAAGACAAAGAGGAAGACCAAGAAATTCTTGGAGAAGACAGACAGAAGCAGAGAAGAAGATGATGGGGAGAACATGGAACAATCTTAAAAGAATGGCAAGAAACATAACGACTGGGAAAGTGTTTGTTGAAGACCTATGCTCCACAGGGAGTTGAAAGGTACAAGAAGATTGTTAACTACGTCACAAATGAATGCCCACCTACTGGGGGCTGGGTAGTATAGAGGTAATACGTCGTGGGCCTCTGAACAAGAAGATCCCAGGTCAAATCCCACCACGGGCTGGGGATTTTTCTCTTCTAAACCATTGTTTCTTAGTGACCTTACCTTCTCCCTGTCCCTGGATAGTGAGATTGAATATCTAGCCCTTTCGAATTTAAAAAACAGGAAGTTATGCGTGCATTCTGCGTACATTAAAGAACCCTTGACAGTTGGAATTCGAATCATCATCATTATGAAGTAACGTGCTGCTATAGTCCGTTCAGATTCGTTTGCCTAGACATTAATTTATTTTTTTCAAAAACTTATTGTTCATTTGCATTGATCTTTTGAAGTTAGGTTTAGAATACTAATGTCGCTATAAAAATATTTTTTTATCAAAGAAATGTGATCCAGTTTCAAAGATGCCTTATTTAACCTATATTAAAAAAAGTTAATCGATATTATAAACACCGGCGGGATTATGTAGATGCTTACATCTCACAGCTGATTCTTTAACATATAGGCATGACCTTCACGGCTGAATGCGCACCGTCCTAAAATAGTTATGTTTCCACTATAAATTTTTATAAAGAAATGTTACATATGAAATTTCCCGTTTAGCACAAAATGACATTTTAGCCGAAACCGGAAATTATGTGACGTCAAAATCACGGCCGTAGACTCGAGTTCGAGTCATAATTCGACCTTCTTGTCTGATAATGGACAATGCTTCATACCATAACGTAGTTAACGTAGAAGATAGAATCCCAACATCATCAAGTACAAAAGATGCAATCAAAACGTGGCTCATAAAAGAACACATACAAGTTAACGACAGCTACTTGAAACCCGAATTGCTTAGCCTTAGTAAAACAGACACAACGTACAAAGATATTTAAAAAAGACAAGTTAATTCAAGAACATGGCCATAGATGTTTGAGACT
Organism: Megaustenia siamemsis; assembly: GCA_032433765.1. Classification (NCBI taxonomy): domain Eukaryota; kingdom Metazoa; phylum Mollusca; class Gastropoda; order Stylommatophora; family Ariophantidae; genus Megaustenia; species Megaustenia siamemsis. The sequence goes on along the minus strand of JAVIAB010000073.1, from coordinate 22,481,258 downwards.
ACCTCCATATCATGCACACTTAAATCCTATAGAACTAGTTTGGGCAAAAGTTAAAGGACACGTAGCATATACAAATAAAACTTTCAAATTATGCGATGTTGAGACACTTACAAATCAGGCTCTATCAAATATAAATAAAGACTACTGGGTAAAATGTGAGGATCATGTGTTACGACAAGAAAAGGAATATTGGAAAAAGGATGGTTTGTTGTTTGTTCAGCCGAAAGCAGTAATCGACCTATTTGACTCGTCTGATTCTGAATGATCATTACTCTGATTAAGTCTACAGATAAATAGTTTGATTTGCAAAATTTCCTAGTTGATTTGTTAAACAGTTTATTGTTCAAGACCACCCAAGCAATCAAAAATATGTTATAAGCAAACCAACAACCATTACTTTGAATGGAAGCCTGCTTGAGTCAGTACAGAAGTTCAGCTATCTTGGATCCACTATTACAGCCACACTTCCTTAGATGAGGAACTAAATGTACGTATTTGAAAGGCAGACAACATTTGGGAAACTCACACCAAGAGCATGGAACTATATCAAATTGACTCTACGAACAAAAGTTCTATATATAATTTAAAATTTGTATACTTGCCACCAAGTAAAATTTATGGACACGCCTATGGGTCATCGTTGCACTAGATTACTGTAAAACATTTTGATTAGGGTCAAAATAATAGTTACATGGGCAAAGATCAAAGGAATTCGCCGCTTTAAGAAAACCGTTATAGCTAGACATCGAGTAACACATATGTTCTCGTGACATGGACATTTTAACACCGTATGCCAAAAATCATGTGAAATCATCAAGAACTTTTTGAATTATAAATCATAACATCTCGGCAAACGAATCTGAACGGACTATAGCGTAGGTAATCATGTCTCTCCACAACCCTCGATCCCGAGAGTTATTTATCAATCTGTTGTTGACCTTCTGTCAAGCCATTCTCTTAAGCTGTCTGGTATATGTTCTCTTTGCTTCCCAAAGTAAAAGGAAAATCGAACAGAACAGGCAAAAAGTGATAAGAATAAAATATACACCAAAAACTCGCCGATAAAATAAATGATAGTGCATCGGAGTTAAGAGAATACTGCCTATCTGGTGCAGAATCCCTGAGCGCACAGCTGTAGGTGTGAAAAATAAGGGGGAAAAAACAATATTCACGCAAAGTTCCGTCCCTTTGGACTCTGCTAAAGACATAAATATGGTGTACACAAACAAATAACAGTGAACACCTTGTGCCTTTAAAACGGCGGCCTACGATGAACATTAATTAATATATATATATATATATATATATATATATATATATATATAAATATATACTAAAACAAGGAAAAAGACAAATCGGCAGATCTAAACTACGATATAGAGATATCTGCAAATCATCTCTGAAAGACTTCTCCATCTGTGAAAACGACTGGCAACATCTGGCAAGTGATCGCACATCATGGAGAGCATGTATAAGGAACGGTATAACAACATTTGAGACTGTGCTAAGACATGACTTAGAAGAGAAGAGACTCATGAAAAAGGATGGTAAACCCTGTGGATCAGCGAGCCTGACCTGTTCATTATGTGACCGCGTGTGTTTGTCAAACATTGGTAGAATTAGCCACGAGAGAAGCTGTTCGACAAAAACAATACCTCAAAAAAATACGCAATAGCCTCCACTAGACCGTCTGACAAGACGAAAAGGGCCATATATATCAGACTAGCGCAGAGGAAGAATTCTTTCATGTTGAGTGGGTTTGTTTTTATTTCAGCCAGTCTATCCAGGTAAATGAAATCGAGCATCTAATCCTATCGCAGACGGATACATTACTGTTCAGTATGTGAAAGAACTCTTTGATGGTTGAGAATTGAAAGAATTGTTTCGAACGGTACGATTAAGAATACCATCAATAAAAGGGTGCAATCAACTTTATGAAACTATTTCGGTTGGGGGGGGGGGGGGGTCGTTGTAAGTGTTAAGAAAGTGAACACCTCCTGTGTGATCAGGAACGAGATAGAATGTGAGTGCTAATTGTTCCTGTTTGAGTTTAATAATCACGTTCTTGTGTATAGATATGTACATTTTCATAATGAATACCCGTGTTAATGATGTGTTTGAAATTACACTATCAAATGTCTATTCTGTCTAACCTAGGACCGTACATCCACACAATTACCTGGATGTTTTTGATTTGTGTGTGTGTGTGTGTGTGTGTGTGCGTGCGTGCGTGTGTGTGTGTGTGTGCGTGCGTGCGTGTGTGTGCGTGCGTGCGTGCGTGTGTATGTGTGTGTGATCACATATTATTTGTGGAGGAGTTAACGTGGCCAGCTATAAGGTTGAGCTGCCTTTCTTTTTTTTATTAAAAATAAAAAAGCAAAAGGAAAAAAGGCTGGCATCGATCGGCATCTAACGTTGTTTGTTATCAGTGCATTCACAGATGAGACACTAAAAGAACTTATTTTGCGATGGATGTAAAAGGGCAGATCATAAAGTGCACAAAAGAAAGATTTGAAAAATACCAAATATGCTATAAAACCACTTTTGTATCAATCTTGATGACTCATTGTGTCATATTTTGTTCTTTGTTATCACGTGAACAAAAGTATTTTGTCTATTGTTATGGTATATATATATATAACAGTCAACAACAGAACTGATACGATGTAGGCCTACTGTAGATAGAAGTTTATGGAAGGACATGATCGCCTACGTCAAGCGATATGGCACATGATGATGATGGTATATATTCAGTAGTACGCATGCACTATTTTAGCTTTTTTTTCTTTCACTTCTTCACATCTGATCTTATTTATAATGTTTTCTGTCACGTGTTTCATCTCAGTGGCGGTTATCTCTCTAATTGTTCTTTAGTATAACGTCCAGATCTAGCATTGATAGAACCGTGTTATTACTGTTATCATCTTCATTGAGTGTCGTTTCCCCATCGAAGTTTGGCTACCATGGTACGCCATTTCGCTCTGTCTCTCGCTTTGATGGTGCAGGTTGTCATAGGCTGCTTTCTTGCTATTTAATAGTGCCGTTCTTCATGGGTGTAATCTGTGATTAATACTTAATGTCTTGTTCCTATAACAATCTCCTCCATTCAACATTCTATAAATTGCCCTTTCCATTACAGTTCTTTCAAAACTGTTACGGTATTTAGTATGACCCAGTATGACTTGTTTCATCACCATCTAGTGACGTCTCCGCATAGTTGGTTGGCTACCACGAAGCGCTATTCCTCTCATCTCTTGCTTCGATAGTGCAGGTTGTCATGGACTCACTTGTCCATTTTGTTTAAGTTACTCGTCAATGGTCTGCATCTTTTACCTTGTATTTTCCCTTCCAAGATTACTTTTAGTAGGCTACTGCGTTTTTTTTAGCATACCCCAAAATCTAATTTGTTTTGTTTGAATTGTGTTTAGTAGGTCTCTTTTCAATTTTAGATGTTTTAAGACTTCATCGTTTGTTTTCTTTCCATCCAATTCATTCTGTTCTTATATAAATCTACATTTCAAATGCTGCAATTTTCTGTTCTGTTTTCTTGTTTAATATCCGTATTTCTGCTCCATACAGAAACGTTGAGAAGATATAAATCTTGGTTATCCTTAGTTTTAGCCCTGATGTTATTTGTTTTGATGTTAGTATATTTTTCAAAGTCAGGTCGGGTAATTTTACCTGCTACTGTAAACAGCACAACCTGTGGCTGCCCTGCTGCCTTTCAGCCAAGGGAGGGTACCCCGAAGTAAAACAACCCCACTGCCTTGTGAGTGATACTTTTTAGTCAAAGGCTAGCGGAGCCAACCGTAAACAAATCGACGGAAGGCAACAGAAAACCACTGTCGTAACTTCTTTGTACAATCATGAATCGCCACAAAAAGACAGAAGTAATGGTAACAACAAAGAAAAAGACATCACCTCAGTGCAAAATAAAGACAAGTGGAACAATATTAAAACAGGTAAATGAATTTAAATATTTGGGAACTTTGTTAACCTCAGGCGGAAGATGTACAAAAAATGTGAGATCCAGAATGGCTCAGGCAAAAGCAGCTTTCCAAAAATGAAGATGATACCATGCAATCCATTTTTGACAATAGAAACAAGAAAAAGAGTTCTTAAATGTTATGTAGAGCCAATCTTAACATATGGATGTGAATCATGGACAATAGGACAACAGACAAGAAAATCATTGAAGTCTGTAAAAATGTGGTTTTACAGAAGAATGTTGAGAATGCCATGGGCAGCTAAGAAGAGTAATGAAAATGTTTTGATAGAGGTCAAAGCAAAAAGAGAGCTTATTTCCAATATTATGAAGAAACAATCATCATTTTTTGTGCATGTAATGAGTAGAGAACAACTGGAGTATATTGTAACAACTAGGAAAATTTAGGGATGAAGAGATAGAGGAAAGCAGAAAGAAAAAAATACCAGACAGCTTAAGAGAATGGCTTGGCGGAAGATCAACAACAGAAATGATAAATTACTGTCGAGATCGAAAGTTTTGGAGAGACATGATCACCTACGCCAGCAGGCCGGTACTTGATGACGATGATGATGATGATGCTCTAGCTAGGACAAAAAAGTAGCGGAGACAACCTAGCAACGTTCACGTGGAACTCATTTGTAACAGAAATCACTATTGGTTGATCAAACAATTGACGTGGGAGTCCGCTAATGGCGGAGGATGTTGTTGGTTCATGCGTCGCTCGTTTATTCGCCAGCGTCATAAGAAGAAGACCAAATGAGTTGTTTCGTGGAATGGCGCGTCATCCCGAAATGTGCTGCCTTGTGTTAGCCTTTGTGATCACCCTTGTCATTAAATATGGGAATAGGTAATTTTCAAGTTTCTTTTTGAACTTTCTCAAAAATGGTGTTAAAAAAATGACTGACTGCTAAGACTAACTAAAGTTAGTCTAAAATTAAAAGGCAAGCCTCAGCCACTAAAGTGTTAACATAAAAGACTCAGCAAGTTTCTGTTACAATAATGTTGTGCAAGTCTGATACGTGTAAGGTGTTTCTCAATCTGTGCACTAATTCATTAATCAATTAGAGTCCTTACTTTTCACACCCTTTTTCATTTCATCTACATGAGTACATTGTTACATTGTACATGTACTACAACTACACATCTGACATCTGCATCGACTCAGTGAAACTGAAACAGTGTCACCAGTGTGTACAAAAATCAGTGTCTGAAGTCTGAAGTGTCTTCTGAAGAGTATTGGCATTGGCAAAACAAAAATTTAATCTGATTGAACTCGTCATGGAGAATAATTAATGTTTTAATTTTAATAGGATAGGTCAAGGTGAAAACAATATATCAATCATCTAAATCATTATATGACACTCTATGACAGTAATATGATCAATGCTCTGATTATCATATGATATCATATCTGATATGATGAATTATTCTATAAATTTATATTCAGAAGATAGAGTGAGAGTCAGTAAGAATCTGAGTGACTTGTCTTTTCTTATTCTTCTACTTCAGTCCACTTTTTTGTTTAAGTTTCAGGTCCAAATATTATACAATTAATAATGAACTAAGAAAGGCAAGATGAAAGATACATTTCTACTTTTAACTACTCTGGGAAAAAAACAATTGACTAAGGTTTTTAATAGTGAAGTAGAGCTAGTGACCATCATCATGTTTCTAACAAATCTGGATATATCAGCATAGACAATTTTATTTTTAGTAGAGGCTGAATTTTTCCAACAATTATTGATTGCATTATATTGTTTTTCATGATTGGGAGAAAATTGACTGTCTGTTTCAATCAATACAATGTCTGTGTCTTATGCATAGTTTTTATCATGATTCTGCTATTTCATTGATATATCAGCTTTTATATCTGCCATACTCCCATTTCTGATTTCTCACACATATTTATCCTTTCTTTTTAGATGGTTTTGATAGACTTGATGAGTGAGATAGATGATCATATACCTCAGTTTGTATTCTGTTTACAGTGGCAGGATGTTTTTTTCATTTGTGATATCTCTTCTCTCTTCTATCTTTTTAGCTCCCAGTGGAGCATAGGTCTTCAAGAAACACCTTCCAAGTCATTCTGTTTTTTTGCCATTCTTTTAAGATCATTCCATGTCTTCCCCATCATCTTCATCTCTTCTTCTATCTGTCTTCTCCAAGAATTCCTTGGTCTTCCTCTTTGTCTTTTCCCTAGGGAATTCCAAAAAAGGGCCTGTTGTGTAACACTCTCAAGTTGGCTTCCGTAGTGTGTGTCCTATCCAGCGCCTTCATCTTCGCTGTATCTCTTTATCCACTGATATTGACTGGTACATTTCCATTATTCTTTGTTAGTGATTTTGTCCTGCCATTTCCATCCTCTTATTCTGCGTAAGCATCCATTAATGAAAGTCTGTGTCTTCGTGATTGTCAATTTGTTGTTCTCCATGTTTCACAGCCAAATAATATGACAGACTTACTATTTGAGTTTAAAATTTTTATTTTTGTATTAAACCTAATTTCTTTGGATTTCCAAATGTTTCCCAGTGCAATGAAAGCTCCTCTTGCTTTTGATATCCTTATTTTGGTATCATTTTCTGTTCCTCCCTCTTTATCTATATTACTGCCCCAATTTGTGTTATGGTCCAGATAAAAGATACACAGGGTTTTTTCCATGCTTTTCTAGAACATTCTATTTTCATAGATTATATTTTACCTCTAGTTCTGCTGTAAGGGTTCTGTATAACCCTTATATAATAACTGTATAAAAATATGGAAATGATGAGGAAACACATCATTGTAATTTTTAAGTGGTTTTAGATTTGAATGCTTTCTTTCAATTAAAAATATTAATAAATCCTAAATGAATTTTATTATATTTATTTAACATGTATTTATAGTTGTAATAGCTTAGTTGTAACATTATTTAAGATTTTATTTTGATTTAATGTAATGCTTGTTATCAATAGTTTCAAGGGCAAGCCAATCACATTGCCAGCCAAACAACCAAGGTATATGTTTGCACCAGCATCACTGGTGCTGGATTCACCAAGGGGTTCCTTAGTTCCTCTTATTCAAATCCTGCACCAAGAGGAGTTTGTCTTTGTCATGTATTATGCTCCCTGGTGTTCAAAGTCACAAAGTGCAAGAAGAGAGTTTATTAAGCTGCAAACTACTTCCAGGGTGAGGTAAGCAGATTTTTGTGTGGTTTAGTCAATGTAAATTCTTGGTAAGGCTCATGCAACTATTTTTTCCATACACTCTTTCTAATATGACATATGCTACTCTTAGCTGTTCTTTAGATTCCCTCTTAACTTTTATTGTTCATAGTCCTTCAGTTCCTTTTGGAGCACTGGCCACAGATAATTCTTTTCATTCATCCCCCTATTCTTAGACATTTTTTTTTCAGTTGAGGTCACTGTTTTTTAGGGTTCTCATGATTTCTCTTCTCTGTGTATTACTAAGCATTGCTGTTTTCTCATTTCCTTCAAGACAGCTTTCATTTGCTAATCTGGAATCAGGTTTTCTTAGTACAAGGCATGTTCAAATAAAACCCACCCCTGTGGCTTTATTACAAACACATGTAAAGGTAAAGGTAAAGTACGAGACTTGAACCGGCGTCTTAGCACGCGAGTTTCCACCCATATGTGCTTGGCTGCCTATCCAGAAATGTTCGGATATTTCTGTATAGTGTCGCTTCAAGCATCGAATCTCAGATGCGAGGCAACATTCCTCACCTTCCCAGGGTAATACCCTGGTACCCATTTCTGCCAACGGCTGGGTCGACCGTAGGGGTATTTTTTTTTTCCAACCACGAGTACAATTCACACTGCTCCCAGCGGGAATCGAACACGGGTTGTCCGAACGTCGGTAGTCCAGTCGGGTATATGTAAAGTATATCAGCAGTGTTATAAAGCTAGAACTTACCAGGATTCTTTTGAAAAAGTTGCCATCAGCATTTAGACACACATCCCACTGTGCAGTTACACAGCGGGTGCCATCCGAGAAAAATTACTTTGGTTGCTCATTATTTATTATTTTTGCTCATTAGCTCATTGAGCAATTTTGTCACCAAGGCCATGAGGTCTGTATCAGAATAAAATCATTGTCCCTTTAGAGTTATTTTTAGGGTCTGAACAAATGAAAGTCATATGGTAACATGAGATTGGAGCTGTAGGCTGGACTAGATAGAACTTCTCACCATTTCCTTTGCTAATGCTTCCTGTACAATGTTTGTGACATTATGGAGATTGTTGTGCAACAGAATCACACCATATGGAAGCATGCCATGTCACTTATTCTTGATAGCTGTGTGCAGGTTATCTAGTGTGTTTTTGTAGTAGATGGCATTGATGTTCGCACCAGGCTCTTTAAAGTCTGCCAATAGACTTGATCACCTTAGACAGATTCAGTATCACATCCAGCAATTTTTCCAATGTTCTGCAGCAAAACCAATTAATACTATGTGGAGAATGATCATATTCACAATTGTACATTGATGTGTGCTTGTAATGTCTGATGTGATATCATCATGCCTTATGCATATGTCCACTTGATGCAGCTCAGGAAGATTTCATTTGAACACTAACTGTATGTTTCTAGTTCAGCTTTTGTGCACCCCTGTCACTACTTTAAGGCCTTGATATTAATTATTAGAGTCTCACTAACTGTCAAGGCAATGTAGAAATTATGAAGTATTTTTTCTAGTTGTCAAATTACTTTCACCGTGTGAGCTGACTATGTTATAATTTTCTATAAAATTTGAAGATTCACAAGGTAATTCCACAATTCTGTCTTTAAAGGGAATTTAGTATTGAATAAATTTTCTAGTGCTTTATTAGGTAAAAGTTTAAAAAAAAAGAAAGTGAACACACTTTCTTAAATTCTTTGTACAGGTGAAGTTTGCTGCAGTAAACTGCTGGTGGCCTGAAGGTGAATGCCGCAAGCGTTATAAATTTTTGCTGTTTCCTGTGTTTATGGCCTACCATACAAAACTTGATGGCTACAGATACTTTGGTATGTTGATTTAGCAGTTTTTAAACATAATAGTCATTCAAATAAACATTCTTAATTGCTTCCATTAACCATTTTTAAAATATTTGTTAAGTAATGCTTGAAAGTTGATAGCTGTGAATTAAACTACAAAAAGCAGACCTACAATGACTGATATCTGTTATTAGCAATTACCAAGTTACAAATAATCATATTTTATCCACTCCATTCTTTATATTTCTTTGTTGTTGTTACATACTATCTTATGTTTGACAACTTCCATCCTATTTGAGAGTTTAAGAATATGGTTATATTTTTCTTTCATTTCATATGCATTTAGTCTATTTCTGATGAACTGTTATCTTTCTAATTTATTTCAGTTACCATTGTTGATCAGAGAAATGGACATTTATATTAAAGTATGTTAACTATTATTATCTTTTATTCTGCAGGTGTAGCAAGAGCTGAAAAGATGATAAGATTTGTAGAAGATCTCCTTATGCCTCTCACTGTTGTTCATACAAAGATGGAAACTATGGAAATGATTGCCAACTATGATGTAAGATCTACTTCTTCAGTGTTTATCCTTTAAGTGGACATATTTGATTTGTGATGTTAGTTTATGGCAAGGACCTTTCTAAATATCTGCACGTTTCGGTTCAATACATCCGTCTTTGGCATACAGAGATTTTTAATTTCTTTAACAATTTTGTACAGACAGAATCCATTTTGGCCTATTCTTTTTTACTTTTAACTATCTATCTTTTGTTTGCCTGAAGTATTGTCTATATCTGCAATATTGTTTCTTGAAAAATTTTGATGTTTTTTTGTAGTTCTTGAAGAAGTTCATATAGTTTTGCCTGTAGTGTTGTATCTATAAGCCAATGGGTTTCCCTCAGTGTACCACATATGCTACAGTCTTGAAGTATATGTTTAGTAGTCTGGGGCACCTTTGCATGTGTACATGTAGCTGAGGTGCCAATTTTGAACACATGTGATTATGGAGTCAATTGTGTTGTCCTCTTCTAAGGCGTATAATAATAACTTGTTCCCATCTATACATATTATGGTAGTCATCTTAATTTTGGGCTTGGGGTCTTCTGATTGATTTGATTCATCTGTTTCTTTTAATGTCATGTAACTGGTGCATCTTGTTGTTCGCTTGCTGCACCTTTCTTTGCTAGCTGGTCTGCTTTTTCATTTCCACAGTGGAATGAGATTCATTGCAGGGTGACCTTGTGATGCTAGTAGAGTTCAGTCAATAAGATTTGCAGGTGTGGTAATTTTCTGGACTGCGGTGCCTCTAGTATTTATCTTGCATGTCAAAAACACTACAGGCTGTGTGTGGGCCAAGATTATTGTTCAGCAGTTTTTCATTTGCCAACTACATTGCTTGGATCTCTGCATCTTAATTGTGACAGTATTGCCCTGTTGCTATTTCATTTATATCCCTCATGCTGTTATGGTACTCTGTGTATACTCCTGCTTCTCTGTCCTTTACTGCATTCTGTGCTGATCCATCTCTATACACAAACCCAGAGATCTTGTGGGTATTCTTCATCCAGGAAACTGAGAGTGGTTGTTTTACGCTGATTGCTGTTCTGTTCCTCCTTGTTAAGTATTCCATTCACTTCAGTCCGTATTTATATCAGTAATCCAGACCTCTCTGTCCAGGGGGTCTATTCTGGTGTGGGCAGTAGGAGGCTGATGACAATTGGTGTGTCTAGTGTTTGTCTACAGACTTTTAACTGCCAAGGGTTCTTTGATGTGTGTATAGTACATATGGGACCTCCTGTTTGTTGCCATTATCTAAGAGTGGTAGACATTGGATCTCACTTCCTAGAGATCACAAGCGGTAAAGCTATGAAGAAACCACAGATTCAATGATAACAATTCTCACTCCCTGTTATGGTTATGGAAGGCCCCTGTATTACTGCAAACAAATTAAAATCCATAATTGCTCAACCGCCCGTGCCAATGGAATCATCCGAATTACTAACTCATCTCCCAAACAAAGAAAAGTAACTGTAGTCCCCATCATAGTAGTCCCAGCACACGCCAAAAGACATAAGGCGAAACCGCACAGAAAGTAAACACAGCCAACTGTTCCTTGTCATACGATATCATCATTCATCGTAAACAATTGGAATGTCGAAACATGATCAAAATGGATGAGACACACAGCTCACGGTATGCACAGAGCACTTAATTCAGTAGCTCCTGCAACAAGCCAGATTTTTAATATGAGGAAACTGCAACAAGGAACACTTTTCATACATAGCCTTCAATGGTTCCTGCCATCTATCCACCATATTGACAGGAAATTCACGTCTTCCTGAAAATGATGATCGTCATATTTAAAAATGTATAGCGCTTGATGATGTTAGGACATCGTTTTAACTCCAAATTCGAGTATATAAAACACAGTTGTCAGATTATCCCCGTCGCACATCAAACAACAGACCGTAAGATTAGCGTTTATATCTAGGGATATACGATGAGCCATTATGCTGATGTAGCACAACAATGGCTGCGCCCATAGATTCCCGATTACTCTAGTGAATGCAGCCTACAACGAACGAAACACGGTGCTAATTCCCCAAAGAGAAAATACTTCGGTTGACTTGATGGAGCAGTCCACATTAATACGTTGTAACATGTAAATAACTTGCATCAAACACTTCCAACGACGGCCATTGAACAGCACTCAATGTGTTGATATAAACCGCAGATCAACTCTAGAAGGTGGAAGGTCACATTCACAACACTTGACTAGTCAAAACGGAATATTGCCGTGTGTACGACTCCGCTTCATCGGCTTAGATTTGTTAAGTAGAACATCATTTTGACTTTAACGCAGAAAGAGCAGAAATTAATCAGTCCCCAAATGCATTTTCTGCAGCGATTGAGAGAACATGAACCTCGTTCCACCATCTTGGAAACGGAAGTCACCCCCTGTTGTGAGATTCAAATCCAGTACCTTTTTGTGTAGTGACTGACTTTTTACCTCTCTAGACGACTCCGTCTCTGATGTAAGAACAGTGTTGTACTGAGGTTTGATATTCTTTAAACACTAAGCATATTCTTTATTGTTTATAACATTCATAATATAATTTTGGATGAAATGTTGGCATTAGCAAACAATTTCTTCTTACCTTCCTTTGGGTATATTTTTGTGTGTGAACTTTGTTGAATGTATTGAATCTTGACATGTGATGTGGAATACATTATTTATTGATAATAGTTAAGGTTAAATTATCTCTCTCTCTCTCTCTCTCTCTCTCTGTGTCTTTTTTGTGTGTGTGTGCTGGTTATGTATATACAACATATTGCTGTAGTTTGTTAAAATTTTGAAGTTAAATGAATACATTCATAAAGAAAGAGTACATTATCTGATTTATGACATAACATGTGCCTTTTAGTAGCAAATAAGTTAACATGGTTTTGAAATCTGATTTTAGCTTCTACTGCATGATTAGTTTTCTTGAATTTTCTTCATTGCCATAGTGAGAATTGTTTTGCGCTGCTGCATTAAGGCATTCATCAGATTTCAACATGCTTGTCTCCCCTTGTCTGGTCCAAATCCTTTGACCTTTCTTGTTTGAGTTATCCCTTGTTAGCATTGCTACCACAGGCATAACTCTAGTGGAAATGGTGTACACAGGTTTCTCTGCCATACCATGATGGAGAAAATTTGTTAAGATGCTTCACTGGTAAGATTTTAAACATAAACCTCACCTTGTTGCCAGACAGAATCTTGTTGTCATAACGTGACATGATGTCAGGTCATATAGGTCGAGGTAAAGGCCATTTCTTTGGAAAATAAGTAATATCTATGAGTGCAATCATTTACATTATATTTGTGTGCTGTGATATTTAATATTGTTTGGAAAAAATATACTTTCATATGTCATTCTGTTATCATTGAAAATACCTACATTCAAATACCATTCTATTAACTTGGGAAATGCCTACTTTTAAATGTCATTCTGCTATTATGGAAAATACCTATTTTCAAATGTCATTCTGCTGTTATGGGAAACAACTACTTTCAAATGTTGTTTTGTTGTACCGGAAAATACTTACTTTCAAATGTTGTTCTGCTAAAGTTTGCATTATTCTGTAATGAAATTATTCCTTGCTATGAGCTTGTTATGAAACAGGGATTCAGGCAAAGCTGTGTTCTCTTGCCAGAATTGTTTTCACTTTACAGCAAAAATATTTTGTGATCAATAGCAGACAAAAAAGAAATTGTTGTAAACTGCCATAACATAAAAAATTTGTGATTTGCAGATGACACAGTCTTAATAGAAGAGACAGAGAATGAACTACAAGAAATGATAGACATAATAGTAAAAGAAAGCAACAAGAAAGGTCTCAGTCTGAATAGTAAGAAAACAGAAGTAATGGTCATATCGAAGAAACAATCATCGCCATCATGCAGCATAAAAACAAGTCAAATACTTGGGCACAATAATATCAAATGGAAGATGTGCCACAAAAATAAAATGTGGAATAGCTCAGACCAAAATAGCATTTCAGAAAATGAAAAACGTCTTATGCAACAAGTCTTTGTCAATAGAAGTGAAAGAGTTCATCAGTGATATATATAGCCAATTTTGACCTACGGAAGCAAATCATGGACAGCAGACAAACAAATGAAAAGACGATTAGAGGTCACAGAGATGGGATTTCTCAGAAGGATGTTGAAAGTTCCCTGGACAGCTAAAAAGACCAATGAGGAAGTTCTCAAAGAGGCCAACATAAAAAGGAAGATCCTAAAAAACATCAGAAAAAAACAATCAACATTTTTCAGACACATGAGAAGAGGAAAGTTGGAATACTTCATTATGACAGGGAAAGAGAGCCCACAGACGACAAAAAGAGAAGTTACTAGATAGCTTGGTGTCATGGCATGGAAAACAGTCCAAAGAATTGTTAGGATGCACTGTGGATAGAAAATTTTGAAAGGACATGATCGTCTATGCCAACCGGTATGGCACAAGATAATGATAATGAGCTTGTTGTTTTGAATAAAGGATAAACTAATTTATATTAGATTTATAATTTAAAAAAAAATGTTTATGCAGACTGTCGTCCTTGGCTATTTCAACCTTTCGTCACTCGACAACATGGGAGCATACAGACAGTTTTATTATGCATCAATGAGAATCTTGGAAAAAGGTAAATAAAAAACAAATTGTAGTACTTCATTACACAATGTGTGAAAAGATTCTTTTTTAAAGTTTATATGATTTCATTTTTTTATAAAGCGGCTTTACTAGTCTAGTCTGTACTACTAGATGTTTTGGAGATATTGATCACTTTGATGTATATCACTGTACTATAATTTTTTTGGAGAGATTTATCACATTAGTGTATATCACAACATATTTTGGAAATTTGTTTTAGCGTACATCACTACATATTTTTGTATAAATTCTTTTAGTGTACATATTCCTGTGAGTTTAATCACTTTAAACTACAATATTGTGTACAATTATTTATTTATCTATCACTTATTATAACATGTTTTGTAATGAGAAACTACTTTTTTTGGACTACTACATTAGAAATAACTAAAAACACATTAGAAATGGTTTTTGAGTGGTCTAAAATATGTTTTGTATAAATTTTTTGTGCCACAATAAAGCTTGGATGGACTGTCAATTGTATGGTGGAATATGTTTTTATGAGTTTCAATAAGGAAGAATTATATTGCAAATATTGTCACTGTTGTCTTTCTATCTTTTCCATTAGATCCCATACAGCCATCAAAGTTTCTAACAGTAACACAGGGGGATGTTGCAAAAGCTTTTAATCTCTCAGAGTTTAAGGACATTGTCATGCTGAGGCTTACAAACACATCATTGGTAAGGAGTATGAATGTTAAGTGTCTGTGTAATAGAGAGGATTACCAATACATCAGTGGTAAGGAGTATGAATGTTAAGTGTCTGTGTAATAGAGAGACTTACTAACCATCATTGGTAAGGAGTATGAATGTTAAGTGTCTGTGTAATAGAGAGGATTACCAATACATCAGTGGTAAGGAGTATGAATGTTAAGTGTCTGTAATAGAGAGACTTACTAACCATCATTGGTAAGGAGTATGAATGTTAAGTGTCTGTGTAATAGAGAGGATTACCAATACATCAGTGGTAAGGAGTATGAATGTTAAGTGTCTGTGTAATAGAGAGGATTACCAATACATCATTGGTAAGGAGTATGAATGTTAAGTGTCTGTAATAGAGAGACTTACTAACCATCATTGGTAAGGAGTATGAATGTTAAGTGTCTGTGTAATAGAGAGGATTACCAATACATCAGTGGTAAGGAGTATGAATGTTAAGTGTCTGTGTAATAGAGAGACTTACTAACCATCATTGGTAAGGAGTATGAATGTTAAGTGTCTGTGTAATAGAGAGACTTATTAACCATCAGTGGTAAGGAGTATGAATGTTAAGTGTCTGTGTAATAGAGAGGATTACCAATACATCAGTGGTAAGGAGTATTAATGTTAAGTGTCTGTGTAATAGAGAAGATTACCAATACATCAGTGGTAAGGAGTATGAATGTTAAGTGTCTGTGTAATAGAGAGACTTATTAACCATCAGTGGTAAGGAGTATGAATGTTAAGTGTCTGTGTAATAGAGAGACTTATTAACCATCAGTGGTAAGGAGTATGAATGTTAAGTGTCTGTGTAATAGAGAGACTTATTAACCATCAGTGGTAAGGAGTATGAATGTTAAGTGTCTGTGTAATAGAGAGACTTATTAACCATCAGTGGTAAGGAGTATGAATGTTAAGTGTCTGTGTAATAGAGAGGATTACCAATACATCATTGGTAAGGAGTATGAATGTTAAGTGTCTGTGTAATAGAGAGGATTACCAATACATCATTGGTAAGGAGTATGAATGTTAAGTGTCTGTGTAATAGAGAGGATTACCAATACATCAGTGGTAAGAAGTTTGAATGTTAAGTGTACATGTAGTACAGAGGCTTACCAATACATCACTTGTGTGAGTATGTTTGTTTAATGTCATAGAGTCTTATTGCCACACATATTGGTAATAAAGTGTAGTTTCTAATTCCCACAATAAATAATTCAAGTAATTGTGCTAGATTTTTTTTAGCACTTGAGAGTAATTACATATTAATATTTTGTTGTATTATTTAAACTAAACATTTGATCACAGGTAATATATAGAAGTTATTGCAATATTACATAATTTATTATGATAGGCAAAGCCCAAGAAAAGAGGAACAAACAAAGCATATGTCAAAGCATTCTATTGTATTGAATGTATCATCATCAAATACCATACCAGCTGGTAGATGTTATCACATCATCTCCACAACTTTGTGTCTCTTGTATATCAATTATGCAGTTTTTATCAAGCTATTCTTCTGAAGTATTGGGCATCTTCTTTTCCCTTCTATCTCTTGTACTCTCATTTCTATTTCCATTTTTCACAATATATTTCAAACTTTTCCCTTCTCAATCTGTGACCCAAGAGTTATTTTTACTTCCTGACTATTTGTTATGTTTTCATTCAGATATTTCATTTTGTGATTGTTCAGGATTCGCTTCCATATGTCAACACATTTTCTCTATTTTGTTCCAAATATAATGTAAAATTCTGGTAGGACTAGTCACTTTATGTACCTTCTAACCGAGGGTCTTGCAAACAAATCATGAGGTGCTTTCCATAGGCAGTGAATCTGAACTTTTACATCTACATGCCCAAATGTATGTTTGATACCATATACAGTAACATTATGACATAAAGAAAAATTACCATGGATTTGTTAAACAACTGGACAGGTAGTTGTGGATATCTACCAACCACCGCAGGCCACATATTACATGATGATGATATTAAAGCATTTAAGGACAATAAAACAATTAATTGTTGAGTTTAAAGCAGTTGACTTGTGATATAATTTTAAAGAACTTTTTGGGGCCTAGACATCAGACAGTACCTGGCTAGTTGGTCAGTGGCTCATTTCAGACATTTTGTGTTAAGATCTTACTTTACATCCCCGTAAGTTGGAATTGATAGGGAATGCAATCTGGTATCCAAAAATACATTTCTGAAGTCAGATGCCTTTGGCAGAAAGGTGAAAATATTACAGATTGCCGCACAATTTGAAACAATGCATTTAATGTTCTTTAAGGGTGGAAGAGGGATGATTGCCAGGCAAACATAGAAAAAAAAATATTTCTATTGTTTATTCGTTCATTTGCGTTCACCCAATGACTAAAGGATCACACCTCTTCATCATCCACTCTTAAAAGGATGTTAAGTGGGCATGTCTGCGCTGTGTTGTGGTTTGCAGCAAAACTGTTATATTTACACCTTTCGGCCCAACACATCCAAGTTCAGCACATATATTCCGCTGTGTTTTATTTGCTGTTGTATGCATTTCTTTCAGGTGTATCCCTTTGTGAACAATATTACAAGTTCCAATTTGATTAACTGGGTGCTTAATAATAAAGACATGGTAAGTGTCAAGTTTTATCATATTTTCTTACTTGACGTGATGAATATATGGCACATGCAGGCACATTAAATGCCATACAATGAAAATGATTTACAAAATGTTGATATGTGTGCACTTGAAAGCTGTAGAGTGCAATACTATAGCATATTGTCCTTTTTTATGGTAATTGAAGTGCCCAGTAGCTCCTAGGTTGAAAGTGGTCAGTGACTCATAACTGACTGCTTGTATCAGGATCTTACTGCACCTGTTTTTTGTGGTCTTGAAAACAGACTAACCAGTTCATCCAAATAAAGAGGGACCCAAGAAGGATGTCAAGCAGATTAGGAAAAAAATAACATAGTGAAGTTGAATTTGTTGAGACAAGTCGTGCTGATATTACCATTTGCTCTAAGCCACCGCACAATTCATCTGTGCTCTTTTAGTTAGCATCTTTAAGGGTGGACAAAGAAGAGCAGTTATTGGTCAAATGCTTAAAAAAATATAAGTGAACTGAAAAACATCTAGAGAAGAGATTGAATCATATCATAGAAAAGAGGATGACATGATAGAACAAACTAATAGTGCTTTCTCATGACAGCTGAAGATATACTCCTCAAGTTGCTGAATGGAGGGATGATAATGATCATAAAGTTAATGTATGAATATTTCTTAGTTTCTTGTTTATTCTTTCAAGTAATGCTTCTCTGCACTGATGCATAATGTTGCGCTCATTATTTTCTTGCAATTCAGAAAACAGTGAAGAGGCTATCACCAGAGGGCGTTAAAAGTCAGGCCCTGGCAGCAGAAATCAACAAAGGCCCGGCTTTTATCATGTTCCATGTTGAGAATCCTCTTTTTGGCATTGATCATGGTTATCGAGTGGTGAGAGACGGGTTAGTTTAGTGTAATTTAGTATAGTTATCATGCAGTGAGAGACAGGTTAGTTAAGTGTAATTTAGCATAGTTATCACAATAATTATCATGCAGTGAGAGATGAGATAGTTTAGTGTAATTTAGCATAGTTATCATGCAGTGAGAGACAGGTTAGTTAAGTGTAATTTAGTATAGTTATCACAATAGTTATCATACTGAGAGATGGGTTAGTTTAGTGTAATTTAGCATAGTTATCAGGCAGTGAGAGACAGGTTAGTTAAGTGTAATTTAGCATAGTTATCACAATAGTTTTCATACAGTGAGAGATGGGTTAGTTTAGTGTAATTTAGCATAGTTATCATGCAGTGAGAGACAGGTTAATTAAGTGTAATTTAGCATAGATATCACAATAGTTTTCATACAGTGAGAGACGGGTTAGTTTAGTGTAATTTAGTATAGTTATCATGCAGTGAGAGACAGGTTAGTTAAGTGTAATTTAGTATAATTATCACAATAATTATCATGCAGTGAGAGATGGGATAGTTGAGTGTAATTTAGTATAGTTATCATGCAGTGAGAGACAGGTTAGTTAAGTGTAATTTAGCATAGTTATCACAATAGTTTTCATACAGTGATAGATGGGTTAGTTTAGCGTAATTTAGCATAATCACAATAGTTTTCATACAATGATAGATGGGTTAGTTTAGTGTAATTTAGTATAGTCATGCAGTGAGAGACAGGTTAGTTAAGTGTAATTTAGCATAGTTATCACAATAGTTTTCATGCAGTGAGAAATGGGTTCTTCGATCCTTCTTCCATTGCCGTTGGCGTCGAGGGGAGATACAATCTGCGATTCTTTGCTCTTCTGTTGGCCTCTTCTGATGTTATTCCTCCTAGTGACTCTAGTATTCCCTTTATCCATCTCTTTCTCGGTCTTCCTCTTAATCTGGCATTTTCGTAGCGTTTGTTTATGGCTCTTTGAGTCATTGTTAGTTCTTTTTGTCTTGTTATGAGGCCGAACCAATTTATCTGTTGTTTCTTATTATAAATTGGTTAAGATGGGTTAATTAAGTGTAATTTAGCATAGTTATCACAATAGTTTTCATGCAGTGATAGATGGGTTAGTTTAGTGTAATTTAGCATAATCACAATAGTTTTCATGCAGTGAGAGATGGGTTAGTTTAGTGTAATTTAGCATAGTTATCACAATAGTTTTCATGCAGTGAGAGATGGGCTAGTTTAGTGTAATTTAGCATAGTTATCACAATAGTTTTTATGCAGTGAGAGGCGGGTTAGTTTTGTAATTTAGCATTGTTTTTAAGTTGTGAGAAACATGTTACTTTAGTATAATTTTTAATGGTTGTCAATTAGGTGAGAAATAAGTAAAGTTTCATATAGTTTTTTTTGCATGGTTATTAATTGGTATGAGATGGGTTAATCTAGTATGGTATGAAATATGCTCAAAGTTGCTTGTTTTAAAAAAAACATAGCACTTTAGATATTATCTTGTTGCAGAATTTTTGGGTGCAGGTGTCTCAGAGTCGATTACCTACCACTTATTCTTTAAAGGGATATTTTATGGAAGTGGGTTCAAATTGACACCATAAACAAAATGTAAAATTGATTAGCTCAGGTCAATATTTATATTTTGGTTGATATATTTGTAGAATAATGCTTGTAATTAAAAGATTCTATAGACCTTTTGAGCCGTAGCTGGCCCATCGGGCATAGACCAAGATACTCCCTCTCTTATCTGAATTTTTGTTCAAGCAGCCTTCAATTCTTTTAAAGATATTTTTATCAAATCTCGACATTTGTCTCTGTTCTGTGCAAGCAGCTCTATCTCATTGAGGGAGCCGACTCCTGCTGCTCTTGCCTCTCTCATCAATGTTCTTCTCAATGTCTCTCTGGGTCTTCCTCTTTTCTTCTTACCTGTTGTTTCCCACATGAATGCTTGCTTTGCTATTTGGTTATTATCTCTTCTCATCACATGTCCAACATATGACCATCGTCTTTTCTTGATTACTGAAGATATTAGTGGTTGATTGGCGATTTCTCTAATTTCCTAGTTAATTAAAAGATTAAAGGCTGGTAAATTTGAGAGTTTCGGGGGATGTAATATTTGTTTCTTAACCACAAAAGATTTCACAATTTAAGATACATATTTTTCTAATCACTTCAAATGCATATGATAGAAGCATGTGTATTTTATGTTTTTATAAAGACTCAAAATGAGCAAACCAACAAATGTATCATTGACAAACAACTGTGTACTATAATAGTGCAACTAAGCATGGTTAATTCATAGTGCGGGACAGGTTACTTCAGTGTAATAGACCATGATTATCATGGTGTGAGAGATAGGTTAATTTAGTGAAATTGACCATAGTTCCAGCCATCGAATACATAAAGAAACAACAGATAAATTGGTTCGGCCACATAACAAGACAAAAAGAACTAACAATGACTCAAAGAGCCTTAAATAAACGCTACGAAAACGCCAGATTAAGAGGAAGACCAAGAAAGAGATGGATAAAGGGAATACTAGAGTCAATAGGAGGAATAACATCAGAAGAGGCCAACAGAAGAGCAAAGAATCGCAGATTGTTTCTCCCCTCGATGCCAGCAGCAGCTGTGGAAGGATAGAAGAAGAAAAGAAGAAGAAGACCATAGTTCTCCTGTAGTGAGAAAATGGGAAATGAAAAAAAAATAGGATGGTTAAAGCTATACATAACAAGTGGATGACATAAATTAGAACAACGTTTTGTGCTCAGTAGGCCTTCAGCAGGAGAAAACATACAATATATACACAGATATGCACTTAAAATAAAAAAAATAATTAAAAAAAAATAATAATTTCGAACTAGAATTAGAAATAAAAATAGGAATAAAATTACTTCCTCGTAAACTTTAAACTGTAAACGTTCTAATCTGTGTTGTCCATTTATTACTTAAAGCTTTAACCACACAGTTTTTCTTCTATTTTTTTTCTCTCTATTTTTTTAAAAATTTCATCTTACAATTAGCTTCACTGCATTTTTATGCATTTATGTACATTTATGTACATTTCTTTGCTTTGTCCCTAGTGAGAAAAGATATATAGTTTAGTTAAACTGACCATGTTATTAGAAGTATTAAAAAAAATATTAGTCTGCTTTAAATATCAGATGTGTGACATCATCATCATGTGCCATACGTTTGGCGTAGGCCATCATGTCCTACCAAAATCTTCTATCTACAGTGCATCGTATCAGTTCTGTTGTTGACTGTTTTCCATGCCATGACACCAAGCTATCTAGTAATTTCTCTCTTTGTAGTCCGCGATCTCTCTTTCCTTTTATTTTGCCAGTTGTAACCAAGTATTCCAACTTTCCTCTTCTCATGATGTGCCCGAAAAATGTTGATTGTTTCTTTCTGATGTCTTTTAGGAGCTGCCTTTTTGTGTTGGCCTTTTGGAGAACTTCCTTATTGGTCTTTTTAGCTGTCCAGGGAACTTTCAACATTCTTCTGAGAAATCCCATCTCTTTGGCCTCTAATCGTCTTTTCATTTGTTTGTCTACTGTCCATGATTCGCTTCCATAGGTCAGAATTGGTTCTTTATAGCACCGATGAACTCTCTTTCTCATTTCTATTGACATAGATTTGTTGCATAAGATATTTTTCATTTTCTAAAATGCTATTTTGGCCTGAGCTATTCTGCTTTTTGTTTCTGTGGTGCATCTTCCATCTGATATTATTATTGTGCCCAAGTATTTCAGATATTGCACTTGTTTCAAATTTGTCCTGTTTATTTTTATGCTGCATGCTGGTGATGATGATGATGTGTGACAACCACCGATAAAAAGAAAGGGATAAAACATATAATTATTTGTCAGGTTTTGTAGATATTTATGTTTGTAAAATTAACAAAATCCAAGATGGCGGGTGTTTTTATATTCGGAGTGTAGACTGTGTGATTAATGTGATTAAATATAGTGTTTCCAGCGGGATATAATTTTCAGAAAGTTGTGTAAAGTGTTCTACCAAGGAGGAGGATAAGAACTGATAAGTACTTTTTTAAATGTAACCAACTAAAGTTTTATATTTAGACCGTAAAAGATCGCATGTGAGACCTTAGCGATCACACACGTGGGGGGAAACAACAGCCGGGCTAAACCCCCATCGTGTGTTTCTCTTAAACTAAGCCCTTAACTTACGACTGACTTAGCAGGTCGGTAAGGGATAATTGTATTTATGCTCAGAGAAATACATAGAATATGGAGATCAAAGTAGCAACGATAAACATATGCGGGATAAAAAATAAAGAAATCGAACTTATAGAAGAAATGACAAAAAGGAAAATTAAAATACTAGGATTAGCGGACACCAGAGTAAAAGGACAACAGATAAAGAAAACACACATGAACTACACGAAAATATTCTCGGAAGTCGACAACACAGAAAGAGCAACACATGGAGTAGGTTTTATCATCGACCCAGAACACGCAAAGAACATTCTAGAAATAAAATACTATTCAGAAAGAATTATCTCAATTAAACTACTAGAAGACGACCGAAAAACAAATTACATTCAAATCTATGCACCATGCAACAACAATGTAAAAGACAGCGAAGAATTCTACGACACATTGAGTGAAATTATTAACAAGATTGACGAAAGCGACGACATGTTAGTGATGGGAGATTTTAATGGAAGGCTTGGGAAACGCAACAGTGAGAACAGTGACATCTTAGGACCCTTTGGCGATAAAACAGCTGAAATAAACGAAAATGGGAGCAGACTGCTGGAACTATGCAATCAAAATGATTTATTTATCACCAACACATTCTTCAAACATAGAGAGTCGCAAGTATACACCTGGTACAAATGGAATGACACAACATGCAGAAGCCAGATAGATTTTATACTAACAAGAAAAGAGAACAAGAAAAGAGTAACCGACAGTAGAGCAATCCCAAATATTACAGACGACACGGATCACAAGATGGTTATGATCACACTAAGACAGCCAAAAATAAAGAGAAAACACGAAAACAAACAAAAGAAGCGAAAAGAACAGACAATAAAAATAAAACAATTAAACGATCAAGAAACAAGGAAAACCCTAGAAGAAAAACTCAGAGAGGAATTCAAGAAACTCCCTAACGAAGTATGCACAGTAGAAGAAGAGTGGAAACAATTTAAGGAAACAGTAACTAACATCTCTAAAACAGTTTGTGGAACGAAGCTAAGAACAAGAGAAGGGAAAAAGAGCACCCCGTGGTGGAACGAAACAATCAGAGAAGCAATTAAAGAAAAGAAGAAACTGTTTAAAAATTGGAGGGAGAACAAGAACCAAGAAAAATATGAAAGATATGCCTTAGTTCGAAAAAGAGTTAAAATGCTGATCAAAGAAGCTAAGCAAAGGAATTGGACAGAATTCGGACAAAACATGAGCAGGGACTTCAAGACAGCCACAAGAGATTTCTACAAAGCAGTAAAAGCCACAAGAGCGAGAAAAGAAAACCATGATCCTACTGAGCTGATAAATGACAAAGACGGACAACCAATATCAAACAACCAATGTATGCAACAGAGATGGAAAGAATATTTTGAAGACCTGTTAAACATACCAACTACCAACAAGACAACAAAAACCACACTAGAACTCACAAATACTGAACCCAACATCATGAAAGAGGAAATAGAAGAAGTAATCAAATATGCACCAAGAAACAAAGCACCAGGGATAGATAACATTCCAATAGAAATAATAGCAGCAGCGGGAGAAACAGGAATGCAATGGCTGCACAGAATATTTAATGCAGCATGGCACCAACAACAAGCCCCAGAAGACTGGCAACAGGCAATCATCATACCAATATGGAAAAAGAAAGGTAGCAAAAGAGACTGCAATCAATATAGAGGTATATCTCTGCTCAGCCATGTAGGAAAGCTATACGCCAAAATCTTGGAAAAAAGACTGAGACCAATAATAGAACTACAGTTAAGCGATTCTCAAATGGGGTTCCGAAAAAACAGAGGATGTACCGACGCACTATTCACACTAAAACAGCTTGCAGAAAAAACGACAGAACACAACCAAAACTTATACATAGCCTTCATTGACCAGGAAAAAGCATTCGACAGAGTAAACAGAGAACAACTGTGGGAGATACTAACAACATACGGAGTAAGCCAACATCTAACCAACATTATTAAAAGTCTCTACGCCAACAGCAGCTGCAGGGTCAGAACAGCAACAGGCTACACAGACCACTTCGAAGTTAGATCAGGTGTAAGACAGGGGTGCGTACTATCCCCCCTACTGTTTATTACATACATGGACCATATATGCAAGCTAGCCAACCCATCAGAGACAGAGGAGATCAACGAGCTTCTATTTGCAGACGACCAGGCACTAATACATGAAACAATAGAAGACCTACAAGAACACTTAAACAAACTCAACATCTTAGGAACAAAATACAACATGAAAATCAACATCAACAAAACAGAAGTCATGAATGTCGCCAAAAATAAACAGAACATCAACATAACTATAGAAGGCAGACAACTAAAACAAGTAGAGGAATTCAAATACCTAGGAAGTCTAATGACAAACGACAATTCCCAAACAGCAGAGATAGAATCAAGATGCAACAAAGCTTGTCAAATCATCGGACAGTTATCACCACTATTGTCCAACAAGGAAATAACTCTGGAGGCAAAACGAGCACTATACAATACAATCTTCATTCCAACGTTGTGCTACCAATGCCAGACCTGGACTCTAGATGCAAGAACAATAAGAAAAAATAACCTCTACAGAGATGAAATGTGTTAGACGAATGACAGGAAACAGTCTGAGAGATAAGATCAGAAATGTAGAACTGAGAAAAAAGCTAGGAATAGCCCCAGCCATAGAATATATAAGGAAACAACAGATAAAATGGTTCGGCCACGTGACAAGGCAGAAAGAACAAAACACAACACAACGAGCCTTCAACAAACGTTGTGAGAACAACAGACCCAAGGGTCGACCACGAAAAAGATGGATCGATGGAATATTAGAAGCACTAGGAAACATAACAGCAGCAGAGGCGAACAGAAGAGCAAAAGACCGCAAATTATATCTCCCCTCGACGCTGAAAGGCAGATGAGGAAGGAAAGAAGAAGAAGAAGAAGAAATTAACAAAATTACAATAGTTCTTCATTGAAACAATTAAAGTGCATGTGCATTATTATGTGTTTGAAATTCAGAATAGTTACAATGTTTGTCTAGAGTTAAATATTTAACTGTTAGCTTTATGATATTGGAAATTGGCAAAATACCAGAGCAAATCTAAGTAGATTATATATTATTCTTGTGGATAACTGAAATAAAATAAACAATTATACAAAAAAATTCTGATGCAGTTTTGATGTTTTAAAGTTGTAATTTTTCAGACATTTATACTTGTCAAACACATAACATAAAAATACAGGGAGAAAATTTGTAGAGACAGATTTCAAATGCTTTGTATAATCATATTTATTTATTTATTAAATTGTGTTCTTTTAATAATATATTGCTATGGTTGAATATTCCTGTATGTAAAATGCATATATTTGGAAGTAAAGTTGTGTGCGTGCGTGAAATAAATTGGCATTCTCTTTTAGAAGGAAAAAATGTATTTAAGATATAAACGGCATTAAAAATTTTAAAAGGCACTTATATGTTTTACTATTTAAAAATTGGATGTGTGTGTGTGGGGTTGGGGGGGGGGTTTCTGATTACAGACAAATGTCAAATTTTATGGAATTTGGGTTTTTGATTGTGATAATTTTTACAAAGGTATCATAATCTAGGCTTAAAGAAAGAAATGTATTTGTTTACTATGATCTCAACAGCTGAAAGATGTAGCTCTTCTTTATAGAGAGTGTATGATTCATCCGGCATTGAAAGGCATTCATACAGTTTGGTCAGAAGGAAGGGACAGACAAGTCAGAAGATATAAGCTGTTGACACAAATGTGTGAGCAGTCAAAGCTGTTTGTGCAGACTGCAGAATACACCCTTCCGTGCTGCATTTCTGCATTAATACACAGTGTCAATGTAAGCTGTTTTACAAAAAAACTATTTATTTAATTCAGGGATTTAATTTTTTTTTCTCAGGAAACAAGATGCATCAACATTATACCAAGAAGTGTACCTGACAACTATGTACCAATTCATTTGATAAAATGAACACAAATCTCCACACTTAAATCTTGTGGACACCTATAAGTGAACTTTTGATGACCACTGTCAAGGTGGACTATATACCTCCTACATTGACAAGATCATGCACTTGTACT
Organism: Megaustenia siamemsis; assembly: GCA_032433765.1. NCBI lineage: Eukaryota > Metazoa > Mollusca > Gastropoda > Stylommatophora > Ariophantidae > Megaustenia > Megaustenia siamemsis. Next base: position 22,454,617 of record JAVIAB010000073.1, on the reverse strand, counting down.
AAAGATTATATGTGGACATTTAACAATGGTGGTATGTGTAGTATAATAGTCCTGCAACACTTTAACGCTGCTGTGCATAGACATTGCCCAAAGAAGTGGTGCACTGGAAATTGTTTCATCAATTAATCAAAAGAGCCATTTTCAGTAATCATTTAAGATAATCATTAAAGAAATTATGCCAAGAATTACAACTTTAAATGTCCTGACTTGCAGAGAAAGAATTGATCATTTTATCTTTCAAACCTAAATGCTTCAAAATATAAACTCATCACTCATTGGATAAGAAAAGAGAAAGTCAACCGATATATCACCGACGTATCATCATCATCAAGTACCAGGCCTGCTGGCGTAGGTGATCATGTCTCTCCACAACTTTCGATCTCGACAGTTATTTATCATTTCTGTTATTGACCTTCTGCCAAGCCATTCTCTTAAGCTGCCTGGTATATTTTCTCTTTGCTTCCCTCTATCTCTTCGTCCCTCAATTTTCCCAGTTGTTACAAATTTTAGCTGTTCTCTTCTCATTACATGGCCAAAAAATAATGATTGTTTCTTCCTAATATTGGAAATTAGCTCTCTTTTTGCTTTGGCCTCCTTCAGAACGTTTTCATTACTCTTCTTAGCTGTCCATGGTATTCTCAACATTCTTCTGTAAAACCACATTTTTACAGCCTCCAGTGATTTTCTTGTCTGTTGTCATGATTCACATCCATATGTTAAGACTGGCTCTACATAAAATTTAAGAACTCTTTTTCTTGTTTCTATTGTCAAAGATGACTGACCTATACTTATGTTAAAATTATAATGATTTGTTTAGAAAAAATTATGGACATAAAAAAAAAAAAGTATGACACTTTTGAGAATCAAACTAAAGGCTATCCAAGTAATTGAAGCATTGACTTCTCAATTCAAAATAGTGAGTTTTAGTGTATACATGTACAGTCTCTTCCTGTGAGTTTCTGACTTATAATTAAAATAGTAAAGTAGCTAGCAAGAACACTAATCTCACATTTGAGGCTGGGGGTCTCTAATCCTTTATATTATAATTAATTAGAAATAATAACCGAATACAGAAGCAAGCCCTCATATGTGGGAAACAACAGGTAGGAGGAAAAAGAGGCTGACCCAGAGTAACACTGAGAAGAACATTGATCAGCGAAGCAAAGGCAGCAGGAATCTGTCTCCCTCAATGAGATTGAAATGCTTGTACAAAACAAAGACAGGTGGCGAGATTTGATATTGAGACTGCTAGAAAGAAAATTTAGAGAAAGAGTATCTGGGTCTATGCCCTATGGACTGGCCATGGCTCAAAAGGTCAATAGATAGATAGAAATATTATAGATGGAGACATTTGTTGATTTTACATGTTATGATTTTATATTTACTTTTTTGCCTGCTATTAGAAATATCTCTTAATATCATCATGATTCATTTCATATTACAATGTATATTAAATTCTTCTTCCTTTTGACTCTCTGTGTAGTATAGGTCTTCAATAAACACTTTTAAAGCTATCCTGTTTCTTGCCATTCTTTTAAGTTTGTTCATAGTCTTCCCTATTTTCTTCATCTCTGCTTCCGCCTGTCTTCTCCAAGTATATTTTAACCTTCCTCTTTGTCTCCTTCCCTGGGGATTCATAAAAAAAAGGCTTGTTGTGTAATAAAATATGTAAGGTCACCTTTGTCTATGTCCCAGGACATGTGGGAGAACAGGGAAATGAAAGAGCAGACAGGTTGGCTAGCTGTGCTGTCGTTGAGGACGGCAACCAATGGATCAGGCGCACATCATCAATGCCCTCCGAGATGTGGGAAGAGCACAGGACTTCGACAAACACAGATCCACATCACTTCTTCGGATGATGGAAATGGGAGTTAAGATGGGCATAGCCAGAAATGAGAAACTTAGTGGCCGTGTAAGAAGACTTATCAACCAACATAGAGCTGGAGTCATCAGTCGCTGGACACTGTGGGAATTGCTGAGGAGGGGATCTGAGCACCTATGGACATGTTCGGAGTGCAATGATGATAACCCGCAAATAACTCAATAACTCTTTATTGTCTACTGCAGTGTGTTTCCTATACAGAACCATTGTCTTTTGTCGTATCTCTTTATTCACTGGTATTTGACTATTATTTACTCATAGTTAGATATTTTGTCCTGCCATCTCTATCCTTTTCTGTGCAAACATCATTAATGAAAGTCTCTATCTTCATGATTGTCATTTTTGTTGTTCTCCACGTTTCCACAGCATATTTAATTATAATAAAATTAACATTGACAAATTTATTTGCTTGTATTTATGATGCTATTAATTGTTGCTTACATTGATTCAGTTATATTTACAATTTTGCAGGCAAGCAGTAAAGTTTGCAATGTTTGTCGCCACGAGGGCAGTTTGTGTAGCATACCTCCAGATTACCTTTCTTCTGCCTTAAGTCACAGCCGCCCCTTTCCTCTAAGCTGCCATAATGTGATCCTCAACTATTCCTGGACAGAAAAGCTCAGCGTCTGCTGTCGTCTTAGAAATGAATCATTTGAGAATGATATTCCGTGGATGTCAGTTTTTTCCAGTGATAAGTGGAACTTCAATGATAATGCTTCAAGTAAATTTTATTCTAAAACGACTGCTGCTGATTCACAGAACAGACGTCTTTCAGATCGATATGTGAGGCATCACTTAGAAAATATACCCAGGAGGCTGTGTGATAGATTTGCTGTGGAAAAACAGCAAGGTTTGAAGTCTTTATGGACACCTGATTCTGAAGATTCAGATTTGGAGCAAAAGAAACAATATTTTACACATGCTGGCTGCACAAGCAATAAGTCAGTGAATTTCTATGCAATAGACTCTCACAATCATTGGATGTTTTATGATGCTCTTGGAATGAAGCCCAACGTCACTGTTGGCAAACCCACAGCAGTTTTATTTGATAAAATAGTAAGTAGCCTGTCCTTTCATTTTCTTTAGTGTATGAATGATCGGATACATGTTTTACTAAACCTGACAGTTTTTAGTGTCGTGTTTGAAATTGTGGTTTGTGAAGATTTACACACCAATGTGTTGTATCAAAGTTATTACAGGAAGGCTAAACTGCTGACAGAGGGTTTTATTGGTTGTCAGTATTTCAAATTAAGAGTTGTAGTAGGAATATAACTTTTGGATATATTGTCTTATATAATGCTATCTTCATCTCAGAACATCTTGATAATGTTAGTTAACATTTTCTTCTATTGCAGATCTCTCTCAAATGTTTTCTTTAACCCTAGATAACGATGCTTATACCTGTGACTCACATTGTCACGATTCAGTAGTAAAAATTACTACCACTTAAATGTAATGTTTTGAAAATCAAACTTTCTTTGAACTTTTGCACACAGCTGTGTGTTTACACAAGATGAGAAATGGGTATCGAGTATGGTAATTATTGCCTGATTTATGGTCAGTTCTTACCTGAAACTCGACTACATGGTGGCCCTCCAGGACACACCCCCCCCCCCCCCACCCATCCTTCCCGACTACCCTCGTCTATTCACACAGATGCTGTCAGCTGTAATTTTAGCCTGTATGTTCAGCACCCTCTTTGCGTTGTTTGCTGACTTTCCCGTGTTACAAAGGTTTCTTCAATGTCATGCCGACGGCAGAGGAGATTTTCCCCATCATGTGGAGAAAAAAACAGAATTTCTTGAAAATTGGCGGATGAAAAAAAAATGTGCGTGTTTACATAATTTTTACTATGAGAATGATAAAAAATAATCCAAGAAGAAAGGAAAGAAATTAAACCCTCAGGGGTCACCGGAAATGATATTTATGAAAGTATGTTTTTTTTGGGGGGGGGGGTGGTGATGTTTGCCCACGGGAAACTCAAATTCCCCAAAAAATTTATTTTTAAGCAGTAATTTTTACTACGGAGATGGAGTCGTAATTTAATGTTAAAAGTGAAAAGCTTTGTTATTGTTGTTATTGATAATTTTTTACAAATTTGCAACATTTGTATGTTTTTGAAATTCTAAAAATTTAAAGCAGAAGAATTTGTAAAGAGCTGTTATCATAAAAAATTATGCTTCTTTTTATGGCCATGTAAGTCTGAAACATTTATGTTTATATACATTTCAGAATGAAGAGCACTACATAATGAATGAGTCATTTACACTGAGTAACACCAGTGAGTATTTTCATTATAATGTAGCATATGTGTATATAATGTACATATGTAATGTATGAATAATTATATAATATCATATTTGACATTTGTAAAGTTCAGTTTCTTGTACATCATGTTTGTTTTAAGCATTTTGCATTTCAAGGCCTCAGTGTTTCACTAAATTGTATATTTGTTGGAGGAAATGTCAAGGACAAGGTGCAGTTTTGTAAGATGAGCCTTTTGTGAATCTGCTGAACATTAGAATAAGGGACTCATGGCACCTTAGTGAACTTTAACTTAAATAAAGCCCAAAGGATTTTAATTTGTCCGAGTACAAAGACATACACTATGCATGATGTAAGCAGTTGGGGGAGGGGAGGTGGGTTTAATTTGAATTAACTGGTGAGAACTTAAATATATATCATATTTTTAATTGCAAAAAACGACTTTGTAATTGTAAAGCTGTGTGTAAGGAAAGTTCCTGCTGCAGGGTTGCCCCTTATTGGACCAGCTTAGAAATGTGTACTGATCTAAAGATTGGATGTTGCAGTCAAGGCTTTGTGAAGCCAAAGAGGAGCAATGATGAGGAAGACAAGCACTTGCTTGTAGAGGGACCAAAACGGGAACACAATAAGACTAGCACTTGTTTGTATAGGCACTAAAATGTGAACTCAAGAAGACAAGCTGTTGTAAGTATAGACACCAAGATGTGAAACAAGAAGACAAGCACTATGCAGAAAAATGGGGCACTGAATTTGTTGACTTTTATTATAGATTATTTTTTTTCTAATTCAATCATTCTTTTTCTTACCTTTCCCATTCCATTTACTTTAACCACTGAGGAAATATTCAAGGTTTTGGCTTTTGTTTCGACCTCTACTGGTGTTTCTAATATTCTATCAGTCCTTTTTTAGGGTTCAGCTCTTGGTTTAGTATTTTTGTAGCATTTGTTGATGACTTGTCATATTTTGATATTTCTGCCAATCAAGTGGCCAATTTGTTGGCCTGTTGTTTCTTTGTGCATTCTCATCATCATCAACAGTGCCGTCTCTGCATTGAAGATTGGCTACCATGGAGCACCATTCTGTCTCTTGCTTTGATGATGCAGGTTGTCTGTCATAGGCTGACTTGTCCATCATTTGATGTTATTAGTCTTGGTTTGCCTCTGCCTCAATTTATCTTGTATTTTCCCTTTCAAGATTACTTTTAGTAGGCTGTTGTGTCTTTTAACATGCTTTGTTGTTAAGGTTGAATGTGTGTTTGAATTATATTAGGGTCTAAATAGCTTTTTCTTTTGGGGCTGAAATGAATTACCCTGGACCAAATACCTCATCTCACCTGCATTGGATTAGCACCTTTATTCTTTAGCTCCATAAACTCCCTGGCAAACAGTGAATAATAAGAGTCTGTTTCTGCTGGTTCACCAAAATTCAAGAAGTTAATTAATACCTTTCTTTCTTTCCTGCCTCATTTGCCTTTCAGCATCAAGGGGAGATATGGTTTGCGGTTTCTTGCTCTTCTGTTCACCTCTTCTGCTGTTATACCTCCAAGTGATTCTAATATTCTATTACAACCTCTTTCTCGGTCAGCCTTTTGGTCTGGTGTTCTCATATTGTTTTTTGTTAATTCGTTGTATTAGATTTAGTTCTTTATGTTTTATATCACGTGCCTGCACTACTTGATTTGTTTTTGCTTTATGTATTCAATAAATGGTTCCATTCCTAGTCTTTTTTCGCAACTCATCTTATGATTGTATCTCTCAGGCTGTTTCCTGTCATGCATCTGTCACACTTAATTTCTGTGGTGGTTATTTTTCTAATAGTTCTTCAGTCTAAAGTCTTTGTCTGGCACTGGTAAAAAACAACAGTAGGATAATGATATTCTAATAAATAGCTTGTAGTCAATCTCTATTTTCCTGTTGGTAAGTATGTGCAGTAGTATATACTTGTATTATATTTAATAATAATAAGAAGAATTCAGTTTCAGTAATTGCAAGACTGAAGTCTGTAGAAATGTGATTTTACAGAAGAATATTGGGAATACCATGGACAGCTAAGAAGAGTAATGAAAACATTCTGAATGAGGCCAAAGCAAAAAGAGAGCTAATTTCCAATATTAGGAAGGAACAATCATCATTTTTTGGCCATGTAATGAGAAGAGAACAGCTGGAATATATTGTAACAACTGGGAAAATTGAAGGACGAAGAGATAGAGGGAAGCAAAGAGAAAAGATACCAGACAGCTTAAGAGAATGGCTTGGCAGAAGGTCAACAACAAAAATGATAAATAACTGTCAAGATCGAAAGTTGTGACATGATCACACCAGCAGGCATGGTACTTGATGATGAATTGCAAGACATGATTAATTTATAAAATCAAAATTGTTAAATGATAATTCAGGTGGTAAACTATTGTGACTACTAGATGTTTGATTAGCTATCATGCCAGTTTGTTTCTGTTTGGGTGATAGGCGGATTTTTTTTCCCCCCAACATGGTTTCCAGATTCACCCAGTCTCTGAAAATGGGTACCAGACAGAGTGTTTTTTTTTTTCTTGAGAAAGTACAGCAGCTGGCATAATACTGACCACATCACCTTCAAAATGAGCCATTAGTCATTGAAAAATAAAGACATATATTCCTATTGTGCCTTATGCCATGAAGAGTACCTTTATTTTTACTTTGTCCTTATTTGAATCACATAATGTTTAGTCTTAATGAATTTCTGCAATCATTTATGAGTTTTAATTTCCTTCATATGTTTTTTCCTCCCTACATTAGTATCATTTATTTTGGACTTTGAACAAGGAAAATTAAAGAGACACAAGCAGTCACATAGGTTTGAGACTGACAACTGTGATAAACAGGACCTTGTTTGTGTGAAGGAGCTTAGCTCAGATACTTTTCTTGATGTTGTCACAGAAAATGATAAAGTAAGTCAATGTTTATGTCATTATAATTAGTAACATTTTTAACTCTGGTTTTACATTTGATGCAACTGCAGTCATAGAGTATCTTTTAGGTGCTTAATTTACTCTTAGAAAAGCTATTGAATGGCAGCCTATATAAGTGAGCTAGGTTAGTGCCTTTTGAAGCCTTTGAAATGGGAATTTATAAAAGAATAGGTAGAATTTGATGGAAAAAAAAAGAAAGCAAATGATGAAGTTTTAAAACAACTAAAAATGAAAAGAGAACTGCTAAACACAATTAGAACAAGACAAATGAAATTTTTGGGGCATGTTAGAAGACACAATATCCTACTAAAAGTAATATTGGAAGGGAAAATACAAGGTAATAGAGACAGAAGCAGACCAAGACTAATATGGACGAGTAACATCAAAAGATGGACAAATCAGCCTATGACAATCTGCACCATCAAAGCAAGAGTCAGAGTGGAATGAAGCTCCATGGTAGTCAACCTTTGATGCGGAGATGGCACTTAATGATGATGATGAGGTTAGTGCACACAATTATTGCTATAATTATTCAAAAGCCTTGGTATCACTGCAAACGAATGAAAATCTGTAATTGCTTAACCGTCCGTGCCAGTGGAATCATCAGAATTAACATCTCATCGAATATCCAAAGAAAGGCAGCTGCAGTCCCCATCATAGCAAGCACAGCACACGTCAAAAGACAAGGCGTATCAGCACCGAAAGTGAACACAACTGAACTGTCCTTCATCATACGATATCATTATTCATCATAAGCAATCTGAATATTGTATTATTGTATGGACACTCAGTATGTGCTGAGAATGGCTGAGTACCTATACCTGACGTGCCATGGTGTTGACTCTAACAACAACCGTGGACGGTGAACATTTAACAGTTATTGTTATTATTTCTAATGATACCTCTATCATTTTGACTTGATATTTTGAAAAATATAAAAGAATCAGTAACACAAATATTTATTTATGGCTGTAATTACTCTAATGGCGTATGTTTATGTTTGGAACCATTAATGTATTAATATCTGACTCAACGTGTGAATTAAATGTTTTATGCATTATACAAGCACATAGTTTTGGATTATTACAATTTTAATGACCATCTTTTCATGCTTGAAACTTAATAATTTCATGATTTGGAACATGTCCTTCAGTCAAGCCAGCTGAAAAAAAAAAGAAATTTGTACCTGACCCACAGTTAGGGAAGGAATTTGAGAAGAGAAACTTGGGTTGGGACCCCTTAAAATATGTCCAAAGACAAGAGGCCCACAATTTTACTCCTTAGTGGTTGTAACACTAAGAATACCATTATCTTTAACTTCATTTTACACTAGGGATAGTATCTGCAGGAAGAATACAAAATTGGTAAAAATGTAGGATAAAAGAGGTATGCTTACAGCTTTATGGTGATAAATAAAAGACACAAAATGATGAAATGTTACAGCCTGTAAGCTTGCTTCTGCTGGCTCACAGACAATGCACTTAAAGAGAGGCAGAAAATGAAATATCAAAACAGTTAAAACAATAAATAAATAATATAAAAGATAAACAATGAAAGAATAAGATTTTTAAAATGTGAAGTATTTATCTCATTTGACCTGTACGGTGTCTAAGCAAAAAACTTGAGAAGAAATTCTCTTTGTTTTGTTCTAATTTCTGTCTGTCTGTGCTCATGTGTATTGTCTAAGTTCCAGAAGAAATCCAGCTCCTTAGGCACATTATATCGTCTTGTATAATCTTTTACCAAAACAAATCTGTAACCATATCTTCTTTTTTTTTTCTTCGAATGGTTTCAAAATTCTCGAATTATCAACCTTGCAGCAACCTCACCTGTCAATGCTAATCGTATCTCACACAAGATTTGCAACTTTAGGTCTGGCATATCCAGTCCAAGTTTTAAGTTGATGCAGATGCCAACTTCTTTATAACACTTAATCAGCCTCATTTTATAAGATATTTCACCTGGCTTGATCCCTCTCAGTTGCAATTTATTTGCTCTTTACATCAACACTTCTTGTACAAAATTGCATATCCTCCTGAGTTGTTTTTCTGATGAGAGTATTATAGTTTATTTTTGGCCATGTAATGAGAAGAGAACAACTGGAATATATTGTAACGACTGGAAAAATTGAGGGACGAAGAGATAGAGGGAAGCAAAGAGAAAAAATAACAGACAGCTTAAGAGAATGGCTTGGCAGAAGGTCAACAACAGAAATGATAAATAGCTGCCGAGATCGAAAGTTGTGGAGAGACATGATCACCTATGCCAGTAGGCCCGGTACTTGATGAAGATTATAGTTTAATGATTGGATATGTTGAGTGACCAAGATCCCCTAGAACACCAGGGCTGAAAGTAGTCAATAAGATAAGTGACAACAGCTGCACTTACTCCACTTTCCCATTAGAGGGGGGGGGGGGGTGTCAAGGTATTAAAAATATGAAGCCACAGTAAAGCTGATGCTGAAGGCTACTGAGCTGCTAAGTCGTTTTGATTTTTTGTTGCCACTCATCCGCGTAAAGCTGTGACCATACTATTTTTATAATTTTTGTTCCCTTTTCATCCACGTTTATATAGTGGCTCTAGAAACCAACTGGCCTGGCCAAACAAGTAAGGATCAAAGTTAGATGACAACTCTGTACTCGCACATGCCATATTGAAGTTGGGTGTGCATGACTGAAAAGGTGCAAAATATTGCAACTTGCTGTATACGACAGGGCAACACATCTACAACTATTTAAATGTGCTTTTAAGGCAGATAATAAAGCAGTAGTAGCTGGAGGAATGCAAAAGAATAGGATGGATGAGTTCGCAAGTACAGGCACCGCAATGAGTTCGAAAGTACGGGCACCACATGTCAATTTTGCTAGGGCCAGTGTTGTGACAGGTACTTTACTGTCTACACGTGGCGCAGTAATTTACAGGAATGTGTAGTAAGCTTAATTTAACTGAAAGTTTCTTAACTAATTCAGTTGTAAATTGTCCTTTACCCAGGATGTTGTTGTTTTAATCTATGCACACTGGTGTGGGTTTTGCCAAACTCTCAGCCACACATTCCTTACCTTGGCTGAATATTTTTCTTCTTCTAGTTCCATCAGTTTTGTCAGGTGAGAATTTGAGTTTGTATTACATGTAGATATTTATATGTTGATTTTATTTTCCTTATGAATTAAGTTATAATTACTAAAGTTTCACTTTTCTGATTACCATGTTCAATACCCACATTTTTGTCTTAAACTAACACTGCCTGTGGTTCACCCAAACTCTAAAAATGGGTGCCAGAGGTACCTATATATACCAGAGGTCCCTCTACTTTCTTGTCTCTCCTCATCCCCATACCTTCCTAATTACTACTTTCGGTGACCCCTGAGTGTTGGATTTTTTTTTTCCAAGTGCGATGTAAAAAGTACAGGGACTTTTTTTTATTTTATTAGAGAAAATAGGGCAAGTGATACCAATCATATGATCCATGATTTTGCTAATGAGCAGGGAACTTAAGGTTACTTAGAGTGTGTAGGATCCTCAGTAGCTGTCTAGTTAGTGTGCTCGCTTCTTGATCAGAAGGGTATGGGTTCGATTCTCAGAAGTGGTGAATTTGTTATCAGACGGACAGGGCTCCAGGCTTCACCCAGTCTCTCTAAAAATAGATACCAAAGATTATAGTTATGAAAGGCCTCAGTAACACTACAAACGAATTAGAATCCATAAGTGCTCAACATCCCGTGCCAGTACAATCATCCGAATTAGTATCTCATCTCCCAAAGAAAGGTAGCCGCAGTCCCCATCATAGCAGTCTCAGCACGTGCCAAAAGACATAAGGATAAACCGCACAGAAAGTGAACACAGCCATCTATTCCCCATCATACGATATAATCATTCATTGTAAGCAATAGGAATATTGAAACACGATCAAAATGGATGAAACGCACAGCTCATGGTGTGCACAGAACACTTAACTCAGTAGCTCTGGCAGCAAGCCGGACTTGAAATGTGAGGAAACTGCAACAAGGAACACTTTTCAGACACAGCCTTTAATGGTTCCCACTGCCTATCCGCCATATGGACGGAAGTGATACCAAAGATTTTTCTGGGAAGTGAAAGCGGTTCTGGCATGATACCAGACTACATCACCCAAAAATGTGCCACAGTCATAGAAAAATATGGTCACTAACACCATATTCCCCTATATACCTAGGAAGGTGTAGTGGGAACTTTTACAAAGTGTGTTGTTCAAATGGTTTTATGTTTTGCTTACAAGTTGCCTTACAAGCCTTAGAAATTAATTTTTGAAAAAAAAACATTATAAATGGACTCTTTTAACTCGGGAATTATTTTGTCGGTTTAAATTTATCCATCATGGATCTGCGTACTACCTAATAACTGTCATGATCAAATTCAAATTTCAGTAGTAGTGTTTTTCATTATATATGTATTACATTATATATTATATATGTATGTATTATACATTATATATATTCTTGTCTGTCCTCATCCCCATACCTTCTAATTACTACTTCCTGTAACCCCTGAGTGTTTGATTTTTAGTTTCCAAGTGCGATGTAAAAATTACAGGGACTTTTTTTTTAGAATAAATAATTTATATTTAAAAAAAATTATAATTACACATATAAAAGTTATTTCTTAATCATTGAAATGATTTATAATCCTTAAAAGCACTACTAACTAAATCTATCTGTCTATCTATCCATCTGTCTGTCTGCCTGCAATGTAATTTTCTGTATAAATTTTACTGTCTTTTGTAATTCTTGCAGTGGCCCATATAGTTTTGTCTGTAGTGTTGTAATCTATGGGCAAAAGGATTTTCCTCAGTCTACTATATTCAGTTCAGTCTTGAAGTATGTGTTCAGCAGTCTGGGGCACCTGTCCACATGTACATGTAGTTGAGGTGCCGATCTTACATTTTGTATACATGTGACTGTTTAGTCGAATGTTTTCTGTTCTGAGGCGTATAATGATAACTTGTTCATATCTATTAATATTATAAAAGACATCCTGATTTGGGGCTTGTGGTCCTCTGATTAATTTGATTATCTGCTTCTTATGATGATATGTAACTGGTGCATCTGTTTGTGTGCCTGTTGCAGCTTACTTTGCCAACTGATACCAAATATCCACTTTCTCATTTCCTGGTATTCCACAGTGAGATGGGATCCACTGCTGGGCAACCCTGTGATGAGAAAAAACAATTTTTCATCTTTGTAATTCATTTGTCATTTAAATTCAGTTTCAGTTCCTAGTCTCTAGGGACTTCGTCAGAGTTCTAAGCTGGCGAACGCAACAACAATTTGTCATTTAAATTCAGTTTCATTTCCTAGTCTCTAGGGACTTCATCAGAGTTGAAAGCTGGCGAACGCAACAGCAATTTGTCATTTAAATTCAGTTTCAGTTCCTAATCTCTAGGGACTTCGTCAGAGTTGAAAGCTGGCGAACGCAACAACAATTTGTCATTTAAATTCAGTTTCAGTTCCTAGGTTCTAGGGACTTCGTCAGAGTTGAAAGCTGGCGAACGCAACAACAATTTGTCATTTAAATTCAGTTTCAGTTCCTAGTCTCTAGGGACTTTGTCAGAGTTGAAAGCTGGTGAACGCAACAACAATTTGTCATTTAAATTCAGTTTCAGTTCCTAGTCTCTAGGGACTTCGTCAGAGTTGAAAGCTGGCGAACGCAACAACAATTTGTCATTTTAAGCTGTCTTTTAGAAAGAGCCAATGATTTGGACTGGAGATAAAGATTTATTCATACACTTAAACAAGCATTAAGATTAGAACATCAATTTGTATGTTTATGTCGTTATCAAAACTAAAACATACATGCATTGTTAGATCCTGAAATAATTTCAGTTATTTAATTTTTGTTTCAGAATCAATGGGGCCATCAATGATTTGCCTTGGGAGTACACATTTAACTCTTATCCAACTATACTTTTCTTCCCTGCCAGATGGTATGCTAAAAACAGGTTTAGAATTAATAGAAATCTGCATGTTTACTAATTTTCTTGCATTAAATTACAATTACAATATTCAATCAATTTATGTATCAACAGTTATTTTGAAATAAATGCAAAGGTTTTTTTTTATTCTCACTGTCCTCATTCATCATCATTGTGTGCCGTCTCCACATTGAAGATTGGCTACCATGGAGCATCATTCCGCTCTCTCTTGCTATGATGGTGTTTATTGTCATAGGATGACTTGACCATCTTTTGATGTTACTCATCAATGTTAGTCTTGATCTGCCTCTGGCTCTTTTACCTTATATTTTCCCTTTTGATATTGCATTTAGTAGACTGCTGTGTCCAACTTGCCCCAAAAATCGCATTTGTCTTGTTTAAATTGTATTTAGTATTTATCTTTTCATTTTTAGTTGTTTTAGGACTTCATCGTTTGTTTTTTTTTCTTTCCATCCAGTTTTTCCTGTTCTATAAATTCACATCTCAAAGGCTTCAGTTTCTGTTTTCTTGTCCAATGTCCATGTTTCTGCATCATACAGAAATGTTGAGACGATATAACATTTTGCTATTCTTAGTTTTGACCCTGGTATTTGTTTTGATGTTTTACATTTTCAGTCACTGGTTATAGTATGTCCAAGGTAATTGATGCTTTGAACTGTCTCCAGGACTATTTCTTCAACTTTGATATCCACTTGTAGGTTTTGAGTATTATCTTTATTTATGATTATGGTGTTAGTCTTTTTGATATTCATGTCTAATCCATATTTTTTGTTTAATTTGCAACCTTGCATAATTAGCATTATTTTGAAAACTTTATATATATTATATATATACTACTACTTAGGGTCCCTACTGCCTCACTCTGGATTTTTCTCTGGGTGTACTCCCATAACCCTCGATTCTAACTAGAATCTAGTCCACAAGGTAGTGGAGGGTTTTGTGGTCAAAGTTTCCCTTCTAGACGGGTTGCCAGCCAAGGTTTTCCCTTCTACCTGGAGTGATATCTAAAGATAGGCCTTTGTCAGGCACATGTGCCCGGACGTATATATAATATATACCCCCAAGCACACAAACACACACACGGCTGGCTTATAAACATTTTTAACAGAGGAAATTAAATACTATGGCTATGTCAAAAGACACAGGACTGCAATGGACATTTATGGAAGGTGTAGTTCCTGGGTGACGCCTCAGGGGCAAACCAAAAAGGTGGTTTCAAGACATCAAGGAGACCTTGAACATGTAATCAGAAAAAGTGGGAGATCTGGCTAGAGACAGAGATTCTTATAGATAGGCCTGTGGTGAATGTAATGTTTTGTAAAAGACATGCGATAAAAGACAAACCACCAACTGCCACAGAGATTTCCCCCTTAATAATGACAAAAAAGAAATAAAGAAACTAATTTCTTGAAAATTGGTGAAGTTTATAATTTGAAAAATAAACAGCCCTCTTTCTACATTACTGTCATACTGTTTTATTACAACACATTTGAAAAAAAAATATCCAATATCAAAGGAAACAAATCCAACACTCAGGAGTCACCAGAAGTAGTAATTAGGAAGGTATTTGTGGTGGGGGGGGGGGGGGTGTTAATGTTTGCAAACATTCAAACCGTCAGCAAACTGTCAAATTTAAAGAATTTGTATTTTTGGATGGTAATTTTGACAAAGGTATTGTAATGTAGGGTTAGGCAAACTTGTAACTTTTACAGAATGGTATTGTTGCCATAACACATCTTAACATATGGATGCGAGTCATGGACAATAGGACAACAGACAAGAAAATCACTGGAGTCTGTAGAAATGTTGTTTTACAGAAGAATGTTGAGAATACCATGGACAGCTAAGAAGAGTAATGAAGAGGTTCTGAGAGAGGTCAAAGCAAAAAGAGAGCTAATTTCCAATGTTAGGAAGAGACAATCATCATTTTTTGGCCATGTAATGAGAAGAGAACAACTTGAATATATTGTAACAACTGGAAAAATTGAGGGACGAAGAGATAGAGGGAAGCAAAGAGAAAAAAATAACAGACAGCTTAAGAGAATGGCTTGGCAGAAGGTCAACAACAGAAATGATAAATAGCTGCCGATATCGAAAGTTGTGGAGAGACATGATCACCTACGCCACTAGGCCCGGTACTTGATGATGATGATTGTTGCCATATTGTGAACAACTCACTACACATGAGAAAAGATATATAATAAATATTGACTTTAATTTCTCCTGCTCCCTGTACACATTTTCTAACTTCACAAATTAGACAATTTTGTTGTTGTTAAGAAGAGGGAGGTATGTTGTGAATAGTGCTGTCTCAATGACCTTGATTGTTATAAGCTAGACAGGAGTAATGTATAACCTGTACTTTTCTGTATTATATTAAATATATTTTCAGGTAAAGTTTCGTTAAACTTAGCAGGATTATATTCTTATTTTTGTTCTTGCAAGAAATATATTAATTAGAATAAATGTAAACTGGTATTCAACATCTAGAATTACAGAGGGACGAGACAAACTACAAAAGTCTTCATCAGGTATAAACCAACATATATTAATACAAAAAAAAAAAAAAAAAAAAAAAAGAACAAACGGCAGACAAGAACTGCTCTCAAAATGGCAGAAAAGGAAGTGTTATCTGAACCTTTGTGCCTTTTGATCACATGATAAATTGGTACAGACCAGCTTTTGCTGAAACATTGTAGTTTGTCTCATCTCACTATAACAAGAGGTAGAGTTCGATCCCAACCGATGGCTTTCGGTTCACCCAGTCTTTAATGGGTACCTGATTTTTTTCTGTGAAAGTAAAGCGGCATGGGCGTAATGCCGACCACATTACCCCAAAAATCATGTGCCAAAGGTCTGTAAAATTTATGGTCACTAACACCATATTCCCTATACGCCACTTGGCGTGACGGGGGGTACTTTACTTTTTTATTTTTTCATCTCACTATAGGTTTAGCTGCTTAATACCATTATCTGTTTATTTTACATGTTTTCTGCAATTCTACTTGCAGCCTTGCATGATATTCAATATATTGTATTTTGGTACCTATTTCAAAGAAACATATTAACTTTCTTTAATTCTTCATTTTCACATATTCAGGAAAGCTGATAGTGCAGTGTTCCCGGAGAATAAAAATATCACATTGCAGAATTTGATTCATTTTGTGCTGCAGCATGCTACATTTGACACCAGACTCCAGTTTGCATCAGACTTGTGTTCCAAAAGTTGCATTCATCAGAACCTCAGGCGCAGCAAATTCTTGCTTCAGATACTTCAGCACAAGCAATCTCACTTGCAAATGAAGCTCTATGAACATTCAGAAAAAAATTCCTTGTCAAAGCATGATAAGGGAAACAGTATTTCTGAGGATTATTATGGAAAACTTAGTGTGGATTTTTTGAACAGTCATCTTCAGAAGACAGAGTCAAAGATTAAAAGTGTGAGCAAGTTGATAGAATATTTACAAGCACATGAAGATAGTTTTATTGATAAAAAAGAACTTATTAGCTTGTTTTCACAAGGGGTCAGCTCCGGTGCATAATAAGATCTCACTCTTTGCTTCCATACAAACCTCTTGTGGTAAACATATTAATTGCTTTGTGCCACTTATTCATTTTCTTTCTGGTAATTCCCAAATGGTTAATGTCAGTCTTCAAGCATTATTCCTCTTTATTTCTTTCATGATATACCTCAAGTAAGATAACATTTTTTAAACCAGCAATAAATTTACTTGTGGAAGGTAAATGAATAAACCAAAGTTCACATACAGCCTGCATTAGAGCAACAATAGCAAAACTGAAATGTCTAAAAAACGAAATTCACATTCATGTAAAAATACATATTTCAAATTGTTTATTTCAAGAACCATGTTAACTCATTAAGTATTACTTGATAGATGTGAAATTGAGATATTCTTGCCTTAGTCATCAATTGTGAAATGTTGTTTATGATTAGTGGTCTCCAAATATCCTAGTGTTTCATGATGATGCCACTTATTCTGGATCAAGTCAAGGACAGACTAAGAATCATCCAAATTACTTCAAGGTTAGTAGACTACCACTGCAGCGTGGCATTAAACTAACTCAATCACCACTACTTGCTGAAAATAGGTAATACAGTAGACTCGATTATCCAGGAGCAGATTATCCAGGAGACCTTCGGCAAAAACTTAAAATTAAAACTTTAAAAAATTCCCCTATTTTAAAATAAATTTATCAAATTTAAGTCTGTGAGCTCTTCTTGATTACTTAGAACACCACAAAGACTGTAAATGTGCATAAAAATTAATCCTGAAAAATCTACGTAGCGCCATTCGGCGAAAGGCTATTTATTGAAAAGACAAAGCAGATTAGTTTACTGTCTTATTTCATTCAAGCAACAATAAATTAAGTAAGCGCTAACTTTTTTAAACACTGTACCTACTCTTTCAATTTCCTGCATATAATGATTTAACCAGCATTTCTGTTATACAGGATTTCCCATTCTGGATAATCAAGAGTCTACTGTAATTTGAGCTCTAGTTTGTTAGGCTATGAATGTGTCATTATTTTAGCACAAAAATCCCTAACATGGTTTCAACTTTTTTCTCTTAGACTCATTAGCATATATATGTACAAACAAAGTAAATGGTGAAAGGATGTAATGAAATTATTGTGCAAATGCCTCACTTTATCATCTCATAATATTTAGCTGCAAAAATTTAAAAAAGTGGAAGATACTGGATGCTGCCATAAGTGTTGTCACAGTAATTTGAGAGTTATGAAAAAGGGAGGAAGTGATGTTATATAATTTATAATATTCTGACAGTATCTAAATACACATTCTGTAGTAATATTGTTAAAAGAAAAATGGCTAGACAGTCCACTTTGCCACCTTCTCACCTTAGATAAAAGCACCATCATTCAATGATTGATGTGTTACTCAAACAAATCTTATCTACTTAAGATATAACACAAACAGTTTCCTTCTCATAAAAGGTCAGCCCCAAACAAAATCACTACATCTGAGAATTGAACCTAGAACAATCTCATTAGTATCAAGTGCACTAACCAAACTCAGTTGTACATTACAAAATAGTGCTGCAAACATAGGTGTGAAATATATTTTGACTACATTTTGAGTTCTTGATCATAATGTGGATATTGTTTATTGTGATATTCTTTCCAAATTTAAAAGTCTACTTTATCATGCTCCTGTTAAGTTTTTATTTCTTTAATTTTCGTTGCAGCCAACTGTATTACGGTCTATAGATTTTTAGATAATATTTTATTAATATTGATTCCAATACATTGAAAAGTGTTGTTTGTGAAGCTTCATTTGTTGGAGTAAATACTAGATCATCATGATGGAGATATGATGGAGATGGATGAATATCATGATGGAGAGACTGCAGTTAATGAGACTCAACCACATTTCATTTTGTTGGTGAGATAGATTTTATCATAAGCAATACTATGAACCCAATAATAATAATTTTCTGTAACTACATTGCCCTCAGCTTATAGGATTGTGATGCCAGTATCTTCCAACACTTCCCTTAAATGGCAATACAGTCTTTACTCACCAATAAAATAGCTGAGAAAGATTTGTATTAAGGGACTTGGACTATGATAATCAAGCAGCTCTTAGCTGAAAGGTCATATAATTGTAATCAGTTTGACATAACTTTACTCATTTGATGGTTTATATGGGGACAGCAGCAATACAAAGATTTGTTAATGCATTACAAATAGACATAAAGAAACACACACAATTAATTATATGGATCTGGAAGGTCATTATAAACCTTTTTTTGCATATTTTTCCTTGATGACACACAGAAAAGAGATTTTAGATTGCAAGGACTTCTTTTACTGCAGCATATTTTGATTGATGAAAAGACTAGTTTGGTGCTCAAAATGTGTTTGTGTATACAAGATTGTGTAATGTTCATGACATCAAGTTTGCCAGAACTAACCATATTGATATCAATGAGAGCTGAAGAGTTAAGGATAATGACATTCTAATGTATTTTACTGTTGTATGACTTGTATTGTATTATTATGTGTTTTGTTATACTGGGATAGACATTCGTGAAGTATGATGTCTTCTTGTTTACTGTGCTGACTATCTCTTAATATGGATTACTTTCTCCATTGTCCTTACTTTCTCCATTGTCTTTCTGTTAATTTTGTGTAGTATTTAAAAAAACTATTCTTTCCTATTACTTTATTTAATGATTAATATTAATAGATTCTATTTATTAAACATCCAAACAAATTGAGACTCTTTCTCTGTCTGTGTGATCATGTTGGTGCTCTTACATACACTGCCTTTGTGAATTTAGTGGCATATATTTTTTTTGATCATTTTATTTCAAGAAATAATCTTCATTTTAACAAAATCGTTTAATCTGGTCCTCAGTCATTATTATTGTGTTTGTGTTTCTGTCTGCCATTTCACTTCAATAACAAAAAATTTGTTCTACTTACATTACCCAAACCTTTCATTACTTTCATTTAATTCTGCATTACATTTCTTTCATTCTCAGGAATTTTGTTTTAATCTGCTATTTCATTATTTATGATCTACATTTCCTACATACTGACTGTTATTACAGTTCCTATGTATTTACATTGTACCCATCTTAATTTAGTGGAAAAATTGGTCACTAATGCCATATACCTCATACCTTCCAAGGTGTGAAGGGAATATTTTCTGTACTTTTTACCTATTTTAATGTTGTTCCTTTCACTCTAGTGTTGCTTTTAGAAAAAAAAAACATTATGTTACCTAGGAAAAGCCAAAGAAATATGTGTTATCTGTAAATTTGTAGTATTCATTTTTAGCTTTTTTGTATTTTCTTTTTCACAAGAGTACTCAGGAATTAGAGGTCATTACTCAATTGTCTGCTTCTTGCTAAATTTGGTTGTATATTATATGTTCAAAGGAACAATTTATTGCTTCCATTTACTCACCATGGAAGCTGAAACACATTACGCGTATAGTATATTGTGTAATCAATCAGTAGACACAGAATCTGAGATACATTAAGCTAAATAGTGTATTGTGTAATCATCCATTAGACATGGAGTCTGATATATATTAAGCTAAATAGTGTATTGTGTAATCATTCATTAGACACAGAGTCTGAGATACATTAAGCTAAATAGTGTATTGTGTAATCATTCATTAGACATGGAGTCTGATATATATTAAGCTTAATAGTGTATTGTGTAATCATTCATTGGACATGCATCTTGAGATACATTAAGCTTATAATATATTGTATAATCATCCTTTGAACATAGATCCTAAAATATGTTACGCTTATATTATATTGTGTAATCATTAATTGGACAAGTGAAGTTAGGTGATATGTACAAATGTGTTGCTTAGGTTAGTGGCTGTAAAAAAAAAAAGTTTAGAAAGTAACCAACACAGAAAGTAAAATGACAGGTAAAACCAAACATAGATTATCTCATGAAGAAATACAGGGTTTATTAACACAAAATAGTGAAAGTTGTTTAATTTTGATAGATATGCTTGCTTGCATTCCAATCCTGAGGTAACATTATATACCTTTTGTGGTTCTACATGCATTCTGGTAAAATTTTAGAACTTAATGGCTCTGAGATAAATGTAAGTATTTGAAAACTAGAATTACTCCCAGTTTATCTCCTCTTGTGTTGGCTGAGCAAAACAACACAAATGTAAGTACACGAGGACTTCAGGGGCCTGATGTATTGTAAATGTTCTCATTTTATGTGATGAGAATTGTAAATGTGTTTTTAAACAAATAAAATGTGTAAAGTAAAAAAAATATGTTAAACGGTAAATGACATTATACTTTAAGCTTATAATTATTATCTGAACTCACAATAAATTGTAACTAATTTCTTTCTATAGAAGAATTCCATTATTCTGGTTGAGTTGTAAAGAGGTTATTTCAATGTAAAGGGGTCATCATCATCATCATCAAGCACCATGCTTGCTGGTATAGGTGATCATGTTTCTCTACAACTTTCGATCTCCACAGTTATTTATCATTTCCTTTGTTGACCTTCTGCCTAGCCAATTTTAAGCTGTCTTGTATCTTTTCTCTTTGCTTCCCTCTGACTCTTTGTCCCTCAATTTTTCCATTTGTTGCAATATATCCCAGCTGTTCTCTTCTCATTACATGGCCAAGAAATGATGATTATTCCTTCCTAATATTGGAAATTAGCTCTCTTTTTGCTTTGGCCTCTTTCAGAATGTTTTCATTACTCTTAGCTGTCCATGTTATTCTCAACATTCTTCTGTAAAACCACATTTCTACAGCCTCCAGTGATTTTCTTGTCTGTTGTCCTATTGTCCATGATTCACATCCATATGTTAAGACTGGTTCTACATAACATTTAAGAACTCTTTTTTCTTGTTTCTATTGTCAAAAATGGATTGCACAGTATCTTTCTCATTTTTTTGGAAAGCTGCTTTTGCCTGAGCCATTCTGTATCTCACCTCTGTTGTACATCTACCATCTAAGGTTAATAATGTTCACAGACCTTTATTGTACACTGCAATGATGACTTTTTTCTTTGTTGTTACCATTACTTGTTTTTTTGCAATTTAGGCTGAGTCCTTTATTTTTGCTTTCTTTCACTATAATAGGTAAAGGGGTAATAAATGTTATAAAAATATCTCATTAACATCTTTCTTGAATTTAGGATATTGGCCAGAATAAAATCTGCCTGCAAAAACTGTGGTTTATTTGTTCGCATGATAGAAAAAAAATGAATTTTACTAATGTTACTCTACGTGCATACTGTACATTACTATGTTGATTGCTTCCAGTTATGTCAAATATATACTTGCTCAAGAAAGCCTGTAGACTAGAAACATTGTTCTCTCATTTTGTGTGAAGTATTTTCATTTTCTCTTAGTAGTGATAGTTGGTTATTCAACGTGAAGCTTTGGATGTAAGGACTTTTATATGGTTCTAGTATAAGAGGACTAATGAGATGAGAAATACTGAGTTTGTTTGACAGAGGAGTTGGTCTCCACAAGAAATGTAAAGGTACTCTCACAGCATTTTATGCCATGTTGGTGCTGAGTGTTTTAACCTCATAGTTTTTAGTTGAAACATTTGAAGGTATTAGGGCCAGTGCTTTTCTTTGCTTTAATTTAGTAAATCATCCATCATACCAGGTCAGCTGGAACACATTCATTAGGAAGCAAGTCCATGTTTTTTTAAATTAATTATGAAGTTAACCCTGAACTCCTCAGAGTCACATGGACTGTAAAACTGTTTCTTAATGTTTTTAACAAAACTTTTGCGTTGTGACATTTGTAGATCATTTTTGTTTTGTAGATCGCCCCTCATCATCTTGCAATAAGCTTCTAGTATTTCATGTATTATTGTTAAATGTATCTGGTGATGTTATTATGGTACTAGTCTTGATTTAAATAGTAAACAATGAATGAATGCTGGTGTTTTTATGAAGCACATTAGGGAACTGGTGATAAGTAATACTGTTATTTAATGTTAGGTTTGTACAGTTTTTTTTATTGCTTTTTAGAGTCAGTTTAATTCCAAAGCTTGGTGTATTTTGTTTCATATTTATGCACACCATTCATATGCTGTATGTACATTATATGTCTGCAAAAGGAAGCCTATAGTATGTCTTTGTTACCTTTCATAGTCAAACCATTGCTCCACAGGCAAGATTCACTGAAACAAAAACGTTATGTTCTTTGTTTCTTTGCGGGCCATGTCAAACTACTTTACAACATTCTTTTTCGCTTGAGTAATTCTACTTTAAGTTGGAATACTTGATTACAAGTGGCAAAATAAAAGGAAAGAGAGATTGCGGACGACAAAGAGAGAAAATACTGGATAGCTTGGTGTCATGGCATGGAAAACAGTCAACAAAGAACTGATACGATGCACTGTAGATAGAAGATTGTGGAAGGGCATGATCGCTATGCCAACCGGTATGGCACATGATGATGAATTCTACTTCAACAATATTCTCTCTATGGCTGCTGGGTCTTCCTATGTGTACTCGCACACATTATCCTTGGCAGTTAAAAATTGAAAAGAGCAGGCCAAAAAGACTGGCTGCTGACAGTTAAAAATTGAAAGGAGCAGGCCAAAAAGACTGGCTGCTGACAGTTAAAAATTGAAATGAGCAGGCCAAAAAGACTGGCTACTGACAGTTAAAAATTGAAAGGAGCAGGCCAAAAAGACTGGCTGCTGACAGTTAAAAATTGAAAAGAGCAGGCCAAAAAGACTGGCGACAGTTAAAAATTGAAAAGAGCAGGCCAAAAAGACTGGCTGCTGACAGTTAAAAATTGAAAAGAGCAGGCCAAAAAGACTGGCGACAGTTAAAAATTGAAAAGAGCAGGCCAAAAAGACTGGCTGCTGACAGTTAAAAATTGAAAAGAGCAGGCCAAAAAGACTTGCTGCTGACAGTTAAAAATTGAAAGGAGCAGGCCAAAAAGACTGGCTGCTGACCGTTAAAAATTGAAAGGAGCAGGCCAAAAAGACTGGCTGCTGACAGTTAAAAATTGAAAGGAGCAGGCCAAAAAGACTGGCCGCTGCTAGGGCAAAATTGTCAGCAAAAATCTACCCACATCAATGGATCCCCGGCTGTACTACGGAGTTCGTGCTTTTGGGTCATAGTTCTCCTTGAAGATTCTTGATAAAACTTAAAGTGCCTATGGAATATTTTGATGTGCATTGATGATGATCCTAATACAACATAATAACATATCTTCTCTGACAGGCCAACAATCTGTACTTTGTCTTCACTGCATCAAACACTGCGAAGTTTGGACTAGTTTTGTCAGTTGCTTCTGAACATACTGATACTCTAAGAACCTCTTGATGTTTCTATAAGTAGAAGCATTATTTAAATGTTTAATTTTTACAATTTTGCTAAATTGTAGCTTTTTATTTTGTTTCTTTCACAAAAAAGAAATTGACCTTTCTGATGATTCTGCAAAAAAAACATTGAAGGTAAAATCAAAGCAAAACGATAAGAATTTTAACTGAGGAACACTGAAATTGCTGAAAACTTGGACAGACGTTAGAAGTAAATCAACTGTCCAGGATTAAAATCTCTGAAGACAATTTGGTCAGCCATTGAAATTACTAACAAGGTAGTGATGTGCAGATCTGTAGAATACATAATTTTATCAATTCATGTATACTTTGTATTTGTCCATTTATTAAGTGGATGTAGGTGCTTTGTGTTGCTAGTTTACAGCATTCTGCAATATCTTTGACTTTTAGCCCAACTCATGTCTTTGGCATGATCAATTTTTTTCCCCATAACAGTTTTGTGTGGGCAGCTGCCATTTTGGTGTAATCTTTTCAACTTTTAACAGCAAATGGTTCTTTAATGGAACATCCTGTTTTTCAACATAATCTAAGAGGTTTTAGACATAGAATCTTACAACCTAGGAACTGGGGAAGGGTAAAACAACTAAAGTACCATGGATTTGCAAAAAAAAATTCCCACCACCAGCGACAGATTTTATACCCGGGACCTTCTTATTAAGAGGCTGATCATTTACCTCTAGACCACCCAGGCCAGCAGGGAGCTGCGATAGCTCAATGGTTAGTAAACTGGACTACAAAGGACAAGAGGTTGGGTTCAATCCCAGCTGACGGCTTCCGGGTTCACCCAGCCTTTACTGGACTATGGGTACTGGATTTTTTTCTGGGAAAGTAAAGCGGCACGGGTATAATACCAACCACATTACCCCAAAAATCATGTGCTGAACGTCTGTAAAATTTATGGTCACTAACACCATATTCCCTATACGCCACTTGGCGTGACAGGAGTACTTTACTATACAGGCCAGCAGTTCATATATACAAAAATATTAATGAAATTATTCATTATATTTCAGTACCTGACTTGTTTGCATATATAATATTTGATATCTTTGAATATCATAGTTCCATACTTTCACACTATTATTATTTCAAGTCAGAAAATAATTTAAACTTCAAATACTATTTTTCCTTGATTATTGTTTTCCGTGGAGTATTTTTATTCTCTGATTTACATTCGTTAGCATAAAGAGAAATTTATTGTTAACAATTTCTTTATCTTTTACTTTCTTCAATGTCTTTTGCCTTTCAATATCAAGGGAAAATTGAGTGTTCATGTCAATGCTCTGTGGTATGTCTATTGAGTGTTCATGTCAATGCTCTGTGGTGTGACTTTTGAGTGTTCATGTCAATGCTCTGTGGTGTGACTATTGAGTGTTCATGTCAATGCTCTGTGGTGTGACTATTGAGTGTTCATGTCAATGCTCTGTGGTGTGACTATTGAGTGTTCATTTCAATGCTCTGTGGTGTGACTATTGAGTGTTCATTTCAATGCTCTGTGGTGTGACTATTGAGTGTTCATTTCAATGCTCTGTGGTATGTCTATTGAGTGTTCATGTCAATGCTCTGTGGTGTGACTATTGAGTGTTCATGTCAGTGCTCTGTGGTGTGACTATTGAGTGTTCATTTCAATGCTCTGTAGTGTGACTATTGAGTGTTCATGTCAATGCTCTGTGGTGTGACTATTGAGTGTTCATTTCAATGCTCTGTGGTATGTCTATTCAGTGTTCATTTCAATGCTCTGTGGTATGACTATTGAGTGTTCATGTCAATGCTCTGTTGTATGACTATTGAGTGTTCAAGTCAATGCTCTGTTGTATGACTATTGAGCGTTCATGTCAATGCTCTGTAGTATGACTATTGAGCGTTCATGTCAATGCTCTGTGGTGTGACTATTGAGTGTTCATTTCAGTGCTCTGTGATATGTCTATTCAGTGTTCATTTCAATGCTCTGTGGTATGACTATTGAGTGTTCATTTCAATGCTCTGTAGTATGACTATTGAGTGTTCATGTCAATGCTCTTGTAGTATGGCTATTGAGCGTTCATGTCAATGCTCTGTAGTATGACTATTGAGTGTTCATTTCAATGCTCTGTAGTATGACTATTGAGTGTTCATGTCAATGCTCTGTGGTATGACTATTGAGTGTTCATGTCAATGCTCTGTGGTATGACTATTGAGTGTTCATGTCAATGCTCTGTGTAGTATGACTATTGAGCGTTCATGTCAAAGCTCTGTAGTATGACTATTGAGCGTTCATGTCAATGCTCTGTGGTATGACTATTGAGTGTTCATTTCAATGCTCTGTAGTATGACTATTGAGTGTTCATTTCAATGCTCTGTAGTATGACTATTGAGTGTTCATTTCAATGCTCTGTAGTATGACTATTGAGCGTTCATTTCAATGCTCTGTAGTATGGCTATTGAGTGTTCATTTCAATGCTCTGTGGTATGACTATTGAGTGTTCAATTCAATGCTCTGTAGTATGACTATTGAGTGTTCATTTCAATGCTCTGTGGTATGACTATTGAGTGTTCATTTCAATGCTCTGTGGTATGACTATTGAGTGTTCATTTCAATGCTCTGTAGTATGACTATTGAGTGTTCATTTCAATGCTCTGTAGTATGACTATTGAGTGTTCATTTCAATGCTCTGTTGTATGACTATTGAGCGTTCATTTCAATGCTCTGTGGTATGACTATTGAGCGTTCATGTCAATGCTCTGTGGTATGACTATTGAGTGTTCATTTCAATGCTCTGTGGTATGACTATTGAGCGTTCATGTCAATGCTCTGTAGTATGACTATTGAGCGTTCATGTCAATGCTCTGTGGTATGACTATTGAGTGTTCATTTCAATGCTCTGTAGTATGACTATTGAGTGTTCATTTCAATGCTCTGTGGTATGACTATTGAGCGTTCACGTCAATGCTCTGTAGTATGACTATTGAGTGTTCATGTCAATGCTCTGTAGTATGACTATTGAGCGTTCATGTCAATGCTCTGTAGTATGACTATTGAGCGTTCATGTCAATGCTTTGTAGTATGACTATTGAGCGTTCATGTCAATGCTCTGTAGTATGACTATTGAGTGTTCATTTCAATGCTCTGTAGTATGACTATTGAGTGTTCATTTCAATGCTCTGTAGTATGACTATTGAGTGTTCATGTCAATGCTCTGTAGTATGACTATTGAGCGTTCATTTCAATGCTCTGTAGTATGACTATTGAGCGTTCATGTCAATGCTCTGTAGTCTGACTATTGAGCGTTCATGTCAATGCTCTGTAGTATGACTATTGAGCGTTCATGTCAATGCTCTGTTGTATGACTATTGAGTGTTCATTTCAATGCTCTGTAGTATGACTATTGAGTGTTCATTTCAATGCTCTGTAGTATGACTATTGAGTGTTCATTTCAATGCTCTGTTGTATGACTATTGAGTGTTCATTTCAATGCTCTGTAGTATGACTATTGAGTGTTCATTTCAATGCTCTGTAGTATGACTATTGAGTGTTCATGTCAATGCTCTGTAGTATGACTATTGAGTGTTCATTCCAATGCTCTGTAGTATGACTATTGAGTGTTCATTTCAATGCTTTGTAGTATGACTATTGAGCGTTCATTTCAATGCTCTGTAGTATGACTATTGAGTGTTCATGTCAATGCTCTGTAGTATGACTATTGAGTGTTCATTTCAATGCTCTGTAGTATGACTATTGAGCGTTCATGTCAATGCTCTGTTGTATGACTTGAGTGTTCATGTCAATGCTCTGTTGTATGACTTGAGTGTTCATGTCAATGCTCTGAAGTATAGTATGACTATTGAGCGTTCATGTCAATGCTCTGTGGTATGACTATTGAGCGTTCATGTCAAAGCTCTGTTGTATGACTTGAGTGTTCATTTCAATGCTTTGTGGTATGACTATTGAGCGTTCATGTCAATGCTCTGTTGTATGACTATTGAGTGTTCATGTCAATGCTCTGTTGCACTTTTGAGTGTTCATTTCAATGCTCTGTTGTACTGTTGAGCGTTCATGTCAAGTCTCTATTGTATGACTACTGCTTCCTACTCATATTGCCTTTTGTTTCATTTGTCTTCTAGGTCTACTTTTCTCCTCTTCCTGAATGTTAAGACTCTCTCAGAGTTCTGCCTGGTGGCGATTGTGTTACATGTCCAGACCATTTGATCTGTTGTTTTTTAATATGATCTAGCACTGGTGTTACTTTCCTTATATTTTCATTTCTTATTCATTAACAATATTCTTTTATGTTTTTATACTTTATGTTTTAGTTGCTAATTATTCTGTAAAGTATATTATGAGTTATTTTGTACATTTGTGTAATCAGAGGCCAGTTTTTGGTTTATTTATTAAATACGTTGTTATTTATGGTGTGTTGAAACTGACAAATTGCCAAAAAATAATAGTTAGCCTCCTTCTATACATCACTTTAATACATTTTTAAAATGTGTTATCTTCATTGATTGTTGTAACGATCTGTTGTTGCATCTGTTTTGTAATCCTGTCTGTTGCATGCTTATCCATGTTCACATGTTTAGTATCATGCTTCACAACAGTTCTCCTTGATATTCAGCTAAATTAATTTATAAAATGTTTTTCACCCTGAGAGTGTATGTATAAATTAAGTTGTTAAGTTAACACAACTTTCGATCTCGACAATTATTTATCATTTCTGTTGTTGGCCTTCTGCCAAGTCCTTCTCTTAAGCTGTCTGGTATTTTTTCTCTTTGCTTCCCTCCACCTCTTTGTCCCTCAATTTTCCCAGTTGTTACAATATATACCAGCTGTTCTCTTCTCATTACATGGCCAAAAAATGATGATTGTTTCTTCCTAATATCGGAAATTAGCTCTCTTTTTGCTTTGGCCTCTTTCAGAACATTTTCATTACTCTTCTTAGCTGTTCATGGTATTCTCAACATTCTTCTGTAAATCCACATTTCTGCAGACATCAGTGATCTTCTTGTCTGTTGTTCTATTGTCCATGATTCACGTTCATATGTTAAGACTGGCTCAACATAACATTTAAAAACTCTTTTTCTTGTTTCCATTGTCAAAAATGGATTGCATAGTATCTTCCTCAGTTTTTGGAAAGCTGCTTTTGCCTGAGCCATTCTGCATTTCACCTCTGTTGTACATGTCACAATATAAAGAGAGTGATATTAAACATTTTAAAATTTACCTTTGCTTTGAATCTGATCACTTCCTATAAAAGGTTTCTAAAGATGTTAGCTACATTGAACTGACTGACTCTTTCATCAGAATCATCAATATTTGTACATGGCAAAAAGTGTAATAGGGCAGCACAAGCAACACTGAGCACACTGATCCCTTCATAAGATTCATCAATGTGCATGCACATAAGAAAGTGAAATATGAAGTAGAAGAGGAAGAAAACAATTTTAGTTTGATAAACTTTGTTTTAATTTATATTTTAGTGGTTTTACCAGAGAGCTTAATAACTGAAAGCTTTATTTTGTAATAATGAAAACAAGGACACTATATATACATACATTTTAATGACATGTAAGTTTTTTTAAAAAAAGTACTGAGCATTGTTATTGTTCGCTGTAATGTGTGGTTAGAATTTCTTAATGTTTGTTTCATTTCATAAATGTCTATAATTGTTCTAATTTTTTTGGTTTAAAACTATAATGGAAACTATGCAAAAATAGAATCACCAAAGTGCAATTTAGTTTCAATGAAAGCAAGATGGTGTTCTGATGAAACTGTATGATGTGACTTATTGCAATTAACACGGTATGGTGTAGAAAAGAACAACTCTTTCCATTTTTGTGAGTGTCTTATACTGACAGTATGTGGTTATAATACAAAATCACAATTTGATGATGGTAAATTGCACACATGAAATATGCTCTGTGTAATCTAATACCAAAAAAGTATTAATTTTAAAAGTAACTCATTTTTGTTGTTATTGTATTGTCTATGCTTTGACGTACGTGTTATTAAGTAATGCATCATCCACTCTTGTCATTCCACGAAATCTTCATACATAATTTGTGCTTTATAATTGTTTGCTATATCTTTTTGTTCATTTTATTATCCATTTATTAATAAAATGTGCCCTTAATATGTCTAAATTTGTCATAAGTAATAATAAATCTATATGGCTATACAATAGAATAGTGCAATCATGGGAAGTAACCAACTTAATATTTTGTGCATCAGACGACCATTACATTTGAACTAGAAATCAGGAAATTTTTAGCAGATCAAATGTCAAAGGCAAAATTTCACAATGATAAACATATTTTTAGCAAGCAATATGGTTACATTTCAATTACATTTTTAATAAATGGGAAGCTGTGTTTACATTAACACATTCCCTACCTAGAGGTTAACATACTGTGGCACAGCCATTTTTCAGTTTAAAAAGACATTTGAAATAACAGAAACAAAATGAATTAAAATTGATCAATGACATAAAGTTTGTTTGGACAATTTGCTCACGAAGTCGGAACAGAGGTTAAATAAGAGAATTACAAGTTTATTAGTTAAAATTATTACAGAATAGTGAATAAATTAAAAACAGCAACAATTTAAACCAGACTCTTGGGTTTTTCATGTCAGTTACTAGAGCCAAGTTTTGAGGCTCCTCATATGGAAAGTGTTAGACATTTTTCTGTATATTTTTGTAATGTTTGTATGTTTTTTCTTGTGATTTTAAAATAATAATTAACCACTAATTATATAGCATTTCAGTGTACATGTTAACACACTTTGTTGATAAGTCTTCCTACTCACTATTTCCCTTTCTTCCACTGATCACAATTAGTGAGTGATTAATCCCTTCCAGTTGTGGTTGTGATGTTGGTTGGATATTACAGTCACAATTATTTTACATAAAGACCACAGCAAAAATAAAATCACCTTTGCTTGTTCAATACTTTATAATTAATATTATACGTTGTTCTTTATGTGTGAAAGTGAAGCTTTCATTAAGGGTATTGATTTGTTGTAAGAATTAATGTGATCAGTATTTGTGATCATAGTTTCCTAAGTTAAGTAAAATGTCTCTTTGTATGAAAGTTCACATTTTATCACTAATGTTTGTTGAATATTGGATTGACCAAGTGATATACTGCTTGTTTGCACCAGTTGTTGTATTCATGGAATAATGTATTGTTTATTTATATTTTTCTTTTGTTTCTTTAATCTTTCTTATTTGCATTGTTTTTTTTAATTTAATCTTGACTATAAATTATATCCAAATTTGGAATCTGTAAGCATGAATCATGTGATAAATGTATTTGAAGACACTAGTTCCTTCTGCACTGTTGAGTTTTAGAATATCATGAGTTTTGAATTTTTTAAAATTTATTATTATTGAGTTATTAGCGGGTCATCATCATTGGACTCCGAACCAGTCCTTTCTTACTATTATGAGGCATAAGGGAAAAGATTACAGACATAAAGAAATAGGAAATTGCAAACAAAACTTTCATGAATTTAGATCTAAATAATCACTGAGATAAGATCATGAAAAGTGACTGCCCATATTCTATGAAGAGATCAGAACATCATCCTCTGGACTTCAGAGGACAAAGTATAGGCTGAAAATAAAAATGGTGAAGAACTGTGGAAACAGAAGAAATGGATGGTTGAAATAAAGGGCATTCAATGATTAGATGACATTTGAGTAATTAAAGTGATAGTTTGTTGATCCAGCAAGATGCTGACCACATCACCCCATAGATGTATCAGTCGTCTTGGAAAAATGTGGGTAAAGTAAAAAGTAAAGGTTAACTCCATGCCTTGATTGTGACGTATGGGGAATACGTTGTCAGTGACCATATTTTTCTATGACCATTTTACATTTTCGATGATGTGGTTGGTATCATGCCGGGTTGGTACTAACATTATATTCTACACAAGGCATGACAGGCACTCTAATTTAATTTTTCTAACACCAATATCTGATAGAGAATCAGCTTCACCACACTTAAGGCAGCCCCATTGACACCTCAATCCTTCATAAGAAGGATACAAAGTATGTACACTTATACTCCTTAAGTTTCCTTGTTAAAGGAACACACATAGTACATGACACTAGATGATGATTGTATCTCTGATCAGTAATTAAGGAACAAGTAGTGAAAGATTCTCATAGAAGTCATTTAAAAAAACATAGAAAACTTTATTTTAGAGCAAAGAAAAAATAACAGCTGATATTAATGCAGCAAAGGCTTAAATGAGAAATATAATGTAATATTTCAACAATAATCAAATTTCATACTTTAACACTATCAGCTTTGCATTAAATTCATTGATATGAGCTTGTAATCTAATCTATCACTTTATTGTTAATGTTTTGCTTTTCTGGACTTTTGTTCTGTGCAGGAGCAATCTTATATGTTTAAGTAAATCATGATATTGTAAGAGATAAGTTATACAATTTTGTTGTCATGTTATCATTATTTCTGTTAAAAGTTCTTGTAGTGTACACATTTTTGTTCTGCGTACGTCTTTGGTTTTGTTTGATGGAAAACAACTGACAGAAAAAATAAATTATTCTAACTCCTGATTTTTTTTTTTTTTTTTTTTTTTCAATAAACTTTAAAATGATTGAAAAAATATACATTATTGACAAGATATACAGATTACGATAAAATTTATAGAAAGCACATCAAAATGCACAATTATTGATTGGATATGGTTAGGGTGGGTATTAATTTTGATTGGAAATATATTAATTAACATACATTTTTATTGCACATTATAAATTATTTGATGAATTAAAATTCGATGTTTGAGAAAAGCTGGAGTTATGTGTTTCTTTTCTTGCCACTGGAGTTAATTCCCTTGCTTTACATTTTATTTCCCTTATTTAATTTACTTACTTAGAGCAAGAATTATTCTAGGATTTACATTTGCAATGACATCCAACATCTCAGTTGAAAGTAGAGAGCGACTCATACACAACTACTTGGATGAGTATCAGTGAACCAGAACTGATCAAGAGCCTACATCTCATCCACAGAACCGCACCTATGGGAACACATTAACCAGTTAAGTAATTAGAGATGGAAAAGACAACACAGTACCACTGGGAACACATTAACCAGTTTAGCCAAGTAAATAGAGATGGAAGAGACAACACA
The DNA here is from genome assembly GCA_032433765.1 of Megaustenia siamemsis. Taxonomy (NCBI): domain Eukaryota; kingdom Metazoa; phylum Mollusca; class Gastropoda; order Stylommatophora; family Ariophantidae; genus Megaustenia; species Megaustenia siamemsis. The sequence continues at coordinate 22,421,552 of JAVIAB010000073.1, read as the reverse complement.
GTACCACTGTGAACACACTAACCAGTTTAGCCAAGTAAATAGAGATGGAAGAGACAACACAGTACCCAGATATGTCAAATAGGAGTCGGATGTGTTGGGCTTAAAGCCAGAAAACATCACTAATTGCTGCAAACTATGCCACAATTCATATACGTCTATTTAAGGACGGACGACGAAGGAGGGTAATCGTTGGGTGAACAGAAACAAGAAGAATTTAACTTCATTATGTGAACTAGTCTTATGTCATTTCCTTTCTGAAAATTGGAGTTTTAATTTCTTTTCTGAATTCGTTTCATTCTTGGAAGTGGTTTTAACTAAATTTTATTTCTGAGATCAGTGATTCTTATTCATTTCCCTTTCTTCTATTTGTCTATAGTTTCCCTCTTTATGGAGGATACGGTGTTAGTGCTTATATTTTGTCAGTGGCTAAATGCACATTTTAAGAGTGATCTAGCCAGTGTCATGCACTTTTCCCACAAAAATCCAGCTCCCATTAAACTCTGAGTGAACTCAGAAGCTGTTGATAGGGATTTAGTCTAGCCTCTTGTAACTGTTGGCCCAGTTTGGGGCTGATTGGTCATGAGGAAAGACCTCTCACTCTGGACAAGAAGATCCCTAGTTCTATTCCCACCATCGAATCTTCGGTTTCTGTACCGTTCCCTGGTCTTTGGGGAGTGAGATCCGATTTCTAGCCCTCTTTGGGTAGTGAGATGAGATCCAATGTCTAGCCCTCACAGGGTAGTGAGATCCGATGTCTAGCCCTCACATGGTAGTGAGATCCGATGTTTAGCCCTCTTAGGGTAGTGATATTCGTCCGATGTCTAGCCCTCTTTGGGTAGCGATAACCGAGGTCTAGCCCTCTTTGGGTAGTAAGATCCGATGTTTAGCCCTCTTTGGGTAGTGAGATCCGATGTCTAACCCTCTTTGGGTAGTGAGATGAGATCCGATGTCTAGCCCTCACATGGTAGTGAGATCCGATGTTTAGCCCTCTTTGGGTAGTGATATCCGATGTCTAGCCCTCTTTGGGTAGTGATATCCGAGGTCTAGCCCTCTTTGGGTAGTGAGATCCGATGTTTAGCCCTCTTTGGGTAGTGAGATCCGATGTCTAACCCTCTCTGGGTAGTGAGATCTGATGTCTAGCCCTCTCAGGGTAATGAGATCCAATGTTTAGCCCTCTCAAGGTAGTGAGATCCAATGTTTAGCCCTCTCAGGATAGTGAGATCCGATGTCTAGCCCTCTCGGATTTATGGCGAAAAACAGAATGTAACGTGTGCACACATGCACGTTAAAGAAAATTTGACAGTTAAAAGTTAAGAGTCAAAATGAGTAGGCCAAAAATGGATGCTACGCTGGCAAAAAGTGTTAAGGAAATCAACCCATGGTAAAGGCGGATGTGTTGGGCCAAAAGGCGCTGCTATAGCGACTTTGTCGTAATCAAGCGGAACTTTACATTCACAACCGCTTATGGATGAAAGGAAGAAGTTAATTCCACCATCCATTGAGCTGCATGGTAGTCAGCATTATGTGCCATGCCGATTGGCGAAGGCTCTTTACAACTCTCGATCCTTTATGCATGTCATAATTTCAGTTGGCGATATTTTATTAAGTTATGTAGAGCCAATCTTAACACATGGATGTGAATCATGAACAATAGGACAACAAACAAGAAAGTCACTGGAGGCTGTCGAAATGTGGTTTTACAGAAGAATGTTGAGAATATATACCACGGACTGCTAAGAAGAATAAAAAAAACGTTCTGAAAAACGTCAACGCAAAAAGAGCTAATATTCAATATTCCTCCCTTGGCAGCTACTCTGTTCTGTGTAAGATGTCCGCAGCAATCAATCCCAGTTCGTCTGTGAGATCTTGCACCCTTCTTCTTCTAGGGCATCCTCTCTAGCTCACTTGCTTTGATCTATGATCTCCATCGCGGGGTGGGGGTGGGGGCGCGCCTCGGTAGCCTAGTTGGGGAAAACCACTCGACTGGACTACCGACGTTCGTACAACCCGAATTCGATTCCCGCTGGGAGCAGTGTGAGTTGTACTCGTGGTTGGAGAAAAAATATACCCCCTTGTCGACTCAGTCGTTGGCAGAAATGGCTACCAGGGTATTACCCTGGGAAGGTGAGGAATGTCGCCTCGCATCGTGAGTTTCGATGCTTGAAGCGACACTATCCAGAATTCTGGATAGGCGGCCCTGCACATAAGGGTAGAAACTCGTGTGCTGAGACGTCTCGTACTTTGCCTGTATGATCTCCATATTGAGAATACCATGAACAGCTAAGGGAAGTAATGAAAACGCCCTGAAAGAGACCAAAGCAAGAAAAGAGCTAATATCCAATATTAGGAAGAAACAAGCATACTTTTTTTGGCCATGTAATGAGAAGGGAACAGCTGGAAAATTGTGTAACAAACTGGGAAAATTGCTGGACTAAGAGGTAGAGGGAAGCAAAGAGAAAAGATACCAGATAGCTTAAGCGTATGGCTAGACAGGTCAACAACAGAAATGATAAATAACTGTCGAGATCGAAAGTTGTGGAGAGACATGATCACCTACGCCAGCAGGCCTGGTACTTGATGATGATCGTTTATTATATCATTTGGATAAAATATTTATATTTTTTTTCTCTTGGTTTTTCTCTGCTCTTCTTTCCATTCATTCTGCCTGTTATTATAGTATTCTCAGTGCCTTCTTTTCTCAACACACGCCCAATACATTTAGATAGTCTCTTCCATAAGATTTTGATATTTCTGATTTCTCCAGCTCTTTTTGAATATGAATCATTAGTCATTTTTGTTATCCATGGAATTCGTAGCATTCTTCTGATAAACCACATTTCAGCTGTCTCTAATGTTGTCTTGCTTACCGTCCATGACCAACTTCTATATAGTAGAACAAGTTATATGTAACACTTTAGAACGCCTTTTCTAACATTAATTCACACTGATTTATTACATAGGATGTTTTTCATTCCATGGAATTCTGTCTTTGCTTGTCATATTCTGCTTCTAATTTCTGCAGTGCATCTGCCATCTGCTATCCTGCTTGATCCTATATATTTGAATCTATGCACTTGTTTCAGAATGTGTCCTTGTAGTTTTACACTACATTCTGATAGTGCCGGATTTATATTCCACAGCTGTTTGTCAATGATACTTTAGCTAATTTGTTCAATCGTGTCTTTCTAGGAAGATAAAATACACATACGTCTTCTATTAAACATACTTATTCTTCTTCTGCGATCATGACGTCATTCAGACTAGGATTCCAGACTCTCTTATGAAGTCAGCTGTCTGTTTACGTGATTCGGTTGCCCCATATAGTTTTTATTCCAGGGAGGTGGATGTGGACCACATTGTCCTCAGGTCTGTGTACTGGGGGCAATCCTGTAGAACATGTATTGTTGTCATGTTATCCAGTGTACAGTGGCAATGGCTGGTAGTTCCTATTTTGAGTTTGGTGAACATGTGGTTTCTCATTCTGTTGTGGCCAGTGCGAAGGCGAAGTAAGATGACTTGATCCCTCATTGATAGTTGGAGGTATCCGTCCCTCTCGTTATACTTTGGGTGTTCTTGTTTCCATTTTTCATGATACTGGCCTTTGATGATGGATTTGGCTTCGTCGTAACTGACCAGATTGTTCTCTTGTGGTGATCTCCCTCCCTCTTTAGCTAATTTGTTAACTTTGGTGGGGGGTCTGATAAGGCGAGGATGGGATTAGACTCCGTGGTGGTGAGGGGAGGTTAGGTGAGGATCGTCGTAGTCTCCCTGGTGATTTGGGGGGGGGGGGAGACAGGTGAGGATCATCGTAGTCTCCGTGGTGGTGGCGGGAGGTCAGGTGAGATGAGGATCGTCGTAGTCTCCGTGGTGGTGGCGGGATGTCAGGTGAGCTGAGAATCGTCGTAGTCTTCCTGGTGGTGGCGGGAGGTCAGGTGAGGTGAGGATCGTCGTAGTCTTCCTGGTGGTGGCGGGAGGTCAGGTGAGGTGAGGATCGTCGTAGTCTTCCTGGTGGTGGCGGGAGATCAGGTGAGATGAGGATCGTCGTAGTCTTCCTGGTGGTGGCGGGAGGTCAGGTGAGGTGAGGATCGTCGTAGTCTTCCTGGTGGTGGCGGGAGATCAGGTGAGGTGAGGATCGTCGTAGTCTTCCTGGTGGTGGCGGGAGATCAGGTGAGATGAGGATCGTCGTTGTCTTCCTGGTGGTGGCGGGAGGTCAGGTGAGGTGAGGATCGTCGTAGTCTTCCTGGTGGTGGCGGGAGATCAGGTGAGATGAGGATCGTCGTAGTCTTCCTGGTGGTGGCGGGAGGTCAGGTGAGGTGAGGTTCGTCGTAGTCTTCCTGGTGGTGGCGGGAGATCAGGTGAGATGAGGATCGTCGTAGTCTCCGTGGTGGTGGCGGGATGTCAGGTGAGGTGAGGATCGTCGTAGTCTCCGTGGTGGTGGCGGGATGTCAGGTGAGATGGGGATCGTCGTAACCTCCGTGGTGGTGGCGGGAGGTCAGGTGAGATGGGGATCATCGTAGTCTCCGTGGTGGTGGCGGGAGGTCAGGTGAGATGGGGATCATCGTAGCCTCCGTGGTGGTGGCGGGATGTCAGGTGAGATGGGGATCATCGTAGTCTCCGTGGTGGTGGCGGGAGGTCAGGTGAGATGAGGATCGTCGTAGTCTCCGTGGTGGTGGCGGGAGGTCAGGTGAGGTGAGGATCGTCGTAGTCTCCTTGGTGGCGGGATGTCTGGTGAGGTGAGGATCGTCGTAGTCTCCTTGGTGGCGGGATGTCTGGTGAGGTGAGGATCGTCGTAGTCTCCTTGGAGGCGGGATGTCTGGTGAGGTGAGGATCGTCGTAGTCTTCCTGGTGGTGGCGGGATGTCTGGTGAGGTGAGGATCGTCGTAGTCTCCTTGGTGGCGGGATGTCTGGTGAGGTGAGGATCGTTGTAGTCTCCTTGGTGGTGGCGGGATGTCTGGTGAGGTGAGGATCGTTGTAGTCTCCTTGGTGGTGGGATGTCTGCTAAGGGGAGGATCGTCGTAGTCTCCTTGGTGGCGGGATGTCTGGTGAGGTGAGGATCGTTGTAGTTTCCTTGGTGGTGGCGGGATGTCTGGTGAGGTGAGGATCGTTGTAGTCTCCTTGGTGGTGGCGGGATGTCAGGTGTGGTGAGGATCGTCGTAGTCTCCTTGGTGGTGGGATGTCTGGTGAGGTGAGGATCGTCGTAGTCACCTTGGTGGCGGGATGTCTGGTGAGGTGAGGATCGTTGTAGTCTCCTTGGTGGTGGCGGGATGTCTGGTGAGGTGAGGATCGTTGTAGTCTCCTTGGTGGTGGCGGGATGTCAGGTGTGGTGAGGATCGTCGTAGTCTCCTTGGTGGTGGGATGTCTGGTGAGGTGAGGATCGTCGTAGTCTCCTTGGTGGCGGGATGTCTGGTGAGGTGAGGATCGTCGTAGTCTCCTTGGTGGCGGGATGTCTGGTGAGGTGAGGATCGTTGTAGTCTCCTTGGTGGTGGCGGGATGTCTGGTGAGGTGAGGATCATTGTAGTCTCCTTGGTGGTGGCGGGATGTCAGGTGAGATGAGGATTGTCGTAGTCTCCTTGGTGGTGGCGGGATGTCAGGTCAGGTGAGGATCGTCGTAGTTTCGGTAGTGGTTGCGGGATGTCAGGTGAATATCGTCGTAGTTTCGGTAGTGGTTGCGGGATGTCAGGTGAGGATCGTCGTAGTTTCGGTAGTGGTTGCGGGATGTCAGGTGAATATCGTCGTAGTTTCGGTAGTGGTTGCGGGATGTCAGGTGAGGATCGTCGTAGTCTCGGTGGTGGTGGCGGGAGGCCAGGTGTGGATCGTCACAGTATATATTGAAATAAACACAACACAACGCATTTACACCTACTTAAAGTCCTTTTAGTTGCGGATGGCGAAGAATGTCATTCATACCATTGGCAGTCATCAGATGAACGTCAGAAAGGAAAGGGAGAGAACTCTTTATTCGGCTGTTGACTGTGACCTGAAGATAATTTACCCAGGTCAATTGATTATAATACGTGTTCGAAATGCCTTCATTATCTTCTGTGGTCAGTTTCGTATACTCAGCAGATAATACCTAGAAATGAGTTGCCAGTTCCATAAATGTCGATGTTTGAAGTGGTTTTCACGAGTGTCCCAATAACTTAAAAATCACAACAATAAAAGTTATTGATGTATTGCAACAAGTTCATATGAGTAGGAGGTCCTTTGACTCATTGATAATGACAGGTCGTAATGGCTTTCTTGATATTCCCACCCTTTGCTGGAGAAGTTGGAGTTCGTCTAGTGAAAGGAAATGCTGGAAACAATATATCCTGCCTATAGTTTCTGCGAGTTCTTCTATATAAGTAAGAGCCACAACTTCAGGGAACACAGCGATCCTAGCTTCTTTTAGGCAGCGAATAATTTCAAAGGGAGAAGTATGTTTACAACTATCGGAGAAAAATCACAAATAATCAACAACAGGAAAAAAAACAAAGAACAATAGACAGCCCGAAGCATGACTGAACTCGTACTCCTCGACACAGTGTCTTGTCACGAGAAACAAACGTTAGAGCACACGGTCAATTATAATACCTAAATAAAATAGCTATCATTGGCGATGTCTGTCACACATGTCTACTTATGACGACTCCTCCACTCCCTTCTTGCAGGCAGCCTGTTTTGGACGACGACTGTTACTGGGGAAGACCAACAATATGGTATATATATCAAGAATGCTGAAGATCATGAAAGAAGAGGCAGAAAATAATACCAGAATAATAATTAGTATAGTTTAATCTAGATTAGTTTAGTTATTTATTTTAGTTTAATTTAGGTTAGTTATTAATTTATTTTAGTTTAATTTAGGTTAGTTTAGTTTAATTTAGATTAGTTTAGTTATTTATTTTAGTTTATTTTAGGTTAGTTTTGTTAGTTATTTTACTTTAATTTAGGTTAGTTTAGTTATTTATTTTAGTTTATTTTAGGTTAGTTTTGTTATTTATTTTACTTTAATTTAGATTAGTTTAGTTATTTATTTTAATTTATTTTAGGTTAGTTTTGTTATTTATTTTACTTTAATTTAGGTTAGTTTAGTTATTTATTTTAGTTTATTTTAGGTTAGTTTTGTTATTTATTTTACTTTCATTTAGATTAGTTTAGTTATTAATTTTAGTTTATTTTAGGTTAGTTTTGTTATTTATTTTACTTTAATTTAGGTTAGTTTAGTTTAATTTAGATTAGTTTAGTTATTTATTTTAGTTTAATTTAGGTTAGTTTAGTTTAATTTAGATTAGTTTAATTATTTATTTTAGTTTAATTTAGGTTAGTTTAGTTTAATTTAGATTAGTTTAATTATTTATTTTAGTTTAATTATTTATTTTAGTTTAATTTAGGTTAGTTTAGTTTAATTTATATTAGTTTAGTTATTTGGAGCCGCAATAGGTCAACTGGACTACAAAAGACAAGGAGTAGGGTTCGATCTCAACCGAAGGCTTCCGGGTTCACCCAGCATTAAATGGGTACCAGATTATTTTCTGGGAAAGTAAAGCGGCACGGGCGTAATACCGACCACATCACCTCAAAAAATCATGTGCCGAAGGTCTGTAAAATGTATGGTCACTAACACTATATTCCCTATAAGCCGCCACTTGGCGTGACGTGGGTACTTTACTTTTTACTTAGTTATTTATTTTAGTTTAATTTAGGTTAGTTTAGTTTAATTTAGATTAGTTTAGTTATTTATTTTAGTTTGATTTAGTTTAGATTAGTTGGCTAACAGATCATCCTCACTGCACATCGGACAGCTCCATAAATGCTCGAACTTCCTCCTCAGTTTATTCCTTAACGTGTAGCGACTGATAGCTCCAGTTCTGTGTTGATTTACAAGTCTTCTTTGGCTCCAATCGTTGCGCTCTTCTGGAATCGCCCCTTCTTAGGCGATGCTCTTGCAGTTTCTTCAAGGTTGTAGATTCACATCATTGCCCGAATCACTTTCTCGCTCTGTCTACTTGAGAGCACTAAGAATGTCAGTCAGGTCCATTGCTCGTCTATTCTCCAGACCAGCTAACACAACGAATCTGTGCGTCATTCTTTCCGTCTTACATCCGAAATTTTTGACACAAAAATGAAGCAGATTTTAATCGGTCTTGACATCCCCCGAGACTCCAACCACTGCCTTCCAGTAAAACGCATTTCTATCTTACCGAGCATACCAGACTGATGATGCAGCACATGATGATGGTTATGACTATATCGGATTGATAATTATCTCTGAAAAAGAAGTCGTTTATCAGTCTGAAGATCGCATACATCAGATATGCCTGACTGGAATGTATCTTTAACAACCTTGCTGTAAGCAGCTGTAATATGTAAACATATGTTGTATTAGATAATCTAGAAAGAAGATATTATTTATGTCAAAACGAATTATTCATAACACATTAGTTGCCCCTTGCAGGGCAACAAGGATATTTATTGCATGTTGATTATTGTGTTTGTTACTTAATTTTTCTTTGTAAATTTTACTTTCCGCCACCACTTTTGCTTTTCAGTTTTGAAGGATAAAGAAGTGTTATTGTGTCTGAATATTGATGTGAGGTTTGAGGATCACGTAGTATCTGGTGCTTATCGTGGTGCTTATCGTTGTGCTTATCGTGGTGCTTGTCGTGGTGTTCATCGTGGTGCTTATCGTGGTGTTTATCGTAGTGCTTATCGTGGTGCATATCGTGGTGCTTATCGTGGTGCCTATCGTGGTGCTTATCGTGGAGTTTATCGTTATACTTATCGTGGAGTTTATCGTGGTGCTTATCATGGTGCTTATCATGGTGCTTATCGTGGTGCTTATCGTGGTGCTTATCATGGTGCTTATCGTGATGCTTATCATGGTGCTCATCATGGTGCTTATCGTGGTGTTTATCATGGTGCTTATCATGGTGCTTACCATGATGCTTATTTTGGTGCTTATCATGGTGCTTATCGTGGTGCTTATTATGGTGCTTATCATGGTGCTTATCGTGGTGCCTATCGTGGTGCTTGTCGTGGTGCGTATCGTGGTGCTTATCGTGGTGCTTATCGTGGTGCTTATCGTGGTGTTTATCATGGTGCTTACCATGGTGCCTATTATTGTGCTTATCTTGGTGCTTATCGTGGAGCTTATCGTTGTGTTTATCGTCGTGCTTATCATGGTGCTTATCGTGTTGTTTATAATGGTGCTTATCATGGTGCATATCGTGGTGCTTATCATGATGCGTACCATTGTGCTTATCGTGGTGCAGATTGTGGTGCTTATCATGGTGCTTATCATGGTGCTTATGATGGTGTTCATCATGGTGCTTATAGTGGTGTTTATCATGGTACTTATCATTGTGCTTATCATGGTGCTTATCATGGTGCTTATCGTGGTGCATGTCATGGTACTTATCATGGTGCTTATCGTGGTGCTCATCATGGTGATTATCATGGTGCTTATCGTGGTTCTTAGCATGGTGCTTATCGTGGTGCATATCGTGGTGCTTATCATAATGCTTATCGTGATGCTTATCATGTTGCTTCTCGTGCTGCTTATCATGGGGATAATCGTGGTGCTTATCATGGTGCTTATCGTGGTGCTTATCATGGTGATTGTCATGGTGCTTATCATGGTTCTTATCATGGTGCTTATCGTGGTTCTTATCATGTTGCTTATCGTGGTGCTTATCGTGGTGCTTGTCATGGTTCTTATCGTGGTGCTTATCGTGGTGCTTATCGATGTACTTATCGTGGCGCTCATCGTGGTGCTTATCGTGGCGCTCATCGTGGTGCTTATCGTGGCGCTTGTCGTGGTGCTTATCATGGTGCTTATCATGGCGCTTATCATGGTGCGTATCATGGTACTTATCATGGTGCTTATCGTGGTGCTTATCATTTTGCTTATCATGGTGCTTATCGTGGTGCTTGTCATGGTGCTCATCGTGGTGCTTATCGTGGTGTTTATCGTGATACATATTTTTTTCTATCCACCTTCTTCTCGACAATTCTCTCAAACAGCAAAGAAGAAAATTGATTCATTTGAAACAAAATTTTACAGAAAAATCCCAAGTATACCTTGGATCATGAATAGTCGCAATGAAGACATATTACGAGAACATTGAAAAGAACTAGTTTATAAACTATTATATTCTTGGAATCAGTTTTTTTTGCAGTCCGGGGCTTCCCCATATCTGCTCCACTGCCCCTCCCAGTAATTCTCGAAGAGTATGGATACTGATTGTTCCTGTAAGGTGTTGATTATTATATGTGTTTGCTTGTCCCGCTAAGCACTCTGGATCGACCAAATCCCTTTTCTACCTTAAGACTCATGTCTGTCAGTATAAACATCATTGTCCCACCCATTCTCCTCTTCTTTTTTTAAGGAATGAAGAACAAACTCGACGATATTCTCTTTATCCAGAGTAAGGCCATACTCAGTGTCAGAGCTTCCAGCGAGCTTATCAGCTATTTCATTGGCATGTACGCGATGGTGCCCCGGACAATACATTCAGGTTAACGCTGTAGAGTCACCAAAGAACTGCATCCACTTCTGCTGAAGACACTGTCTTCAATCTTCTGAAGCATATTTTGTCAGTCATTTACCAAGACAGCGTGATCCACGTTCTGTGTAACCAACAATGTTATCGCTACGTTGCTCCTTCTATCTCCATTCTCATGCTGGACATCGTAATGCTGCATTTGCCAGATTCCCTATCCACCTCTCTGCCATGTTGGTATGCCACAAAACACCAACCAATGAGCTGTCGCGGGAAAGAGAACGATCCGCGTAGATAATCGAATCCTGAGGTAGGGACACTTTTTCGATGGTTTATAAACGACATTCTACAGAACAAATTAAAATACTACTGCCACGTCAGAAGACGTAGCGGGTTTGGAAGAACAATACTGGAAGGCATGGTTACACAAAGACGAGACAGGTACAGATTAAGTAGAAGGTGATTTCAAGACACCAACGAGACCTTGAACATGACAACAGAAGAAGTTTGAGATCTGACTAGAGACAGAGAATATTTCAGACTTACTGTGGTGAATGTAACGTTCTGTGGGAGATCTGACTAGAGACAGGAAATCTTTCAGACTTACTGTGGTGAATGTAACGTTCTGTGGGAGATCTGTCTAGAGACAGGAAATCTTTCAGACTTACTGTGGTGAATGTAACGTTCTGTGGGAGATCTGACTAGAGACAGGAAATCTTTCAGACTTACTGTGGTGAATGTAACGTTCTGTGGGAGATCTGTCTAGAGATAGAGAATCTTTCAGACTTACTGTGGTGAATGTAACGTTCTGTGGGAGATCTGTCTAGAGATAGAGAATATTTCAGACTTACTGTGGTGAATGTAACGTTCTGTGGGAGATCTGACTAGAGACAGGAAATCTTTCAGACTTACTGTGGTGAATGTAACGTTCTGTGGGAGATCTGTCTAGAGATAGAGAATCGTTCAGACTTACTGTGGTGAATGTAACGTTCTGTGGGAGATCTGACTAGAGACAGGGAATCTTTCAGACCTACTGTGGTGAATGCAACGTTCTGTGGGAGATCTGACTAGAGACAGGGAATCTTTCAGACCTATTGTGGTGAATGAACGTTCTTCAAATAACATGCGACCTGGTGATGATCGCTTCTAGGTTTACATTTTCTCATTGATTTGAGGGTTCAAGCTTTCTGGAGAATGTGGTCTGTTGATGATTATGTTGCCTGTCCAAACCATTTCATGTTTCTAAATATGATCCAACAGCAGTGTAACTTCACTTCCTTTACTTATATTTTTTAAATTTCTCATTCTCTCACTTCTTATTAGTTCAGTTTTCTCTTATAAAGGACGTTCCAGATACATGTATAACCAACCTTAGACTTCTGTCACCTCGAAGAGGACATCAGTATGCTCAGTTCATGCTAAGACAAGGCGTATACGACCGGGTATAGACCGTAGATTCGACCAGGATTGTTGCGCAGTATAAGTGATTTTTTATGCCGAATGTCAGCCTTACAGTGCAATTAACCAAGGGTCGGCGCCTGGGAGTCATGACCCACCTTCGGGCCCACCTTCCTTAGAGTGTCTCGCAAGTTTTGTATCATCTTGGTATTGGTGAAATTTGATATTTAGTACAATTATCTAAAAATTCATATATAATATGGTATATGTTCGATAAATATAAATATGTAGATTTATTTCTTAAAATGATGAAAAATGTCTCTGAAATCTCTCCCGTTGCATTAATAAAGAGCTTCCGTGCGGAAAGAGGTTTACTGAAGGAACTATGGTTTATGTAAGATGAAGAACTAGATAATGTTGCTGGCTATTTCTTACTAATTTATAGCAAGTAGACACTCGCTATAAATTACTACTGGTAGATTAGCAAGCGATTACCATGGAATGCACTCACAATTTTTAGGTTAAGAAGAAAGTGCTTCACATGTATCAACCTACCACTCTCACTGTCATCGGCTGGTAGCTACTTCATTCGCTTTTATTGCACTGCCTGTCCAGTTAACAGCATCGGAGCGATGCTATAGGGCAAGCAATTTAATAATGGTCTGTCCTACACAACAACTCATTCAGCAGAGAAATGGAGATGTAAAGCTCAGAGAGTTGCTGACATGGGCCAGTTCGAAATTACTGATTCTGAACACAAAATTAATAAACACAATAATTCGTAATCATCGTGTGCCATGTCCATGGACGTAAGTGACCATGTCCTTCATCTATTCTCGTCACTAGTGTTGTTTATCAATTCTTCTATTCTCCTTTTCTCGATCCATACCAGATTTCACAACTGTCTAATATTTATTTTCACTGTCTTCATCTCTTCTTTCTTCAAATATAAAGAATAAAAAAATATATCCTTTTATTTGCAATTATGTTTATTATTGTATTAATAGCTTACAATAAACTTTTTCTGGCACATCATGAGAAGAAGAAAGTTGGAATACTTGGCTACAACTGTCAAAATACATGGAAAAATGGAGATCGCGGATGACAAAGAGAGAAAGTACCGGATAGCTAGGTGTTTTAGCATGTACCACAATCAACAACAGAACTGATACAATGCACGGTGGAACGAGAATTGTGGAAGGACAAGATTGCCTACGCTAACCGAATGTTTATAAATTGGTTATAATGTAAAAATCATAAATAAAATTATTTTTGTTCGGTACATTTTTGTTCATATTCGAATTTATATTCTCGAACTATTTCATTTTGTACAACTTTATCTGTGTTTACATTTGTATTATTTGCTTATTTTTGTTGGTTCTTAAATAATAATTTATATGTTGTACTATTGATAAGTTCTATTAACAAAAGTACTCGGAGAATAACGGCGACATATACTGATGTACGGGCGCAGTCCGGCAAGATAAAGCATGTACTCCATGCTATGTAGATCAATGTGATAAGCTAGACTTGTGGTTTGCATGTCAGATAAGCTTCTATTAAAGTGCTATATTATTTTCAAAATGGTAGAAGTTCACACAGCGTAATGATTCATTTTTCCTCTCAAACCAAAGACGGCAAATAAAGCGGAACTCATAGTTATCCACGATTGATGATTTGGTGCTAGTTCCTGTAGTTCTTTGTTGTTTTTTAGTCCCATGGTTGAGCCGTCCCTAGTAATAGTTCTGCGCAGCGATTCTATTGGTCAACCTTGTTTTCATTTACAAAATGCTTTCAACGTAATTGTCTGATGCGGAAGTCTTTCTTCATTCATTCTCAACACATAACCGATGTATTTCCAAAGTCTTCTTATTAAGCTCGATTCGTATTCTTATTTTGATTCGTCTCGTATCTGTTCATTTTAAATGTACTTTTTTCGAGCTTATGTTTGAGGTCCGACGAAGACATTTTTTTTTCAAATTCGTTTAATCTTCTATTTAAAGTCTTGGTGGATTTCCAACGGTCACATACATATGTTAGCACTGCTTTCACACAGAAGTTGAACAGCCTAAGTTTGACTCGCTTGCTAAGAACTTTGGATTTCCAGATGTTCGTTAATTTATTGAATGCATTTGATGGTAGTGCGATGCGTATCATGAAGGCGTATAGAAGAAAAAAATATTTAAAAAAATACAAAAACACTAAAGAGTTTACTAAAACACTGTAGTATCAACCCTGTTGGCAGATGTATATATTGGTCTCCGAAAAACTGCCCAGGGTACCGCAGTCTATTAAAAAAACAGAAAAGAAATAAACCACGCCACCATGAAGTGATACATTTGCAAGGTAAACTTCAACTCCTAACTCTCCCCTCTCGACAGATTAGTGCTCATTATATCAATGTCTTTATTGCAGAACACACTTCAGGGTTCACATTGGCCTTATTTTCCGATCAACTTTTCCAAGAAACAACGATTACAGAATAGTTCACAGTTGGCTATTTGTATCTCACAGTGGCATCATAAGTCTATATTGTAAACTTTTCAGCATTAATGAATGATAATGCCTTGAACCTGATACATTCCACTCATTCTTAAAATTGGTATTTTATGAAAGTGGTTTCAATTTGTGACACCACTCAAAAAAAAAAAAAAAAACCCTCAAGTATCTAGCTAACGTCAATATTTATAGATAAGTGATTTTTTTTCATAGTTTAACACTCGAACATAAAAATAAAAGATTAACTAATCAAAGAATTTCTTGAGTGTACTATTCTATTTTTAAGAACACATTTTAAGATACAGCTTCTTCTGTTCACCTTGAATGTAATATAGAAGAAGTATACACATTTATATTGGAGCCGTGGTAGCTCAGTGGTTAGTGAACTGGACTACTACAGGTTGAATTCGATCCTGATCAACTGCTTCCGGGTTCGCCTAGCCTTAAATGGCTACCGGATTTTTTTCTTTCTGGGAAAGTAAAGCGGCACGGACGTAATACTGACCACATTACCCCAAAAATCATGTGCCGAAGGTCGGTAAAAATTAAGGTGGCTAACACAATATTTCTCATGCGCCACTTGGCGTGACGGGAGCCGCGATAGCTCAGTGGTTAGTGAACTGAACTACAAAGGACAAGGGGTAGGGTTCGATCCCAACCGACGGCTTCCAGGTTCACCCAGCCTTTAATGGGTACCGGATTTTCTGGGAAAGTAAAGTGGTATGGGCGTAATACCGACCACATTACTCCAAAAATCATGTGCCGAAGGTCTGTAAATTTTATGGTCACTAACACCATATTCCCTATACGCCACTTTGCATGACGGGGGTACTTTACTTTTTTACTTGGCATGACGGGGGCTCTTTACTATCTTTTATGTAAATTTATTCTTCCTAGAAATTATAAATGAGCAAATCAAATAAAGCATCATTGACAAACTTCTGTGAGTTCTCATCTACACCAACATATGTGCATCATTAACGTCAGTAGATACATTTTGTCATTTAAATATTCTACAATGACAGGCGTATATATATATATATATATATATATATATATATATATATACTTTTACTTTTCTTCTATTCCTGTACTCTTTAGCTCAGTAATTTATTTACAATCTAACGTAGCAGCTAAACTTGTTTTATTATTCTGCATTTTAAAAAATCTTGTAACGTAGTCGTACTTTGGATCAAATTAAAATACGTTTTTTTTTCGCTTTCACTGAAAAAAAAATAATGCTAAAGAGATCAGTGTGTGTGTGTGTGTGTGATTCTGAATAGTTATCTAACAATTTCTCCAGTCCATTGACACTAGTCTGTTCAAATTTACATTATCTTCTATTGTTTGTATTTTGTCAAAAAGGCAGTCACTTCGTGGATGTTAACATTTTTTATTGCCTCGAGAATCCAGTGAGTGGGTGAGATTGTGCAGCATGATGTTGGTTTGCAAAGTAAAGTTTGCTAAAGGAGTCCTTGTCAGCTGTTAACTGTGTCATTTATGTCAAGATGTGGGAGTTGTGTGGTTCTATGTCAACCAGAAGGAGAAAGGAGGTGTACTTTTGACTTTACAATTTACACGTGTGTAGACTTTTCCCCCCCTTGCATCTTAACTTTCCCTATTTTGTAAGACCTTTACTTTATTTAAATGAGAAATAGCTTTCGCTCTTTCCTTTTCAGCTATATTTACATTATTAGAGAGAGGGGAGAGAGAGAGAGAGAGAGAGAGAGAGAGAAGGGGGGATGTGCTTTTGTCAGCAGCAGAACATTTCAGTTTGTATGATTTTAACTGTCCAGAGTTACATATTTTAAAAATAATATCATCCTAGAGTTACTGAGCTTAGGACAGTCAACTATTGTTATGACAATTACTCATTGGTATTGGCGCCAAAGTTGTAATAAAGACAAGTTACTGTGAGCAGTGATCGACACTCCCTGGATGCCCACCACATAGACAAAGGGACAACAAACGTGTTACTCGTGATCTTTGAAATCGAATGGAGTTAAGCTATTTGAAGACAGGAAATAGTTGGTCTTATTATCTTGAAACTGAGAGAGCAGGTGAAAATTTGAGCTTTAAAGTGGTAACTTTGGATAAAAGAGTAGAAAATCGATCAATAAATGCGAATCATTCACTGGAACCTACAATGTTTTATGACAGCCAATCGTTCACTGGAACCTACAATGTTTTATGACAGGCAATCGTTCATTGGAACCTACAATGTTTTATGACAGCCAATCGTTCACTGCAACCTACAATGTTTTATGACAGGCAATCGTTCACTGCAACCTACAATGTTTTATGACAGCCAAGTTCACTGGAACCTACAATGTTTTATGACAAGCAATCGTTCACTGGAACCTACAATGTTTTATGACAGCCAATCGTTCACTGGAACCTACAATGTTTTATGACAGCCAATCGTTCACTGGAACCTATAATGTTTTATGACACCTTGAAACGACGAACGGAAATTCGCCTTTTGTCTAAATAATTGACACAAATGCTAGGAAGGACAATGTTACTTTCGGTGAAAGTTTGTGTAGGAGGTTTAGAATTCCAGGAATGTGGTCTGTAAGAAGGTTTTCGTGAATTCTTGACAAAGAAGAAAATGTATGTAGCACTCTTATTGAGTTATTGAGTTATTTGCGGGTCATCATCATTGCACTCCGAATACGCCCATAGGTGCTCAGTTCCCCTCCTCAGGAAGTTTCGCAGTGTCCAGCGACTGACGACTCCAGTTCTGTTTTGATTGATAAGTCTTCTTACACGCCCACTAAGTTTCTCGTTTCTGTCTGTGCCCATCTTAACTCCCATCACTTTCATCCGAAGGTGTGACGTGGACTCTTGGTTGTCGAAGTCCTGTGTCCTTCACACATCTCGGAGCGCATTGATGATGTCCGCCCGATCTATTGGTTGATCGTCCTCAACAATGGCGCAGCTAGCCAACCTGTCCGCTCTTTCATTTCCCCGTACTCCCGCATGTCTGGGACGTAGACAAATGTGACCTTACGTGTTTTTGACTTCTGCAATGACTCTACCCATTGAGGCTGTAGCACTCTTGCAGTTAATAAACACAAACAGCAATACCACTTCTATTGCTGAATGTGAGCGTGGCTTTCTCTTCTCTCCCCCCCCCCCAGAAGAACCCACTACTCACACCGATAAAGAGCTTACAGTGACATGTGAAGAGTCAAGAGCTGTTATAAAGTATGCAATTTAAAAAGTCATGAATGCAAGGACACATAACTGCAGACAACAGCATATTTTTTGTTTGTTTGTCTTCATGTCGTGCAACGAATAGATTACTATAGTGCGTATTTAACTTTTGTATTGGGTACTAAGCCAGGTACAAAGATTCAGTTAGTCATCCGTCATTTGAGGACTGAGAATGTAGAAAATATTCTTTAAAATTTACAGGTTAATAAGATGTGACGTTCTGTCTACGAAGATGACATTTCTGCCTAATCTAAGGGGTTTATAGAAGATCTGATGTAAACCGTGTGGTTCACTCAAACTGTTGATGTTTAATATATGGTTAAAAACAATTAAGATGAAGGGACTAATAAGGGACTAAAAGAATAAATAAAGGGGCTAATAGAAAAGATGTGTTAGAAAGGAAGTGCATGTCATGAACTTTACTTTGATAATGCTTACCAATATATAACCACCTACCCTTATTTCTCGACCCTCTCTGTTTGGTTCCGCTTAACACCAACGTCATAGGAGGATTTCATCATTTCACGTCTTCATACATTCCTAGCATTTCCTGTTTCTTCTTTCCGTATGTGTAGCATGACAATTTCTGCCTTTTCATGCCTGCATGAGGTTTTCTTAATATGTAGAGTCCATGTGCTAATTTCCAAAAGAGGCGTATTCTACTAATGAAGTGGACATACAACTCAGTAAAACAAGCTGAGAAAGATCCACACGTCTGTTTCAATGTAAAGAGTTCACACTTAATCGTACGCGTAACACGTTGACAACTTATTTACATGTCGCGGATTTAAATTGTGAAATTTTCGCAAGGGGAACAACCGCGTAGGTTATAACTCTGCAAATGACTTAATGACGACGATAAAGATCTATATTAAGAAAGTAACTGTTTGCTTTGATCAATTTGCAAATAACCGTTCTTTACAAGATAAAATACCGTCACAGAAGAGCTTGCACAAATGAACTGACACGAGATGTGGGCGTGAGTTCCATTCTATTTTCAAACGAGGGTTTTGAAGATTAGCGCGAACATGAAAGATTGGGACATAAGGTTACCTGAAATCTTCAAGCGTCGCTTTTGACCCTAGTTCAGGTTAAGATAACTAGAATTTGTTGTGCATTTCAATCACATTTGCGTGGGCGTTGATGAGCCAGTGTTTAAATATGTGCTGGCGAAGAAAAGTAGGTTCTGAAAACATTCATTGCAAATTTAATAATGCAAGTAGTGTTCTGCTTTGTGGATTCAATGCTCAATATAGGATTGAAAGAGAGGCCATTGAGCTTATGTTGCCTTGACATTGACAGGGTTCTATATGAAGTAGCTTAATAAAGTGAGAGCTGTAAATTTTAGAATATACTGAAACAAGTCAATTTACATAGCGAGAGTCGAATCTAGAGAATAAAAGTGATACTACAAATGTATAATTTTTATAGTTGTTGACCGGAGTATGCGTCATCTCTCTCTCTCTCTCTCTCTCTCTCTCTCACTCACTCACTCACTCACTCACTCTCTCGCTCTCTTTTGATTAGCATGCACCCAAGCTATATATATATATATATATATATATATATTTATATATATATATATATATATATATATATGCTACAACTACTCTGACTGTAACTATAAATTGTCATTAACACTAAATATTAATAAAGATAAATTACTGTGCACAATTATTGACACTCACTGGATGTCGATCGCGTTAAAAAAAAAAAATTACCCACCATCAATCTTCTTTCTGCAATTACCACCAATAGCCAATAAAAGGCTACATAACTCTTCTGATCTCGACTTAACCGAGAGAAAACAAACTGGGTTGCTACAGCTTTTGTTTTCATCAAATACGTCGATACGCATTTTTTAGTAGAGTTATTTAATGACAGGAAAAAAGCAGTAGAATTCTGCTATATTTTATGGCAGCTTTCAGAAAATGAAAAATATCTTATGCAACAAATCTATGTCATAGAAATGAAAAAGAGAGTTCATCCGTGCTATATAGAACCAATTCTGACCTATGGAAGGGAATCATGGACAGTAGACAAACAAATGAAAAAGACGATTAGAGGCCACAGAGATGGGATTTCTCAGAAGAATGTTGAAAGTTCCCTGGACAGCTAAAAAAACCAATGAGGAAGTTCTCAAAGAGACCAACACAAAAAGGGAGCTCTTAAAAAACATCAGAAAGAAGCAATCACCATCTTTCGGGCACATCATGAGAAGAGGAAAGTTGGAATACTTGGTAACAACTGGCAAAATAAAAGGAAAGAGAGATCGCGGACGACGAAGAGAGAAAATACTGGATAGCATGGTTTCAGGGCATGAAAAACAGTCAACAACAGAACTGATACGATGCACTGTAGATAGAAGATTGTGGAGGGACATGATCGTCTACACCAACCGGTATGGCACATGATGATGATGATGGATATGTATGGAAAATAGCCGTCCGTCTAAATAGCGATAGGTAGAAATGTAAGATATATAATATATTACATATCACGAGGAGCATCGTGTCGAGAAAACATGAAAGTTGTAGAGAGACAAGACAAGCTGTTTAAAGAAGAAACAAACTCCAGAGTAGAGACAATGAGACTGAAGTAAAGAATTATGTAAGAGGCTTAGAATATTAGAAGGACACTCTCGCATCGGTTCTTGTGAATTGAAGAGAGAGAAGAAAATACCTACATCATTTTTGTAGTCAGAAAACACTATCACACAGCATTTCTAGTGTTGTATGTCGCCCCTTTCAGATGAATCTAGTTCTAACATCGATATGAATTACTGTACAAATAAATACTGTGAATGCACTGATTTTCACTAAGCAGGTTGATCTCCCCTTATTGATTTTACAAGGAGAGAAGCACAAACATATTTTTTAAAATCATCATTATCAAGTACCGTGCCTTCTGGCGTAGGCGATCACGTCTCTCCACAACTTTCGATCTCGACACTTATTTATCATTTCTGTTGTTGACCTTCTGCCAAGCCATTCTCTTATGCTGGGGGTTAAGGCAAAGAAATGCAAACGAAGGCATACAAATGCGAAGCTACAGTAAAGCTACATGTGAGGGAGAATTGAAACAAATAGAAAAAATGGTATGGTAAACGCTTAACGTGATTAGTAGACGACACAGATTTGAACGACGTTTCGGCTCAATAGGCCTTCAGCAGGAACAAACAAACAACACCCACACACAGATATTTAAATAAATAAAACTAATCCTACATAGCTAACTAGTAACGAAACATCCAAAACAAAATAATCGAAGCTGGTTAAAGAAAAGAAAAATGACTTCCCTGTGTCGTGGACCGTGGTCAAAATGGGAAAGAAATAGTCCCACGGGTGTGGCTGTAATTATACCCTCTGGTCAGGTGAAGGGTTCTAAAAACACACGAGTGGGGGGAAAGCTGTCTAAGTTACCTCGACTGCAAAGACACTGACAATGTCTAAAAGTAGCTAAGGGCCCACAAATACATGTATACACACACACAGATGCGTGTATACACACATACACGTACAAATAGACATGCACATACTTGTACATATCAACATACATATATATATATATATATATATATATATATATATATATATATATATATATATATATACATATACATATATTCTTATATATGCTTAAATTCTCTTAAGCAGTCAGGTATTTTTTCACTGGGGACTTCGGTAGCAAAGTTAGAAAAACCATTCGACTGGGCTACCGACGTTCGGACAACCGGTGTTCGATTCCCGCTGGAAGCAGTGTGAGTTGTACTCGTGGTTGGAAATAAATACCCCTGCGGTCGACCTAGCCGTTGGCAGAATTTGGTACCAGGCTTCATACTCTGAGAAGGTGAGGAATGCCGCCTAGCATCGTGAGTTTCGATGCTTGAAGCGACACTATCCAGAAGTCTGCGAAAACGTCTGGATAGGCGGCTGAGCACATATGGGTGAAAATTCGCGTGCTAAGACGCAGATTAAAGTCTCGTACTTTACCTTTATCTTTTCAAATTGCTTCCCTCCGTCTCTTCGTCCCTCAGTTTTCCCAGTTGTTACAATATATTCTAGCTGTTCTCTTCTCATCACATGGCCAACAATGATGATTGTTTCTTCCTAATATTGGATATTGGCTATTTTTTCTTTGGCCTCTTTCAGAACGTTTTAATTACTCTTCTTAGCTGTCCATGGTATTCTCAACATTCATCTATAAAACCACATTTCTACAGCCTCCAGTGATTGTCTTGTCCGTTGTCCCATTGTCCATGATTCACGTCCATATATTAAGACTGGTTCTACATAACATTTAAGAACTCTTTTTCTTGTTTCTATTGTCAAAAATGGATTACACAATACCTTCATCATTACATTTTTCATGGCCTGGTGTATGTTTAGATAAAAAGCTCAATTATTAAATGGGGTAAATAGATCACAAATATAAAATGGTAAATTTTATGCAGGACCGCAAGTTTAGCTGCAGAGAACATATCAAACAACATAAACGGTATGGAGCAGTTAGACTAATATAAAGGTTAGGCAATCTATAACGTATCGGCAAAAGCCTTCATCATTGCCGAAACAATGTAGTTTGTCTTGTCTTTCTATCCGTTTAGCTGCTTAATACTGTTCTATGTTTATTTTATATCGTTTTTCAACCATTTCCAGATGCCAATTCATGGTTCCTGACAGACAGGCAGTCATCTAGCATCGGACTAGAAGAGTAATGAACAAACTCGAGAAGATGATGTGACAAATGTGGGAGTTATACATGAAGATTTTTGCCAAAGGTATTAAGTTAATTGGTTTTTTTTTTAGCTTTTCATTAATGTTTTATCTGTAAATCACTGAACTAGACTTATAGCCGTTAAATAATTTGACAAATTACATAATACAATATATATTTATGAAGACTCATTCAACAAGTATAAGTTCTCGTGAGTTTTAGAAGTCTGGTGTATCTCTCTTTCTCGTTTTATTGGATGGAATGATTGAGTTGAGATAATCATTTTGTTTTTAGAGCGCATCTAAATACACATACACATACATATACAACCATATTCACTCACACAGCCAAGCACACACACATATATGCATGGTCGTGTATAAATGTATCATTGTACAATATATAGAAATATGTGTGCATGCATGTATGTATGTATGTATACGCGTGTGAATGTCTTTGTGAGTTTTGCTATGTGTATGTTTAAAGTAACCAACTACAACTTTCTGCAAAGTGCCAAACTCCCATCCATCATGGCAACTGTTTGAAATCAGAGATTAAAGTGGTTTGGTTATGTGAGAAGACTGGACAACAATCGTATTCCCAAACAAATATTGTATGGAGGGAAAGAGACCAAAAGGCAGACCAGTGCTGAGATATGAGGATTCTAACAGAGCTTTCTTTGAGATAATTCTCTATCAGCGAAAGAAACAAGGAAAGTCTAGCGCCAGAGAACAAAAATAGAAAATGACACAGCAACACTCGAGGACGAGATGATGTTAAAATCAGACAAAAGGCTTAGGATAAAGGAGAGAACCGGCAAATAATTGCAGAGCTGCGGTAAACCTGGTAGAAAGGAGCCAGTGGTTGGGTGTAACGTACACTCCTACAAGATATGGTGACGGCTTTGCACAAAAGGAACGCAACACATTTTTGACGTTTCGGCCTACATGCGTACATGCGGCCTTCTTTTGAGATCAGAGAGGGATTCACTTGTATATCGCGGAACATTTTCTTTGGCATTATATGTAAGTTGACATACATAGGCGAATCAGTATCCGTCTTGGGGTAAGATGCTGGGAACATCTGTATGACATCACTCGAGATGCAGAAACCCAATTAGCATCCCACTTCAATTCTCAGCGCTATCAAGGGAAGGCGAATGTCCTAGTTGCCGGCCTGGTGTCATGTTCTTCTGATGCAGCCGATTCACTTTAGAGAATCGTCTGATCATCTGCATGGGGCGCCTCACCCCATAGGGCATCAATGTTTCCCTTGCTCACGAGTAACGCTTTTCTCTCCTCCCCCTTTTCCACCTCTTTTCCTACTTTCACTCCATTGTCCCCTCCGTTCCCCTCTCTAACCTCTCCCTTTCTCCCTCCCCTGCTCTTGTTTTGACCCACTATTACCTGACGTGATCCTCTTAGGCGACTTTCTTGGTCTGTATATCATGCTTCACTTATCACTAGGGTGTCTGAGGAATGTCTAGTTAATTTGTTGGCTTTCACAATCTTCATATATTTCTAACTATTACCTGTCCCCTATTACACTTCACTTATCGCTCGGGTGTCTGGTTGGTTTGTTGACTTTTACACTCCTAATGTATCTCTAGTCATTACCTATGTCATGCTTGACTGCTTCACAACTATTTCCATTTCTTTATATCTCTTCTGACCTCCGGTCCAAGCACGTGACTGATTGCCCAGCAGACCCCTCTACTTGCATTTGACAAGTTATCTTTGCTGTGAGCAGTCGAATCTTGCCATTAAGTTAAGTCTCATTTTCTATATATATTTTAACTTTTATATTTCCACATATTACCTATCTTCCAACATGTAGCACGTCTCTCTTCTTTTCATAATTTCATCTGTTATCCCTCTGTTCACTTCTCCTTGATCTACCTGTCCCGATCATTCTAAATGTAGTAGAATTTATCTGTGCCTCATCGTTTGTTGTTGTTCTAGTTTTCTGAAGAAGAAGGCATGTAGGCCGAAACGTCAGTACTTTGTTGTGTTCCATTTGTGTAATGCTGCCACCACACCTTGTTGGAGTGTACGTTGCACCCCACTACTGGCTTCTCAGGATAAGGGAGATGATACCATGCACCCCAGTTGCATTTTGTTTATCCTGTTTATCCAATATCTGTTTATCCAAAATTGGTAGATTCAGCCACAAGAGATATTAGCCACTATACCACCAAACAACTGACAACGCTTTATATAGTGAAGAACATTCGCATATAATGATACATTATATGTTCGTAAATTTATCAATTAACAGCTTGATTGTTTATTCTATTGGCCGTGATTTACTTTGCTGGAGTAAAGTAGTTTTTGTTTTATTTAATTATTCAATCATTTTCAAATATAGTGAGAGGTGTGAATTTCCCTCTTATCATTATTTGCATCTTTAACGTTAGGATCATTTAGTATCTCGACGTTAAAGACAAGTCTTGTTTGCTTGGGTATACTTACCTTTGTTTCAAACGGAGACGAAAGCAGTTATAATCAACTTAAGGTTTGTTTCCAATTGTGTTTCTAGCTCAATTAATTGTCAAACTATTCATCATCATCATCATCATGTACCCTGCCGGTTGGCGTAGGCGATCATGTCCCTCCACAATCTTCTATCTACAGTGCATCGTATCAGTTCCGTTGTTGACTGTTTTCCATACCATGACACCAAGCTATCCAGTATTTTCTCTCTTTGTCGTCCGCGATCTCTCTTTCCTTTTATTTTGCCAGTTGTAACCAAGTATTCCAACTTTCCTCTTCTCATGATGTGCCCGAAAAATGGTGAT
Source organism: Megaustenia siamemsis (assembly GCA_032433765.1). Taxonomy (NCBI): domain Eukaryota; kingdom Metazoa; phylum Mollusca; class Gastropoda; order Stylommatophora; family Ariophantidae; genus Megaustenia; species Megaustenia siamemsis. The sequence continues at coordinate 22,396,439 of JAVIAB010000073.1, read as the reverse complement.
TGCTTCTTTCTGATGTTTTTTAAGAGCTCCCTTTTTGTGTTGGCCTCTTTGAGAACTTCCTCATTGGTCTTTTTATCTGTCTAGGGAACTTTCAACATTCTTCTGAGAAATCCCATCTCTGTGGCCTCTAATCGTCTTTTCATTTGTTTGTCTACTGTCCATGATTCGCTTCCATAGGTCAGAATTGGTTCTATATAGCACTGATGAACTATCTTTCTCATTTTTATTGACATAGATTTGTTGCATAAGATATTTTTCATTTTCTGAAATGCTATTTTGGCCTGAGCTATTCTGCTTTTTATTTCTGTGGTGCATCTTCCATCTGATGTAATTATTGTGCCCAAGTATTTGAAACGTTGTACTTGTTTAAGATTTGTCTCGTTTATTTTTATGCTGCATGATGGTGATGATTGTTTCTTCAATATAACCATTACTTCTGTTTTCTTACTATTCAGACTGAGACCTTTCTTGTTGCTTTCTTCTACTATTATGTCTATCAGTTCTTGTAGTTCGTTCTCTGTATCTGCTATTAAGACTGTGTCATCCGCATATCGCAAATTATTTATGTTGTGGCCGTTGACTTCAATTCCTTTTTTGTCTACTATTGATCTCATAATATATTCGCTGTAAAGTGAAAACAAATCCGGTGACAGAACACAACCTTGCCTATTTCTTTGTTTTATATATTGGAATTGTCCTGTTTGGTTGTTAATTCGTATAGCTGCTGTTTGTTGCCAGTACATGTTTTTTATGATTCGCAGATCACAACCTGGTAAATGAATTACAAAATTTGTGAACTTTGTTAACCTCAGACGGAAGATGTACAAAAGAGGTGAGGTGCAGAATGGCAGGCAAAAGCAGCTTTCCAAAAAATGAGGAAGATACTTTGCAATCCATCTTTGACAACAGAATCAAGAAAAAGAGTTCTTAATTGTTACGTAGAGTCAGTTTTAACATATGGATGTGAATCATGGACAATAGGACAACAGACTAGAAAATCACTGGAGTCTGTAGAAATGTGGTTTTACAGAAGAATGTTGAGAATACCATGGACAGCTAAGAAGAGTAATGAAAATGTTCTGAAAGAGGTCAAAGCAAAAAGAGAGCTAATTTCCAATATTAGGAAGAAACAATCATTTTTTGGCCATGTAATGAGAAGAGAACAGAACAGCTGTAATATATTGTAACAACTGGGAAAATTGAGGGACGAAGAGATAGAGGGAAGCAAAGAGAAAAAATAACTGACAGCTTAAGAGAATGGCTTGGCAGAAAGTCAACAACAGAAATGATAAATAACTGTCGAGATCGAAAGTTGTGGAGAGACATGATCACTACGCCAGCAGACCCAGTGCTTGCTGATGATGATGACTCACAACCACAAAATATATATTTCACAAATTATTAATAAATAAGTCAATAACAAGTCCAGCAACAACAAAACTCTTCTATTGTTCACAAGGTCACAATTCAATAACACAAAAAAGCAAGCAAACAGAAAGCATATAATTTCATGGTAGACAATCCATGTTCTTTTTCATCATTAATTATCGTTGTTGAACTCACCGTGTCACTTACAGCAGGTGGCATCTTTAATTGTCGTTCTGTAACTGAAGTCACTATGTCACCTATCACAAGAGGCACCTTTAGCTGTCGTTTTGTGACTGACGTCACAATGTAATCTACAACAGGTGACATCTTTAACTGTCGCTCTATAATTGATGTTACTATGTCACTTACGATAAGTGGCTCCTTTAATTGTCGTTCTGTAACTCACGTCACCATGTCACCTATCACAAGTGGTACCTTTAATTTCCTTCTGTAACTGACGTCACCATGTCACCTAAAACAGTTGCCACCTTTAACTGTCGCTCTATAATTTATGTTACTATGCCACTTACGATAAGTGGCACCTTTAGCTGTCGTTCTGTAACTGACGTCACCATGTCACCTATAACAAGTGGTACCCTTAATTTCCTTCTGTAACTGACGTCACCATGTCACCTAACACAGTTGCCACCTTTAACTGTCGCTCTATAATTGATGTCACTATGTCACTTACGATAAGTGGCACCTTTAACTGTCGTTCTGTAACTGACGTCACCATGTCACCTATAACAAGTGGTACCTTTAATTTCCTTCTGTAACTGACGTCACCATGTCAACTACGACAAGTGATACATTTAAGTTTTCGTATGTAGCTGACGTCGTCATGTCACCTACTACAAGTGACACCTTTAATTGTCCTTCTGTAACTGACGTCACCATGTCACCAACGACAAGTGATACATTTAAGTGTTCTTATGTAGCTGGCGTCGTCATGTCATTTACTACAAGTGACACCTTTAATTGTCCTTCTGAAACTGACGTCACCACGCCACCTATCACAATTGAAACCTTTAACTGTTTTTCTGCAACTGACGTCACCATCTCACGAACCACAGGTGCAACCTTTAATTGTCCGTCTGTAAATGACGTCACCATGTCACCTAACATAAGTGAAACCTTTAATTGTCCTTCTGTAACTGACGTCACCAAGTCACCTAATGCAAGCGGAGCCTTTAATTTTCCTTCTGTAACTGACGTCATCATGTCACCTGTCACAGATGGCATCTGTAATTGTTCTTCTATAACTGACGTCACTGTGTCACCTTTCTCAGGTGACACCTTTAACTGTCCTTCCGTAACTGACGTCACCATGTCACCTATCACTGGTGACACCTTTAATTGTCCTTCTGTAACTGACTTCACCATGTCACCTATTACAATTGACACTTTTAATTGTCCTTATGTAACCGACGTCACCATATCAACTACCACAAATTACACCTTTAATTGTCCTTCTGTAACTGACGTCGCCATGTCAACTACCAATAATTACACCTTTAATTGTCCTTCTGTAACTGACGTCACCATGTCACCTATCACAGGTGGCACCTTTAATTGTTCTTCTGTAGCTGACGTTACCATGTCAACTACCACAAATTACACCTTTAGTTGTCCTTCTGTAACTGACGTCACCATGTCACCTATCACAGGTGACACCTTTAATTGTCCTTCTGTAACTGACGTCACCATGTCACCTATTACAATTGACACCTTTACGTTTCTATATAAGCAGAGGACTTTTGTATTTCACAGGGTCAATCTATTGTCACTTTTCTGTCGTTGATTGTTCTGTCGTTGAACTTTACTACTTCCTCAAACAGTTTTATTTGTTGCAACGTAGCGTGTGTGTGTGCTCATTGCAATTTATTCTTCATTCCACAAAACTGCACTAAGTAGTCTACTGTCACAACAGTTATCATTCGTTACGTTACGGCGCTAACGATCGCTACAATCTATCTACAAATAATCTATTCCTTGAGTGTTCAGAGCATTAATCTACTTCTATTGACTCTTGTCATTTCATCCCAAATCTTTCCTGTCTTCCTCAACATTGAAAATAATAACAATAACCAATACAAGTCTTTTCAGCCACTGGAGAAAACTCAAAACCAATAACTCATATTAATGATATAATCACTAATTTTTTTTCTTCCCGATATTTGATTTCTAAATATCCATAAAATTTTGCTTGTCATTTTGTCTTTTTTTTGTATCAACACATGAAATAACATTTGTCTGTGAAATATAACAACTGAATTAACCAAAACAATTATTCAGCTTTCAGATTAAACAAAAATATAGTAAAATATATACATCGTAATTGAATTAAATATTAATCATTTCACCGCTTACAATACAAGCAAATAAAGAAAATAATTTCATTCTTCTTAATTAACAGCTGAATAACAAGACACCAGTTGTATTTTTTTCGAAACATTTGCTATAAAGATGTCTCCGCATATAAACAACATATTAACTTTACAATTTAGTAAGGATTATGTTTTTCAGAAAAGTATACTGTAAAAATGAAGCCGCTGTAGCTCAATGGTAAGTGAACTGGACTACAAAGGACAAGTGGTAGGGTTCGATCCCAACCGACGGCTTCCGGGTTCACCCAGATTTAAATGGGTACCGGATATTTTTCTGGGACAGTAAAGCGGCACGAGCGTAACACCGACCATATTACCCCAAAAAATCATGTGCTGAAGGTCTGTAAAATGTATGGTCACTAGCACCATATTCCCTATACGCCACTTGGCGTGACGGGGCTCTTTACTTTTTTTTAATACTGTAAAAAGAACTAATTGATATGCATTATAGGAAGACTGATGATATTATATAAGAACGTGGTTCTTGGTGTGCGAAATCTATAACAATATTTTTATGTAAATAGAAGAAGTTACGAGAGCGCTTACCAGTCAGATAATACTAAGTTTATAGATTGCTTATATTATCTATTTCTTTATTTATGCAAAAAAAAAAAAAAAAAAAAAAAATTGGCTACTATGTGTTTCTTTAAAAAAAATTATTGCAATATCTTTCTTTGTCTTCTGAAAAGAAAAAAACAGATTGTGTTATCTTCTCTTTTCGTCTACTAGAAAAAAAAAACAAACAAACAATAAAACAAATTAGTTGCATTATCTTTCTTTTTTCTCTACGTAAAAATCAAATTGGTTGCAAATTTTCTTTCATTTTTTTTCTGCATACAAATTTTGGTTGCCTATTATCTTCTTTTTTTCTTCTGTAAAAAAAGAAAGAAAAAAAAAGAAATTGTTTGCACCATCTTCCTTTGTTTTTCTGCATAAAAAAAACATATTGGTTGCATTATCTTCCTTTTTCTTTCTTAAACAAAAATCGACTGGTTGAATTATTTTTTCTTTCTACAAAATAATGGATTGGTTGTTTTATTATTCTGTTTTTGCATAGTGTACAAATAGTGTAAGAAGAGCCTCGGATATGTTTAGGATCAGTTTAGTTAACCGTTGGTTAAACTATTTGTTTTCACAGATCATGAATTTGTTCTTGAAGGATATGCTCCAGTTTACCAAGTATCTGGTTTGTCTAGTTTGCAAAGCTACACTTAGCTAAAAATAGCTCAGGCTTTTCTCACCATCAAATGTTCTATGGAGTTAAAACATCTCACACTGAGATTGAACTATGTTCAATAAAAACTTTATTACAAATTTTTTTTTTACTCTTAATATAGGCAGAGTGATTCTATTCTATTCTATTCTATTCTATTCTATTCTATTCTATTCTATTCTATTCTATTCTATTCTATTCTTGACTTTTTAATCCGTCATTGGGGAACAGGTCACCAACAAGGCCACTTCAGCTTTTTCCGTCTATTCTGTTGCCTAAAAGTCAAGAATTTGTAACCATATTTCAAGATTGACTTCATACAAAACTGAAGAACTCTTTTGCATTTTATAATTTCCATTCACAAAATTGGATTGTATTATATGTTTCTCATTCTTTGGAATGCAGCCTTTGCATGAGCTATTCTGCGCGCCGTCTCTGTTGAACATTGACCATCAGGTTAATTGCGTGTAAGTAAAAATTAAAAAGCCCCGTTGAGAGCTCCGTCACGCCAAGTGACGTATAGGGAATATGGTGTTAGTGAACCAACATTTTTTTAGACCTTCAGCACATGATTTTTGGGGTAATGTGATTGGTATTGCGCTCGTGTCGCTTTACTTTCCCAGTAAAATCCGGTACCCATGTAAGGTTGGGTGAACGCGGAAGCCGTAGATCAGGATCGAACCCTACCTCTTGTCCTTTGTAATCCAGTTCACTAAACACTGCGCTAACGCGGCTCTCAAATTACGCATAGTTATAGAAAATATGTACTTTGGATATAATTAAAGTTATATATATTTTGTTATATTTTCTATAACATATAAATTAGCTTTTTTGTTAAGGCTATTAGTGTAACATGTCTGATTTGGTAATTACAGCAAATTTTATTTCAATTTAAATAAAACAATCTGAATATTGCTCTATATTCGTTATATGTTGGGAATCATTACAGCAGATGTTATGTTGTTATTTTGGCAGTACCGTAGTCACATTTGTTCACCTTATGGTGTTGAAAAGATTACGTTTCAACATTCTGTTATCTAACATGACCATTCAATTATCACTACATTTTCTTGCATTTAAAGCCAATGAGCGATTATAAGCCAACGCATGAAGAAACTAGACGTACGTATACAGACGGACATTTACGTAACCAATGCACTAAACTAACAAATAAAAATAAAAAAAAAATACCCGCAGTTTGAACACGTAGAAATAAATTTGTCAGTTTTGTCATAGAAATCTACAATTAAAATATAAAATACCAGTAGTCGATAAGAATCACAATAATCGCAAAATGTCGCTGAGTAGTCGAACTTTAACAAGATTCGATTTTACTTGCATAGATTTAGATCTGGGAACTGGGAATCCAAATAATGTTGCAATGTCCATGAATATTCAAGTGACATATCATCAAACATATATGAAAATATAATTGTATAAATTATTTTCTAGCACATTAAATAAGAGAACAAACATTTAACGTAAATTAATATTCCATTATGAAACTCATTTGTAGTCCAAGAAATATTGATATTACCTCCAGGAACTATTTTTTTTTTAAATATGGAGAAAACATTTTTAATTTTGTGAAAGAAACAATTTTCATTGATCATAGAAAAATATTTTAAAATAATGGGAGAGTATTTTTAGAGAGAAAAAAAAAGTATTTGCATTACAGAAGGATTTAGTAAACATTTCTTTATACGAGAAATATTATTTGTGATAAAGAAACAATAATTCTCGATCAAAGAAACAATATTCCCAGGTCAGGAAGGTCTTCATTCATGAGATATTTTTTTCGTACCCGTAATATCGAACCAATTGCTGTATATCACGATGAGAGTATGTCCATGATAAGACTTTAGAAACTAAACACAGTGTCAACAATGGAGCTACAAATATTCTAGAAGATATTCACTGAAAACAGATACGCACGCACACAGACACACTTTAACAACACTGTTACAATAATTCAAAGAATAAAAAAAAAATGATTTTTTTAATGACAAGCTACACATTTACAAATCGTTAGGTTTGATAGATAAGGCACTAGGGTGTCAATCCATTATGTTCACTACCAGGTTATAAATGTTTTTTGGCGAAAACTATTATAAAAATAGACAAAATAGAAGTAATTAATATGGTTAAATGAGAAAAGTCACAAGACAAACCAGATTGAAGACATTAATGTGGTTAAATGAGAGATATCTGAATAGTTAGACAACTAGATATAAGAAAATCATGAGGTTAAATAAAAGTTATCTGAATCACCAGGACAATTTGATACAATAAAACAAGTGAGGTTTAGTGAGAGAATTATGCATCAGGTAGAAAGCTTCATGAAAGAAATTGATGTGGTCTGAAAATAAAGACAACCCTATGATGGAAATTGAAGAATTGAATTACAGAGAGACACCTTGGTAGGAGAAACGCCATGAAAGAAATTGATCTAGTTATACAACAGAGGTCTGAAACAGATATACAAGTTTATGAAAGAAACATATGTGGTTCTATCAGAGATGTCTAAAACTGGTAGATAGTTTTATTAAAGAAATCGGTGTGGTTATATGAGAGAGGTCTGAGAGTGGTAGAAACCTTTTTGAAAGAAATTTATATAGTTAAAAGAGCCATGAAACAGGTAGACATGAATACGGATTTTTTAAAAAAAGGAAACATGTGGTATGGTAACAACTTTACATAGGTGAGAAACAAAACAAGATTAGAACGACGTTTCGACCAAGTAGGCATTCAGCTGGAAGAATTAACAACACAAAAATATATAAGGATATACACAGAAATCTAACTACATTGCGGTAATAGGCTGGTCTATCAAAAAAGGAAAACAAGTCACTTCCTTTTGGTCTGGAGCCGACTGGGCTGTGATTGATCAGATACAGTAAAAGAGAGGGGTTCCAAAAATATGTGGAGGTAGGTATAAGATCCCAAACTCTACTATTACTGGAAACGTTTATATAAGTGTGATTCCCAATAATGTTTTCTTTTAAACCTACCCAAACGAACATATCAATCTGTCTATATCTGCAACTATGGGTGTGCAAACAGCACAGATTTACCCAAATTCATGCATACATAACCAAACATTCGTAAACGTATACGTCTATATATATTACCACAAAGCATATCCAGAAACACCCAAAGGTGTTCATATGTGCAAGTACACATGCATACAAACATACACACATATATAGGTGCCGGTGCACATGAGGGCAAGAAATGTGTAGCATTTCTATAGCATACTATGTGTATGTGAGCGATATGTTCACGCCTTTTGTGGACAGCGAACTCAACTGAATTATGAGATTATTCTCAAGGGCTAACCGGCTACGATTGCTGGCGTGACATGAGGCAATGCCAGTGACGTGCATATCAAATTTACGGCTATGTCTTGGGGGATTGAAATGGGACGACATTGGACTTCCAGCCGTCTGCTTAACATTACGACGATGCTCACAAAATCTGTTATATAGACGTCGTCCACTCTCGCCTATATAAATCATCTGGCAATGGTGACATATTATGACGTAAACAGGTAGACAACTGTACGGGAAAAAAATACTATTCAGTGATAGAAGTATGAGAGTTAAATAATTTTATTTGATGTGCTCATATGGGGAAATCTGAGATAAACAGACAACTTTATGAAATAATGGAAAAGTCTTAGAGAGTCAGCCAGCTTTACGGAAAAATATGAATCGATGTGATCATACGTGAGAATGAATAAAAGAATGTAGTTAAATATCATTTTATTTATGGTGACCGTTTTCTATTTGTTATTTAAATGATTTGTTCAGTTGTGATAAATTTGTTTTTGTTTTATTGTTGTCTATATGACAATTAGTATGGTTTAGTCGTTTCTATTTTAGTTTTTGTTTTATGTGCGGTGGCAAGTTTAGTATCCAGTTTGTGTGCTGTGACAATTTTAGTTTTGTGTTCTGTGTGCTATAACTATTTTAGTTTATTTTATTTGAATGCTGTGACAATTGTAATTTTTGCATTCGTCTTCTTCCCCCCCCCCCCCCCCCCCCCCCTCTTCCCCCTGATTTTCCTTTCAGCGTCAAATGGAGATAACATTTGCGATCTTTTGCTCTTCTGTTTGTCTCTGCTGCTATTATGTTTCCTAGTGTTTCTAATATTCCGTCAATTCATCTTTTTCGTGGTCGGCCCTAGAGTCTGTTATTCTCGCACCGTTTATTGAGGGCTCTTTGTGTTGTGTTTTGATCTTTCTGTCTTGTCTCGTGGCCAAACCATTTTATCTGTTGTTTATTTATATATTCTATGGCGGGGATTATTCCTAGATTTTTTCTCAGTTCTACATCTCTGATCTTATCTCTCAGGCTGTTTCCTATCATTCGTCTAACACATTAAATCTCAGTAGAGGTTATTTTTGCTTGTTGTTCTTACATCTAGGATTCAGAACTGGCATTGGTATCACAATGTTCATTGTGTGTCATTTTTGGATTGAATGGTGACAATTTTAGTTTCTTCAAGTGTTTTGTAAGAATTTTAGTTTCTTTCTTGTGCGTGCTATGACATCTATTTTTCTTTTAGTTTGTTGTCACAATTTTAACTTTCTTTTTGAGTGAAATTTATCAATTTTAATTTTTTTTTTTCAGAATGCTGTGACGTGTCGTGACAACTTTAACTGTTTTGTGTGTGTCCGCCCTGTGATATTTGTAATTGTGTGTTCTGAGTGGTGTTACACCTTTAATTGTTTGCCCATTTAGATGTGCCAATGCGTATTGCTTGTTCATTATGTAATTTGAATCTAAATAATTCATTGAGTGTTCCATGGCAATTTTCATAAATATATCTCCAATGTGCAGAGGCAATTCACACAATTTTTCAGTGTTCTGTGACAATGTGAAATTTTTATTCAATGTAAGTGACAATTTTAATACTCTGAAGACAACAACTACCATTTAGGTACGTTTATAAATTTGATAGCAAGAAAGGGATCAAACGAGAATAAACAGGAATGTTTATAGTCGCATGGACCCAAAGGTAACGTCAGCTAATTAGAGATAAGTTGAATTTGTCTTTGAATTGTTATAAGATACAGTGAAACGGACACCAGACTGTTGGTAACTTGAGATTTTAACGAAAGATTAGGCATCAAGACGAGAATGTGAACAAACTCTTGATTTACACGCTGCTAAAAACAGCTAGAGAAATAAGAATGGACAAACAGCTGAGATAACCAGAAAAGACAATAATAAACATGCAATAATTAGAAAAGAATCGACATTAAAACAATCTGAAATAATATAATAATGACAACAAATATAATAAATGTGCTTCTTTGAATTAACAGTTTCCTTATCAATTAAGACATTTATAAAACGAGTAGTTGAACAAAAGTTAGAGGTGATATCCCAGAGTGACAACAAGTGAAGGAAATTTTACAACAGCATCAAATAACAATAGATAACGCTGACAGAATGGTAAAAGCAATATTTTCATATTTTCCTTACCCAAAAGAATATAAATAGAAATGAAGAAAAAGAAGAAACAATGTCGAGATAAATGACTTGCCAGTTCAGTGCATCGTATCAATTTCAATGTTGTTTTTTTTCTCAGTATGGCGACAATAATAAGAAGCAATGAAGACATGTTAAAAGACTTAAACTTTAAAAATAACAGGTTTGTAAACATCATTCTACAGAAGAAATTTAAATACTATGGCCACGTCAAAATACACAGCGGATTGGAAAAAAAAACACAATACTAGAAAGCAACATTCCTGGACGACGTAAAACAGTGGCAGATCAATAAGAAGGTGGTTTCAAGTTAACGACAGACTTTGAACATGACAACACAAGAAGGGGAAGAACTGGCTAAAGAAAATATTCTTTCAGATGGACTGTGACAGATGGACCGCGTGACAGATGGACTGTGACAGATGGACTGTGACAAATTGACTGTGACAGATGGATTCATGCAAGCAATTGATTATCTATATACACAGGCCATGCAACATGATGATGATGACGTGGCAATGTGTAGCTCGTCAATTCTATGGCCTTTTCTTGTGCCTTGACACTCGCATTAGTCTTTATTATGTTTTGAGAATATGAGTGACAATATTTGGTGATAAGTTTAATGCCGTGTTTATTTTTCAGAGAGTTTACAGGTTAGATCTCACCCAGGTGTTTCCACCTTATCGAGTTGGAGTGGGGGGGGGGGGGTGAGTGTTCCAATGATCCCGAGAACTATACCGGCGGTGGCGTAGCTACCAGCAGGGTCTCCCAAGTCGAACAGGTCAACGGGTAGGAGCCAGACAAAGAAGAGGCAAACACTGGTCATCCACGTTGTGGGTTTTGGCGTTGGGCCTGAGATCCACACATATAAAAAATGACAAAATGCTGCAGAGACAAACAAGAGAACCTAGCAATCAAGTCTTGGAGGAACTAGCGGGGACTCAGGCAGAACCATCGTCCACGACGGCAGAGATGAAAGCCAAATGGAAGTCCCTCCCTCGACAAAGTCCCTGATCGAGGCCGACTCCCTCTCCCGACAAAGTCCCTGATCGAGGCCGACTCCCTCTCCCGACAAAGTCCCTGATCGAGGCCGACTCCCTCTCCCGACAAAGTCCCTGATCGAGGCCGACTCCCTCTCCCGACAAAGTCCCTGATCGAGGCCGACTCCCTCTCCCGACAAAGTCCCTGATCGAGGCCGACTCCCTCTCCCGACAAAGTCCCTGATCGAGGCCGACTCCCTCTCCCGACAAAGTCCCTGATCGAGGCCGACTCCCTCTCCCGACAAAGTCCCTGATCGAGGCCGACTCCCCTGATCGAGGCCGACAAAGTCCCTGATCGAGGCCGACCGATTTGGGACATAGCGACGAACCATACATGATGAAATAAAAGAGGCTGGCAGGTCCTGGCGAGAGTTGTCTATGCTTGCTTTTTTTGCTTTCAAGATCGGAATTGGTGGAGATCGCTTGTGAGTGTCTTATGCTCCGACTGGAATTCAGAGGATTAAGAAGAAGAAACAGGTTTGATGGTCTATAACATTGCGGTTAGAGTCCAAGTGAGTAAAACAATATAAATATTACAGAAGGGGATCTATACACCCTTCCAGCAATTGAGTTGAGTGTGGTCAACGACCCATAGCTGAATGCATAATGATCGACGAAGAACAGAGCTGATAAAGACCTTGCTCCACCTCACAATAGTACTGCTGTAAACAAATTATTGAGATTGAACACGCGAGTAGAGATAGAAGAAAAAGTCAATCCTGTATTCAAAAATGTCTTGCCGAAGTCGAATGCACACTTGGCTAAAAGCCCAAATAGACCGCAACACAACGCACCTGCAACCACTTAATGTCCTTGCAAGGGCCGATGCTGAAGATGACTATTCCTTTAGTAGCCATCGGGTGAACGTCAGAATAAACAGAAGGAAAACGTTATGGACAATAACTATAGGAGATGTTTTGTTAAGATCATCTAGTCACATGGACGAATGAGACAAAGATTTCGTTCGAGACCTTTACTACTGTTAATTTACAAGAGCGGGTCGAATGAACAATATTTTGTTTAGAGATTTTGCATCAATGTTTTTCAACTATTTGAATTGTGTGATGGATTTCTCTCTCTCTCTCTCTCTCTCTCTCTCTCTCTCTCTCTCTCTATCTATCTATCTATCTATCTCTCTTTTTTTTTAAACACTGTATTTTATTGTTTCCCTAGAGACCATATACTGTGAAGAGATAATATTCCTGTGTGATCGGGAAAGAGATCCAGGTAACATTGGAACCTGCCAGAAAAGCAGTGATGGTAGTCCTATATTTAATACATTATTTAAAAACAACAGAGATAAGCTGTGATCTAAAGTTTCAAGAAAATGAACGCGATAATGAACGTCATAAGCTTGCCTGACTCTGTTGTAATAAGAATGAAGATCGCGTCTTCATACATGCTCAGAGAACGTAATGAAAATAGAGATAATAAATAACACATTATTTTATAAACGAACACACGTAACGACGGATATTAAAAGAACAATAAATAACTCAGTATTTCTGCTAACGTTGTCCTATCTGTGTTAGGCGTGGGAAATAACAGCAAGGGAGAAAAAAAAGATCACAACTATTAAAATGAGATATCTTCTAAAATACTTAATGTGACAAAAAGAGAAAAAAAAATTTAATATTAAAAAAAAAACAAGAAAAGAGTGGGAGTAACATCAGTTCTGAGCTTCATACAAAATTAAAAAAGTTTGGACATGTTTTGCAGCAAGCAGAATTTGATTACAAGCAATAACAATTCGATACCGCTGCACATATAGTAGAGGAATATCCCTAAAGAGAGGAACAGACGAAATATCTGACGGCACACAAAGCATAGAAGGTGAGGCGAATTAAACTGCACTATCAAAAACATATAGCCATATGACTAAAATATTACTAAGAATCATCATGAGACGTGTAAGGTACAAAATAAAACCAGAAATATGCGAGGAACAATGTGGATTTGTGGAAGGAAAGGGCACCAATAATGCAATATACATCTTAAGAACATTGATAGAAAGATCTATAGAGGAAAAGAAAGATCTGTATATATGCTTTATAGACTACACAAAAGCATTTGATAAAGTAAAGCATGTGGAAATAATCAATATGTTGGAGAAATTAAACATTGATGGCAAGGATCTGCGAATCATAAAAAAAACATGTACTGGCAACAAACAGCAGCTATACGAATTAACAACCAAACAGGACAATTCCAATATAAAAAAACAAGGAGTCAGACAAGGCTGTGTTCTGTCGCCGGATTTGTTTTCACTTTACAGCGAAAATATGAGATCAATAGTAGACAAAAAAGGAATTGAAGTCAACGGTCACAACATAAATAATTTGCGATATGCGGATGACACAGTCTTAATAGCAGAGACAGAGAATGAACTACAAGAAATGATAGACATAATAGTAAAAGAAAGCAATAAGAAAGGTCTCAGTCTGAAAAGTAAGAAAACAGAAGCAATGGTCATATCAAAGAAACAATCATCACTATTATGCAGCATAAAAATAGACAGGACAGATCTGAAATAAGTGTAACTCGTCAAATACTTGGGCACAATAATAACAACAGATGGAAGATGCACCACAGAAATACAAATCAGAATAGCTTAGGCCAAAATAGCATTTCAGAAAATGAAAAATATATTATGCAACAAATCTATGTCAATAGAAGTGAGAAAGAAAAGTTCATCGGTGCTATATAGAACCAATTCTGACCTATGGAAGCGAATCATGGACAGTAGACAAACAAATGAAAAGACGATTAGAGGCCACAGAGATGGGATTTCTCAGAAGAATGTTGAAAGTTCCCTGGGCAGCTAAAAAGACCAATGAGGAAATTCTCTAAGAGGCAAACACAAAAAGGGAGTTCCTAAAAAAACATCAGAAAGAAACAATCAATATTTTTTGGGCACATCATGAGGAGAGGAAAGTTTGTATACTTGGTTACAACTGGCAAAATAAAAAGGAAAGAGATATCGCGGACTACAAAGAGAGAAAATACTGGATAGCTTGGTGTCATGGCATGAAAAACAGTCAACAACAGAACTGATACGATGCACTGTGGATAGAAGATTGTAGTAGGATATGATCGCCTACGCCAACCGGTATGGCACATGATGATGATGATCAAAAACATGGCATTTTTCATATGAAAGGTGATTGCGAAACAGAAAACAAGACAAAATAAGAAGATCGAGTCCTTCAATAACAAAACGTCCAAAACTAAACTCGCTGCTGGTACAAAACAATACAGTAAAACAAAAGAATAGTTCTTGAAGAAAGTTGGAGAAACTACGTTAATAAGTCTATGGCTATTATACATTAGTGCTTTTAAAAAAAGAATGCTCTCCAATATAATTGTATAAAAATCTGTTATATTATGAAGTTGCAAAAGTTTTTTGGAATATTAACTCATATATATATATATATATATATATATATATATATATATATATATATATTCAAATAACAGGCAACACTAAAAGCAGATTATTATAAAATTTATTGAATTCCGGGACACTAGATGGAAGAGAAATTAAAAAAAAATAACCTCTACTGAGATTAAATGTGTCAGACGAATGATAGGAAACAGTCTGAGAGATAAGATCAGAATGAAGAACTGAGAAAAAAGCTAGGAATAGTCCCCGCCATAGAATATATAAATAAACAACAGATAAAATGGTTTGGCCACGAGACAAGGCAGAAAGATCAAAACACAACGCAACGAGCCTTCAATAAACGTTGTGAGAATACCAGACCCAATGGTCAACCCGAAAAAGATGGATCGATGGAATATTAGAAGCACTAGGAATCTCCCCTCGACGCAGAAAGGCAAATGTGGAAGGAAAGAAGAAGAAGAAGAAGATTAAATAATAATTTATTGATTAACCTTCATTTGGCTGAAAAAGATACAAAAAACAGGTATTCTAAGAAAAATACAATAATTATTTACATCTAAATAAAAAGACATAATCTCGACGGCATTTATTTTAGGAACATCATATTTGCAGTTTCCTATAAAAGACGTTGGACTGGACAAATATGTTGGTGTGACCATGTATATAAGAAAAATGTATGAGGAATCAATGAAAAGTGAATGGAGATATAGGACGGACAGTATTAAACAAGTTTTGAGAGATCGATGGTTGCGTTAGATTATGAAAATAAAGATGATATGGAGCAGAATCAGTTAAGTGCTTTTTATCAGCCAATATACACGATAGATATACAACACGATAAAAGACAGTATATGCAAACAATGATACATGTTTTAGATAACAATCAGACTATATTTGTATAAGATA
The DNA here is from genome assembly GCA_032433765.1 of Megaustenia siamemsis. NCBI lineage: Eukaryota > Metazoa > Mollusca > Gastropoda > Stylommatophora > Ariophantidae > Megaustenia > Megaustenia siamemsis. The sequence continues at coordinate 22,380,624 of JAVIAB010000073.1, read as the reverse complement.
ACAGAATAGTCGTAAAAAATAAATTCACGAATGCGGGTTATGCTACAAGTAACAAGTAATATTTGTTTTCCTTCCGTAAACATTAAAAAAAAACCTGATATTACATGATTTTTGTTTTAAATAACAGAACAGCATGGTAAATAGTGCAAACATTTTCAAGAACTTAGCTGGGAATTATGAAGAAATATTGGTCAATACATCACATGTAATTACGTTTTGCAAATGTTAATAAGTGTATTTGTCAATGAGGCCCTGTCCGGGATTCAAATCTATGCATGAGTAAATTCGTCGCATCGCACACACATGCCATCTTATGAGCGGTATTGTGGTCAGGAATATTGCTTCTTTATAATTTGCTTGCATCTTCGTTTCTGTTTCTTAGGCTTCAGTTGGCATTTCTCTCTGTCTTTAAACAGCTTTTCCTGTTCAGTGCAGCATTTCATAAAATGTTTAGGATGTACGGCAGAACATTTGGCGATCTTTTCAGAAAGTTTATTCAGGCGAACTTTCTGTGTCTTCTTGTTAGATCTGTTAGAAAAATTGATGATAATTTTCTTCCACTCGTAATCGAACTTGCGATCAACGGCCAGTCTTGTTATATCACAGACCATTTTCTTCTTGGCAACTCGTTTTCCAGTTTGGCAGCATCGGTGGAAGGTTGGTTGAAAGGTGTATGCTACAGTTGGAGGTACAGTGGACGAGAATTTAAGACGAATGGGCGACTCAGCGACTTTTCTCTCTATGCCCCAATCTAACTTCTCCTGTGCAGGTTCATGTACGACAGCATTTTCTGTGGACAAAGATGACCATTAGAAAACATGTATCTGTATATATTATTTACTTTACTGTCTTTTTTGTGTTGATAAATAATTTTCTTACTAGAGAGCAACATGGAGAATATGGGGAGAAATATACGTAATTTTTCATGACATTTAATACTGATATTTTAAAATGGTAAACCTCTTCACTGTTTTCTTTGAAAGGAAAGCTATAAAGTAGTTCTGCCTTGCTAGAAGCTCCACCTATCAGCCACGGAAACAGCCCCAATCAAACACAAACTGAAGACGAATACATTTGGACTGTAAGATTTAAAAAAATACAAAAGACAACTAATAAATAATAATTAAAATAAATAATAAATAATTCGCTAATAAACGAATAAAGAGACAAAACAACAACAAAAAAACAGAAAGGCTTAAGTTTAAAAGTTCTATTGAGGATTATTTTAAGTGACTATTAATTAGGTTCCACTTAGTATAACAAATCGAATGAACTGTGGGTTGTTGCCCTTTGAGCTCTAAGTAAAAGTAAAGTACCCCCGTCACGCCAAGTGGCGTATAGGGAATATGGTGTTAGTGACCATACATTTTACAGACCTTCGGCACATGATTTTTTGGGTAATGTGGTCGGTATTACGCCCGTGCCGCTTTACTTTCCCAGAAAAAAATCCGGTACCCATTAAAGGGTGGGTGAACTGGAAGCCGTCGGTTGGGATCGAACCCTACCTCTTGTCCTTTGTAGACTAGTTCACTAACCACGGAGCTATCGCAACTCTCTCTCATATATATATATATATACATGTATATACATACACACATATCTATTTTATATATAATATATCTCTTTCTCTCGTTTCATCATTTCATCACTTCTCCTCGACTCATCTGCTCGATCATCCTAGATGTAGTAAAATTTATCTGTTTTTCATTGTTTGTTGATGTTGTTCTCGTTTTCCGAAGAATGCCGTATGTAAGCAGAAACATCGTTATTCTACTTTCTCTGACCGTCTAAAATAATTATTGAGAAAAATGGTCCTTTTCTCCATCATTAAAACGCTAAGCATTCATGTATAAAGTCAAGGTATATGATAAATGATCTGACAAATTAAAAATCCATTGGTGATAAAGGATTAAAGTATCAGTTTATACTGATGAAAAACAACAGCCTACTAAAAGTAATATTGGAAGGGAAAATATAGGGTAACAGAGGCAGAGACAAACGAAAACTAACATGGATGTGTAACATAAAAAGATGGACAAGACAGCCTATGACAACCTGCACCATCAAAGCAAGAGACAGAGCGGAATGGCGCTACATGGTAGCCAGCCTTCGATGCGGAGACGGTACTCGATGATGATGACTGAGGAAACCTTCAACTTACTTATAGTTCCTCAGGGTAAAACACCAATGGCTAGAAAGATTTGTATGGCCCTCCACAGATCGTCCAATGACCTTCCCTATTTTTTAAAATCAGTTTTAGACCACGCCTTCTCCAGTCTCACTTGTAGAGTGGAGGTACTTCTGCAGATCGTGTTATACAGATTCCGGGTCGTGTATATTTTTGCTGTGAGACTGTCGATGAGTGAAATTAATCGGCCGTTGATAGTCAAGTGGTGGTAGCTTCGGATCCCGATAGAATGCGCTTTATTTTATTTTATTTATTACAAAAATTAATTAGAAAAAAAATACTGTAACGTGTACACTACATGGCTACAGCAATGGGTGCCTAGTGTTTATTCTCAAATTCAGTAAACGCCCCCACAGATCTCACAAGCAGGGTTTGGGGTCAGCGATAGTTTTTTTTTTTTAATGAAAGCAAGCACATGGATATGTCATTGATAGTTTTCTTAATGAAGGTATGCATATTGATGATATATCGGTGATAGTTTTTTTCTAATGAAGGTATGCATATGGATATGCCAGTGATAGTATTTGTTTAAATGAACTTTATGCACATGGATATATGGTCAGTTTGCCAAATTCAAAACATTTTGTACTTTCAGCTTTAGAAAGTCTTACCCCCATCAAAGTCTGAAATCAACATTTAACCAACCCAATCAAGTCTGAAATCAACATATAACCAACCCAATCAAGTCTGAAATCAACATTTAACCAACCCAATCAAAGTCCGAAGTCAACATTTAACCAACCCAATCAAAGTCTGAAGTCAACATTTAACCAACCCAATCAAAGTCTGAAGTCAACATATAACCAACCCAATCAAAGTCTGAAGTCAACATTTAACCAACCAATCAAAGTCCGAAGTCAACATATAACCAACCAAATCAAAGTCTGAAGTCAACATTTAACCAACCCAATCAAAGTCTGAAGTCAACATATAACCAACCCAATCAAAGTCTGAAGTCAACATTTAACCAACCCAATCAAAGTCTGAAGTCAACATTTAAGCAACCTTGCAAAAGTAACTACAGCAGCAGCAGATGCATCAGTAAGTTACCGAAGTCACTTTGAAGTCATAACAGGAGTAATTCGGGGGGGGGGGGGTGACTTTATCACCTCTATTGTTTATTACCCACATAGACTATATATGTAAGTTAGCCAACCCATCTAAGACAGAGAAAATTAACGAGTTTATATTCTTAGACAACCAGATATTAATACGCGGAAAAATATAAGACTCACAATGACATATAGACTTGACAACACAGGCACTCAATGCAGAATCAAAATCAACACCAACAACACAGAAGTCATATGTATCACAAAAGAAAAACATAACATCCACATAACGATAGACGAAATTAGATGGAGACATTCACATGCCTAGAAAGTCTAGTGACAAATGACAATTCACAAGCAGCATAATTATACTCTAGATGTAGTAAAACTTGTCAAATGGACGGTAAGACACTGCTGTCCAACAAAGAAACAAAACTTACACTCTAAAACAGGATTTCATTTCAAAGTTGTGCTACCAATGCCATACCTGGACGCTAGACTTGAAAACAATTAGAAAAATAATCACTACCGTGAAATGAATTGTGTAATGCTCTTGACATGAAACAGCCTGAGGAATACGATCAGAAGTGAAGAAATATGAACAAATATAGCGATAATTGCCACTATTCAATACATAAAGAAACAACAGATAAAATGGTTTTTCCGCGTGATAGGAAAGAGAGATTAAAATACAGCACAATGAGCCTTCAATAAACGTTGTGAAAACACCAGACCCAAAGATCGACCAGAAAAAGATGGATTGATGGAATATTAAAAGCTCTATGAAACATAAAAGCAGGAAAGGCTAACTAACATAAGAGCAAAAGACAATATCACCCTCGACGTGGAATATCGGGTGAGAAAGAAAAGAAGAATATAGTCTGAAGTTAGTTGACTGTATTTTATGTAACAACTAATATATATATATATATATATATATATATATATATATATATCCTATATGGCCCTTTTCGTCTTGTCAGATGGTTTAATGGAGGCAATTGTGTATTTTTTTTAGGTTTTGTTTCTGTCGAACAGTCTCTCTCTTAGCTGATTCTACCAATGTTTGACAAAAACACTTGGCCACAGAATAAACAAGTCAGGCCCACAAGATTCACATGGTTTTCCATCCATTTTCAGGAGTATTTCTCTTCCATGGTTTGTCATTGCAAACCCTCAAATGGTGTTATGCTATTCATTACACAGGCTCTCCATGATGTACGATCACTTGCTGAATGTTCCCAATCCTTTTCACAGATGAAGACATCTTTCAGAGATGATTTACAACTATCTCTATATCGTAGTTTAGGTCTACTGATTTGTCTTTTTCCATGTATTTGTTCACCATACAGTATTTGCTTAGTAATGCGGTTTTCTTCCCTTCGATGGACCAGCCCCAGCAATAAGTCTTGATGATGTGGTATTTGTATGTGCTTGTCATTATTTTAAGAACGTATTTTGATGATGTGGTATTTGTATGTGCTTGTCATTATTTTAAGAACGTATTTTGATGATGTGGTATTTGTATGTGCTTGTCATTATTTTAAGAACGTATCTTGATGATGTGGAATTTGTATATGCTTGTCATTATTTTAAGAACGTATTTTGATGATGTGGTATTTGTATGTGCTTGTCATTATTTTAAGAACGTATTTTGATGATATGGTATTTGTATGTGCTTGTCATTATTTAAGAACGTATCTTGATGATATGGTATTTGTATGTGCTTGTCATTATTTTAAGAACGTATTTTGATGATGTGGTATTTGTATGTGCTTGTCATTATTTTAAGAACGTATCTTGATGATGTGGTATTTGTATGTGCTTGTCATTATTTTAAGAACGTATCTTGATGATGTGGTATTTGTATGTGCTTGTCATTATTTTAAGAACGTATCTTGATGATGTGGTATTTGTATGGGCTTGTCATTATTTTAAGAACGTATCTTGATGATATGGTATTTGTATGTGCTTGTCATTATTTTAAGAACGTATCTTGATGATGTGGTATTTGTATGTGCTTGTCATTATTTTAAGAACGTATCTTGATGATGTGGTATTTGTATGTGCTTGTCATTATTTTAAGAACGTATCTTGATGATGTGGTATTTGTATGTGCTTGTCATTATTTTAAGAACGTATCTTGATGATGTGGTATTTGTATGTGCTTGTCATTATTTTAAGAACGTATCTTGATGATGTGGTATTTGTATGTGCTTGTCATTATTTTAAGAACGTATCTTTATGATGTGGTATTTGTATGTGCTTGTCATTATTTTAAGAACGTATCTTGATGATATGGTACTTGTATGTGCTTGTCATTATTTTAAGAACGTATCTTGATGATGTGGTATTTGTATGTGCTTGTCATTATTTTAAGAACGTATTTTGATGATAGTCTATTATCCCCAAAGCAGGCAGTAGTTTTCAGTTCTCTCAAAGCGTACCTCTTACTGTAAAGAGATATGTTTTTCTTCAGTAAATTGACATTGAACTAAATTAACATTATAAACATGTAGAATGCCAGTACTTACCAAATATGCCAGGCAGACATAATAAAATGACAAATGGCCAAGTAGGCATTGATAATCTCATATTCTGCAAATATAAAAAAAAAAAAATAAACCCACAAATTTAGAATGTATTTTAAATACATACACAAAACAGAGATTGCTCTTTAAGTTTTGAGTGTCTTACAAGATTAATGAATCTTAAATAATGTATTACGGTAGTAAATATGAAACGTAAAATTCTAATCTTTAAAACTGTTATGTTTTGTATGCGGTGTGCATTATCTGATACTGCAGAAACAGACAGGTAATCAAGCTACATATTTTCAATATCTGAACATAACCCTCAGCATGCCTGTTTTATCAGGCACAAAATTATTGTTTTTTTTTGTTTGCTTTTTTATTTTTTTTAAAAATAAGTTTAGTTAGTTCCCTTCAGCACAGTGATTCTCAAACTTGTAGAAAATAGTGGATACTGAATTCCGCCTGTGACGTCAAACAGTGCTGTGGTAAAAAGTTATTGGCGACAAATAAACATATGAAGACATAAGGATCAGTGTACCAGAACTGATCAAGATCCATCTCTCCGTGGTAATAATTAAAATAGAAAATAGTGTTGCCGAATATGTAGAAAATTAAAGGGAAGGCAACTCGGTACTCACAAATTTACTATTGATTTATGATTAAAAAAACCGTAGTTATCACTGCTTTCTGTAAACCAAAGCACAATTAAACAACATGTCCCCACTTAATATCAATTTAAGGAGGCGGTTCAGGATGCGATCATTGTCATGACATTGATTTATAAATTCGTCGGACGACGAAAACCCAGGCTTTCTTCCTCTGTCTTTAACACCAGAGTAAGAAACGAACACAGTATATTGTGACAGCTTTACATAGGAAGAATAATTAATAAAAATAAAAGTTATAACGTTTCGGTCTACATACAGCCTTGCTCCGAAAACAGCAACAACAACAAAAACAGAGTGATGAATAGAATTTGTCTACTTCTTGTCTAACACTATGGTACAGAGAGACGAATAGTACTTGTCTACTTCTTGTCTAACACTATAATACAGAGACAAATAGTACTTGCCTACTTCTTAACTAAAACTATAGTACAGAGACAAATAGTACTTGCCTACTTCTTGTCTAACACTATAGTACAGAGACGAATAGTACTTGTCTACTTCTTGTCTAACACTATAGTACAGAGACGAATAGTACTTGCCTACTTCTTTAACACTATAATACAGAGACGAATAGTACTTGTCTACTTCTTGTCTAACACTATAGTACAGAGAGACGAATAGTACTTGTCTACTTCTTGTCTAACACTATAGTGCAGAGAGACGAATAGTACTTGTCTACTTCTTGTCTAACATTATAGTACAGAGACGAATAGTACTTGTCTACTTCTTGTCTAACACTATAGTACAGAGACGAATAGTACTTGCCTACTTCTTTAACACTATAGTACAGAGACGAATAGTACTTGTCTACTTCTTGTCTAACACTATAGTGCAGAGAGACGAATAGTACTTGTCTACTTCTTGTCTAACACTATAGTACAGAGACGAATAGTACTTGCCTACTTCTTGTCTAACACTATAGTACAGAGACGAATAGTACTTGCCTACTTCTTTAACACTATAGTACAGAGACGAATAGTACTTGTCTACTTCTTGTCTAACACTATAGTGCAGAGAGACGAATAGTACTTGTCTACTTCTTGTCTAACACTATAGTACAGATAGACGAATAGTACTTGCCTACTTCTTGTCTAACACTATAGTACAGAGAGACGAATAGTACTTGTCTACTTCTTGTCTAACACTATAGTACAGATAGACGAATATTACTTGTCTACTTCTTGTCTAACACTATAATACTTTTCATTTGAAACAGCGGTTACCATCAGCGCCACTCAAGTTACTCTGTCCACGCTCACTCCCAGACTTTCCAACCCCACTCTTTTCATCTTCAAGAAGATCACATTGTCAATTACGAGAACCGTCGCTTTCGCGCATTCTTCAAGCGCATTCCCCCAATTTGCGTGTTATTCCCGCTTTCGCTGCTATTTCACTTATGCGCAACACACTTCGATTCCATATTATTTTTGGCTTCATGTCAAATTCCGATGAAATTCCTCCAAAGAATGATCTCTCTTGCCATAGTTCAGAAAAATGCTAGCGATCCTACATAATTAAACGAGACATCCACAGGTACTGATCCAACCACCTGTTATAAATCGATGAGTTTTGCAGGTGTGTGACAGGTAAACTCACGAAAGAAAAGTAACCCTTGAAGAAATTTATAACTCAGTCGTAAAAACATGATGGAATATGTAAAGTGCAAGAACTTGTAAAAAATATCAGCCAAATTTGCAAATAGTTATTGGTTTTCAATAACCCAAACTGGCAGAGATGCCAAATTGGAGGGAGCCAAGCGAAGACCAGATGGTTGTGAAGTATGTCGGTGCAAGTTCTTGCTCACAATTAACGTTGAAATAAATGCGCAGTTGTGATGATAGGTTATTTCAGGCAGATTTCAAGGACATCCAGAAATTTAAGGACATATAAATGTTGTAGATTATCATAATTATTAACCTTACAGCGCCTTCCGGAGCACGTGTTTCAACTATTTTTTTTGGGGGGTCCTTTTCTGCCTTGGACTAATTTTGCATAATTTTCTTGAAGCTTATCCAGCTTCTTCTTTTCGTCCACATACGCCTCCTTCTTCTTCTCCAACTTCATCTTCTACTCCACATCTTCCACTCTACATTTTTCTCCGTCCTTTTCTTTCTTTTTCTTATTCGTCTTCTTTTTTCTATTCTTCTTCATCTTCGCTTGTTTGAAAAGACGCTTGGTGCGTTGTATCGCAGCTTACGGTGAAATTACGATATATCCGTCTTTCGACTCGATTTATTCGACTTGAGTCCGACAAATTTTGGATCAAAATCTGTCATTCTATTTTTCAACAGGCTAAATGGGCTGTTTATCTTCGAAAACCATCCCGCCTAAGCGAAAGAGGTGCTTGGTCAGGTCTGATACGTTGATTGTAACCGCAATCAGTTATGGACTGCTGACTCATATTTAGTTAAACAGGCACATTTTTAGTCCCATTCATGTTTCTAATCTCTTCTAATGTTACTTGATTCGCTCTTGCAGATTCTATATGGTTAAGCTATTATTTCACTAGAGTTAAGCATACAATTCTCACATATAACTCTATAATGAGTTGAACTTTATAGGCTCAAGGCGTCATGTGAAGTGGAAGTGGTTAGCGACTCACAGCTGATCGCTTTGAGTTGATCAGGAACATACTCCACCTCTACGTGGTGGGCTTGGAAACAAATAAACCAATTAGACCAAGCAAATAGGGACATAAAAGGGAACAGAGTCTAGTACTCAAAATTATCACGATCAAATCGGATCGGATGCACTGGGCAAAAATGCGCAGATATTGCAGCTTGATGTAAAGTGATGAAGTTTTAAAACAACTAAAAATGAAAAGAGAACTACTAACCACAATTCAAAAAAGACAAATGAAATTTTGGGGCAAGTTAAAAGACAAAGCAGCCTACTAAAAGTAATCTTGGACGGGAAAATACAGGGTAAAAGAGGCAGACGAAGACTATCATGGATGACTAACATGAAAAGATGGACAAGTCAGCCTGTCTGCACTATCAAATCAACAGAGCGGAATGGCACTCCATGGTAGCCAACCTTCGATGCGAAGCGACACTCAATGATGATGTAAAGTATAAAACGAACTTAATTGCGCCCATTCAACGATGATAAGGAGTAATCATTGCGCGAACACAACAGATAAAGATGAACCTCACGAAATTAGAAATAAGGAATACATGTTAGTTTAAAAATAATTAACATTTAAAACACATTAATCTCAATTAGAACACGCTTCCTGTTGATTATAGAACAACCTGTCCTATCCAGATACAAATATTTTAATGGGACGTTAAAAAGACTAAATTCCCATTCCCCAAATTATAGAACGACCTACATACGTAAATAAAGAGAATTTCTATAGGAGAAAATGAGAGCAAAATAATTTCCCTTTCTCTTATATAAAGTTACATCATCTTTCTTTTCTTTTTCCTAGTGTTTACCCGTTAAGTGTTGTGTCACTAGTTTACAGCAGGACCGCGATGTCTGTACCTTTTGGCCTGGCTCATCCGTCTTTGGCATGGATGGATAGTTTGCTTAACAATTTTTCCCCGAGCAGCGGCCATTTCGACCTACTCTTTTCGACTTTCAACTGCCAAGGGTTCTTTAACTTGCGCGAGAGCACGTGGAACTTCCTGTTTTTCGCCGTTTTCGAGAGGGCTAGACATCGGATCTCACTACCCAGAGAGGGCTAGACATCGGATCTCACTACCCAGTGAGGGCTAGACATCGGATCTCACTACCCAGAGAGGGCTAGACATCGGATCTCACTACCCAGAGAGGGCTAGACATCGGATCTCACTACCCAGAGAGGGCTAGACATCGGATCTCCTACCCAGAGAGGGCTAGACATCGGATCTCACTACCTAGAGAGGGCTAGACATCGGATCTCACTATCCTGAGAGGGCTAGACATCGGATCTCACTACCCAGAGAGAGCTAGACATCGGATCTCACTACCCAGAGAGGGCTACACATTATATCTCACTACCTAGAGACCGGGGGAGAGTCACGGAGTCACGTAGAAAACACTGGTTCGATTGTTGAAAAATTCCAATCGCCTGTGGTGTGAATTGAACGCAGTGATATCATCATAATATACTCTTTAAGTCGTAATTTCCTGACGGTTCAACGTATTAAGTTGAAATAATATAACACCCCGTTAATGATGTTTTATGTTGCTGACTGAAGTCGCTGTATTTCGTGTGATACGAGTATTGTGACGAGAATTATTTAAGAACACAATTTTATACTGATATTTCAATTTGATGGAATTGGATTGACCAACATTTCAATTTGCAAAATAAAATAATTCTGATTAAAACATAAACTTGATTTTGGACGAAAAACTTAAAGATATTTGGGGGGGGGGGGGGCACGGGACTCGCTCAGATATTGTGTGTAAATTTATACGGGTAGTAGGTTTATATTTTGCCCTGAAGCCTTTCTCTTGCTCCCGCCTAAACAGAAAAGAAAGTCATCCGTCCAGTTCAATTAGAAATTCAACCAGTTCTCACCTGATTGGTAAAGAATCTGTCCTATCTACTCGACAAAGCTGTAACATGAACATATTGTCACATACAAATGTACATCTATAATCAAAGCGATTAAAATATTCTGAAGTCGGATGTGTTGGGCCGAAAGGCGCAAATATCTCAGTTATACTGCAAACCACAACACAACGCTGACACGCTCACTTAACGTTCTTTTGAAGGGTGGATGACGAAGAGGTGTAGACCTTGAGTCACGGGACGAACGCAAGCAAGAAAAGTGATTAAAGTCAATTTTTTCCTTATAATAATTACGATAACAAGAATAATATTTGACCGATTCCAGTATCTACATGCACCTCATTCATTCATTGAGTGCCGTCTCCGCATCGAAGGTTGGCTAACATGAAGCGCCATTCCGCTCTGTCTCTTGCATTGATGATGCAGACTGTCATAGGCTGATTTGTCCATCTTTTGATGTTACTCGTCCATGTTTATCTTGGTCTGCCTCTGCCTCTCTTACCTTGTATTTTAATTTCAAATATTACTTTTAGTAGGCTGTTGTGTCTATTAACATGTCCCAAAAATTTCCTTTGTCTGGTTCTAATTGTGTTTAGTAGTTCTCTTTTCATTTTTAGTTGTTTTAAAACTTCATCATTTCTTTTCTTTCCATCCAATGGAAATTGGAAATATATTCTTCTATACATCCATATTTATCCAAGGCTTCAATTTTCTGTTCAATTTTCTTTTCTATGTCCATGTTTCTGCACCATACAGGAATATTGAGAAGATGTAACATTTTGCTATTCTTAATTTTAGGCCTGGTGTTATTTGTTTTGATGTTAGTATACTTTTCATGGCATTAAAATTACTTTTTGCCATTCCTATTCTTTTGTTTATTTCATTTTTCCATTTTCCATCACTGGTTATAATATGTCTAAGGTAGTTGTATCTCTGAACTGTCTCCAGGTGTATTCCTTCTAATTTGATATTTATTTGTTGGTCTTGAGAACTTTCTTTCTTTATGATCATAGATTTAGTCTGTTTGATATTTATATCTAATCCATATTTTTTGCTTCCCATGTTTATTACATTAAGTAATTGTTGTAGATCTTTCGGATTTTCTGCTAGTATTACAGTATGATCAGCATATCTTAGCTTATTGATTAATGTTTAAGCCTACGTACACACCTACATTCGTATAAATCTAGAAAAATTGGAAGACATTTTTAGTTTCTTTTAAACATTACATTTTTAACAAGCTCATGAGTTAAATTAGAGATTTATTTGAAGATTGCCAAACTTTTAGGCAGTAGTAAAGTGTTATAGAGAGGTTTTAAGGAACAGAATTCGGAATACATTAAACATGAATATATTGCTATTTCAAGAAGAGTAATTATAGTTTTGTAAACGCAGATTAATTTATCTTTGAATTCTTGCAAAACTGTCGTTATCTTACTGCTGTTCCTACGTAGCTACAAGCTGTCATTATCTTACTGCTGTTCCTAAGTAGCTACAAGCCGTAATTGTCTTACTGCTGTTCCTACGTAGCTACAAGCTGTCATTATCTTACTGCTGTTCCTAAGTAGCTACAAGCCATAATTATCTTACTGCTGTTCGTAAGTAGCTACAAACTATTATTATCTTACTGCTGTTCCTAAGTTGCTACAAATTGTTATTATCTTACTGCTGTTCCTAAGTAGCTACAAATTGTTATTATCTTACTGATGCCCATACGTAGCTACAAACTGTCATTATGTCACTGTTGCTCTTACGTAGCTACAAACTGTCATTATCTTACTATTGCCCATACGTAGCTACAAACTGTCATTATCTTACTGCTGTTCCTACGTAGATACAACCTGCCATTATCTTACCGTTGCCCATACGTAGCTACAAACTGTCATTATCTTACTGCTGCCTCTACGTAGCTACACACTGTCAGCTTACTGATGCCTCTACGCTACCACAAACTATTTACGAGAAGGTCTATATCTAAATATGACGGCGTTTTATATTGCTCAAACGCACAAGCTAGTAGATCTGAGATCGGATCTATATCTAAATATGACGGCGTTTTATATTGCTCAAACGCACAAGCTAGTAGATCTGAGATCGGATCTATATCTAAATATGACCGTGTTCTCTATTATTCAAACGCTCAAGCTAGTAGATCTGAGATCGGATCTATATCTAAATATGACGGCGTTTATATTGCTCAAACGCACAAGCTAGTAGATCTGAGATCGGATCTATATCTAAATATAACCGTGTTCTCTATTATTCAAACGCTCAAGCTAGTAGATCTGAGATCGGATCTATATCTAAATATGACGGCGTTTATATTGCTCAAACGCACAAGCTAGTAGATCTGAGATCGGATCTATATCTAAATATGACCGTGTTCTCTATTATTCAAACGCTCAAGCTAGTAGATCTGAGATCGGATCTATATCTAAATATGACGGCGTTTTATATTGCTCAAACGTTCAAGCTAGTAGATCTGAGATCGGATCTATATCTAAATATGACGGCGTTTTATATTGCTCAAACGCTCAAGCTAGTAGATCTGAGATCGGATCTATATCTAAATATGACGGCGTTTTATATTGCTCAAACGCACAAGCTAGTAGATCTGAGATCGGATCTATATCTAAATATGACGGCGTTTTATATTGCTCAAACGCTCAAGCTAGTAGATCTGAGATCGGATCTATATCTAAATATGACGGCGTTTTACATTGCTCAAACGCTCAAGCTAGTAGATCTGAGATCGGATCTATATCTAAATATGACGGCGTTTACATTGCTCAAACGCTCAAGCTAGTAGATCTGAGATCGGATCTATATCTAAATATGACGGCGTTTTACATTGCTCAAACGCTCAAGCTAGTAGATCTGAGATCGGATCTATATATAAATATGATCGTGTTCTCTGTTGCTCAAACGCTCAAGCTAGTAGATCTGAGATCGAATCTAAATCTAAATATGATCGTGTTCTCTATTGCCCAAACTTTCAAGCTAGTAGATTTGAGATCAGATCTATATCTAACTATTTCCGCGTTCTTTATTATTCAAACGCTCAAGCCACAAGATTTGCTAGTAATTTGCCAGTAGATCTATATCTAAATTAGACCGTATTCTCTCTCTATTGCTCAAAAGCCCAAACACACATATAGAGTCAGTGACGAAACCAATGAGCAGTATGAGTATGAGCAGTAAATGAGTTAGTACATTCCGCTATTGATAAAAAAAAGTGTGGGTTCAATACTCAAATGTATCACATCCTTATTTGGATCGACACGACTTTGGCGCTTACTGGACCCGTGAAAAATGTGTCAGAGTTTTTGTATGGAACGGTAGCACGGTCTGGGGTAATACCGACCAGATTCCCCGTAAGTGTGTCAATGGTCGTTAAATATAGGGGCACTAACACCCTAGTATTACTATAAACGCCATTATACATAACGGCGATTCTATACACGCAGCCAATGATAAATAATATGTTATTGTTATTCTTATAAGCAGCAGCGCACAGGAATACAATCACGAGCGTCTTCACTGTTTGAAGTGAAGACAACACACTCAGACACTCCTTGGATGTGAAAGTAATTGCAGATACTGAGAGAGAGAGAGAGAGAGAGAGAGAGAGAGAGAGAGAGAGAGAGAGTAAATGTGTCCAAAATAATGTGACAATGTGGTAAGTATTTTAGCACATCTATCTTCAACAATTATGAAGATTGATAATTTAACTCTTTTTAAATAGCATTTGAGTAATTAATTGATGCCATATTTAGGTCTACTTATAATTGTTAGGTCACAATCAGCATTTTAAAGGTAATAAATATCTCAGCCATAGTCATCAATAAGTAAAATGTGACTGTTGACAATATTGCCATCAGAATTGATAGAAAGTGACTTTAAGAGACGAACGAGATTGGCACAAAGCTCCAAACACACGTTCATTATTCAGCGGCGTCGATGAAAGGGCATCTTCTTCTTTCCTTCCTCATCTGCCTTTCAGCGTCGAGGGGAGATATAATTTGCGGTCATTTGCTCTTCTGTTTGCCTCCGCTGCTATGTTTCCTAGTGTTTCAATCATTTCGGCAATCTATTTTTTTCGTGGCCGGCCTTTGGGTCTGGTATTCTCGCAACATTTATTGAGGGCTCGTTGTGTTGTGTTTTGATCATTCTGCCTTGTCACGTGGCCAAACCATTTTATCTGTTGCTTCTTTATATATTTAAGGCGAGGGGTATTCCTAGCTTTTTTCTCAGTTTTTCATTTCTGATCTTATCTCTCAGATTGTTTCCTGTCATTCGTCTAACATATTTCATCTCAGTAGAGGTTATTTTACTTATTGTTCTTGTATCTATGGTCCAGGACTGGCATTGGTAGCACAACATTCTGCTGAAAATTTTGCTGAATTGTATTGTAGAGTACCCATTCTGTCTCTAGAATTATTTCCTTGTTGGATAATAGTGGTGATAGTTGTTGTAAATGATTTGACAACCCTTGTTGCATCTTGAGTCTATTTCTGCTGTTTGTGAATTGTCGTTTATCACTAGATTTCCTAAGTATTTAGATTCTTCTACCTGTTTTAGTTGTCTGCTGTCTATAGTTATGTTGATGTTCTGTTCCTCTTTTGCAATATTCATGACTTCTGTTATGTTGATGTTGATTGTCATGTTGCATTTTATGCTTATGCAGTTGAGTCTATTTAAGTGTTTCTTTTAGGTCTTCTATTTTCCCACGTATTATTGCCTGATCATCTGCAAATAGAAGCTCGTTGATCTCCTCTGTCTCTGATGGGTTGGCTAATTTGGGGGGTGGGGGGGGGTGTGGGAGAGAAGATAGTACGCACTGCTGTCTTACTCCTGATATAACTTCGATGTGGTCTGTGTAGTCTGCTGCTGTTCTGACTGTGCATTTGCTGTTTATATAGATAATTTTAATTAGGTTGGTTAGATGTTGGCTTACTCAATATGTTGATAGTGCCTACCACAGTTATTCTCTGTTTACTCGGTCGAATGCTTTTTCCTGTCAATGAAAGCTATGTATACATTTTGACTGAGTTTTATTGTCCTTTCTGCTAGTTGTTTTAGGGTGAATAGAGCGTCAGTATTTTTTCCGTTTTTTCGGAACCCCATTTGAGAATCGCTTAACTGTACTTCTGTTGTTGGACTCATCTACTCGTCTGACAATGATGCAGAAAGCCTTCAGTGGTACGATATAACAACATAATGCACTTTACACATACAGATCTCATTAAGAAAAGATTACAGTGTTCATTTTAAGTTAGAAATTTAATAATGAGAGAATTAATGTTCTTTATTAAACGTATAGTTCATTACTTAGAAATAAGTTATGTAAATTATAAAATTACAAGAAATAAATTAGAGATAAGTAAATGTAAACTATAAAAATACTAGTCATTAGAGACACTAATGTAATTGTAACGTATCATTACGTATGTAATTGTAATCCCCGTGTGGCTACCGGTTTGTATTTACCACAAGTAATGTTTCTCGCATTGATTTAATTCTTTGACTAGACACACAAAATACAACTATATACATATCACTTGTACACTTTTCAGAGATATTACAGCCATAAACTCAGAACTCTTAAATTAAACATGGATAAATCAGCTGACAGTCAGTCATACTTGCGATGTCAAGCCTGAAACAGGATAGATTCATTCAGGGGATAATGAACAACCGTCATAAAAGAGATGATTAGTCCTGCAGTTGATACCAGCACACGGTGGCATACATGGAAGCGAAAATTCCGATGAATTCTTAAAAGCAGGTGGGAGACCGCTAATTATTGCCTCGGAAGTTTCCCTCTATAAAAATATTCATTTATTATTATTTGCCTCCTGGGAGACTTCAGCAGTTCAACTTACACCAGAGCCTCACATAAATTAAGGCAATCCTGAAACAAGTTAGGGAAACAGAATAAAGAGAAAGAGGCATACAGGAAATATAAGCTAGAACACGACAGCTTGAACAAAATCAACACATATGACAAAGATCAAGATATTTTGACTAAGAGATTCTGACTAACAGGTCAGTGTTTCATCACAGCACACCTACACAAAACAGGACTCAAGTGACTTTGCAACATATGACTGCGAGTATCCAGGCAGATTTAAGAGAAAATCCTACAGGACCGCAGCACTCTCTTTACCCTAGTAACACAAATATGGTCAACAGAAACAGCCCCGCAAGACAAGTTATGATGAGCCGGTGGTGACCTCAAACGCACCGTCTTGTTCGTGACTCGAGCTGGTCTAAGTGACTAAACGTGGAACAAACAGTTCACCGCTAAAGTAGATTGGTTAAACAGCAGTAAAGTCAGAACTCTTAAACTAAACACAGATAATATAGCCATAAACATAGAACTATTAAACTAAACACAGATAATATAGCCATAAACATAGAACTATTATATTAAACACAGCCATGAACATAGAACTGTTATACTAAACACAGATAATACAGCCATAAACATAGAACTTTTATACTAAACACAGATAATACAGCCATGAACGTAGAACTATTATACTAAATACATATAATACAGCCATGAACATAGAACTATTATACTAAACACAGATAATACAGTCATGAACATAGAACTATTATACTATACACAGATAATACAGCAACAAACATAGAACTATTATACTAAACACAGATAATACAGCCATTAACATAGAACTATTATACTAAACACAACAGATAATATAGCCATAAACATAGAACTATTATACTAAACACAACAGATAATACAGCCATAAACATAGAACTATTATACTAACACAGATAATACAGCCATAAATATAGAACTATTATACTAAACATAGATAATACAGCCATAAACATAGAACTATTATACTAAACATAGATAATACAGCCATGAATATAGAACTATTATACTAAACATAGATAATACAGCCATGAATATAGAACTATTATACTAAACACAGATAACACAGTCACACATATAAAACTCGCTAACTTGACACCAAATATTGTCATTAAAAACATAAACCATCATAACACACACACACGCCAATAATGAACTTCACAATTATAGAACTCATAAAACGTTCCAAAAAATAATTAATTAATTCATGCCAGTTATAGCTTTTTCAACATTTCGCCGAGAACACAACTGCAGCGATCATGCTTAGCTTGCTTCAGTTTTTATCTTACGGTTCTGTAGCTACATACAACTTTATATACTTACATATCCCTTATGTGCCCTTTACGTCAATAGACATTTTCCCATGTCTTTCGGCACCTTCATCTGCCTCCCAGCCACGATCATTTTTTAGTTTCCATAATTATTAAATGTCTCAACAGACAGCAATTACCAGATGTTTCACGAGGCACCAATTACCAGATGTTTCACCAGACAGCAATTACTAGATGTTTCACGAGGCACCAATTATCAGATGCTTTACGCGGCACCAGTTATCAAATGTTTCACCAGGCACCAGTTATCAAATGTTTCACCCGGCGCAATTTATCAGATGTTTCATCTTGCACCAGTTATTATATGTTTCATCATTCACCAATTATCAGATGTTTCACCAGGCACCAATTATCAGATGTTTCACCAGACACCAATTATCAGATGTTTCACCAGACACCAATTATCAGATGTTTCACCAGACACCAATTATCAGATGTTTCACCAGACACCAATTATCAGATGTTTCACCAGACACCAATTATCAAATGTTTCACCAGGCACCAATTATCAGATGTTTCACCAGACACCAATTATCAAATGTTTCACCAGACACCAATTATCAAATGTTTCACCAGGCACCAATTATCAGATGTTTCACCAGACACCAATTATCAAATGTTTCACCAGACACCAATTATCAAATGTTTCACCAGGCACCAATTATCAGATGTTTAGCCAGACACCAATTATAAAATGTTTCACCAGGCACCAATTATCAGATGTTTAACCAGACACCAATTATCAAATGTTTAACCAGACACCAATTATCAAATGTTTCACCAGGCACCAATTATCAGATGTTTAACCAGACACCAATTATCAAATGTTTAACCAGACACCAATTATCAGATGTTTAGCCAGACACCAATTATAAAATGTTTCACCAGGCACCAATTATCAGATGTTTAACCAGACACCAATTATCAAATGTTTCACCAGACACCAAGTATCAAATGTTTCACCAGACACCAATTATCAGATGTTTAACCAGACACCAATTATCAAATGTTTAACCAGACACCAATTCTCAGATGTTTAACCAGACACCAATTATCAAATGTTTAACCAGACACCAATTATCAAATGTTTCACCAGACACCAATTATCAATGTTTCACCAGACACCAAGTATCAAATGTTTCACCAGACACCAATTCTCATAGTTTTCCTTTCATACTTCTTTCCCATCTGCTCCAGTCTGTCGATTACTCCTCATCATTGCAGTATTCAAATGAGCGTTATAGGGACATCATGTTGTTATCAACAGCAAGCTATGACATAAGCGT
The DNA here is from genome assembly GCA_032433765.1 of Megaustenia siamemsis. Classification (NCBI taxonomy): domain Eukaryota; kingdom Metazoa; phylum Mollusca; class Gastropoda; order Stylommatophora; family Ariophantidae; genus Megaustenia; species Megaustenia siamemsis. The sequence continues at coordinate 22,361,147 of JAVIAB010000073.1, read as the reverse complement.
CTATCGACCCGACACATTCGATTTCAGGACAACCTTTGTAACAGTAAATGTTTCCGAAAGTCTAGCTTTTCTCGTCTTTCTCAGTAAACTTGAGATATAGATGTCAGATGCAGCGAATATGCTACTTTCCGTCAATCCAAAGCTACGGTAGCGAAGTGGTTAGTGAGCACGACAACTGTTCAAGCTGGCCCGATTTCAATTTCTCAAATATTGTGGACTTTCTTTCTGAACGATATGACTTCAGTATACATCCATCTTTTTAAAACTAGTTTTAAACGGTAAAAATAAGGCGACCTGGCGTGATACTAACCACATCACGAAATAGTGTGTCTGTTGTCATGAAAAAGATAGACACACATACTTCCAGTCAATATGGCGGATAGACAGCAAGAACCGTTGAAGCTGTGTCTGAGAAGTGTTTATTGTTGCAGTTTCCTCATATTCCAAGTCCGGTTTGCTGCCGGAGCTTCTGAGTTAAGTGTTCTGTGCACACGGCGAACTGTGTTTTTCATCCGAATTGTGCTTCGATACTCAAATTGCTTACGATGAATAATGATATAACATGACGAAGGACAATTTAGCTGCGCTCACTTTCGGTGTCTCTTTGCCATATGTCTTTTGGTGTGTGCTGTAGCTGCTATGATGATGACTTCAACAGTCTTTCTTTGTTTGGATCCTTCAATGAGATGAGATGTTAATTCTAATGATTCCACTCGAGTGATTGAACAATTATGGATTTTAATTCGTTTGCAGTTATACCGGGGCCTTCGTCTATCCACTAACCACTAAGATGGACACATTTACCAATACCATAGGACGGTGTCAGATACTTATCACACTCTCAACCAATCGAAGCTCACGAATCACAGCAGAAAACAATTAACTCCTCCACAGAGAACGGTTTCAGTTATTTTTGTTTTGATGCATTACAAATAAGTAGTACCTATAAAAATCAGTCATGAAATGCTCATTCCAATGTTGTGTTACCAGTGCAGAATTTGCAACATTATACACAATAACCACTCCCGTCTGAGAGATAAGATAATAAATTAAACACTGAGGAGAATGCTAGAAATAATTCCCAGCATTTAGTACATAAAGCTCAGTGGTTAGTGAACTTGACTACAAAGGACAAGAGGTAGGGTTCGATCCCAACCGAAGGCTTCCGGTTCACCCAGCCTTTAATGGGTACCGAATTTTTTTCTGGGAAAGTAAAGTGGCACGGGCGTAATATCGACCACATTACCCCAAAAATCATGTGGTGAAGGTCTGTAAAATTTATGGTTACTAACACCATATTCCTTTTACGCCACTTGGTGTGACGGGGGTACTTTACTAACTTTAATTTAATACATAAGAAACAACAGATAAAATGGTTTTGCCACATGACAAGACATGAAGATCAGAACACAACGAGCCTTTAATAAACGTAACGAGAACACCAGACTCAAGGGTCGACCATAAAAAAGATGGATTGATGGAATATTAGAACCGCAAGAAAACAACAGAGGCCAGATAAGAGCATAAGACCGTAAATTATATCTCCCCTCGATGCTGAAAGGCAAATGAAGAAGTAACAAAGAAGAAGAAAAATGTTCATTCGTTTAGATGTAATCTGAGGCTTTCAGGAAGTCACTCTTGCTCATGATTGGGCGAAAAGAGGGGGGGGGAAGTGTTGCTGTTTTAATAAATGCGATATCTACAATGTTATAACGATAAATATAGTATCAATTATCAGCAACAGGAGGTTAACAGAATATTTTAGCTCTAACAAGATAATAATGAAATTTGCAAAACAGAGCAAAGGGAAAAAAAATTCGTTTAAAAACATAGAGAATCATCATCATCATCATCACCCACATCATTATCATAATCATCATCAAGTACCATGCCTACTGTCGTAGGTGATAATGTTTCTCCACAACTTTAGATCTCGACAGTTATTTATCATTTCTGTTGTTGACCTTCTGCTAAGTCATTCTTTTAAACTGTCTGGTATCTTTTCACTTTGCTTTCCTTTATCTCTTCCTCCCTCAACTTTCCCAGTTATCATAATATATTCTAGCTTTTCCATTCTCATTACATGGTCAAAAATGATGATTGTTTCTTCCTAATATTGTAAAGTAGCTCTCTCTTTGCTTTGACCTCTTTTAGAACGTTTTCAATATTCTTCACATAAAGAATATTTGAATGAAAATAAGTAATTTTAATACCACGAAAAATATACTAATAAAACATCATATATAACATCATGAATAATATAACATCAAAACAAATAACACCAGGGCTAAAACTATGAATAGAAAAATGTTACATCTTTTCAATATTCCTGTATGGTGCAGAAATATGGACATTAGACCAGAAAACAGAACAGAAAATTGAAGTCTTTGAAATGTGGATTTATAGAAGAATAGGCAAAATTGGATGGGATGGAAAGAAAAGAAAACAAATGATGAAGTTTTAAACGAACTAAAAATGAAAAGAGAACTACCACGCACAATTAGAACAAGACAAATGACATTTTTGGGGGCATGTTAAAAAGGCACAGATAATACGGCAATAAATAGAGAACTGGTTAATTAGGCACAGATAATATTACAATAAATAGAGAGCTGGTTAATTAGGCACATATAATATTACAATAAATAGAGAAATGGTTAATTAGGCACAGATAATATTACAATAAATAGAGAGCTGGTTAATTAGGCACAGATAATATTACAATAAATAGAGAACTGGTTAATTAGGCACATATATTATTACAATAAATAGAGAACTGGTTAATTAGGCACAGATAATATTACAATAAATAGAGAGCTGGTTAATTAGGCACAGATAATATTACAATAAATAGAGAAATGGTTAATTAGGCACAGATAATATTACAATAAATAGAGAAATTGTTAATTAGGCACAGATAATATTACAATAAATAGAGAAATGGTTAATTAGGCACAGATAATATTACAATAAATAGAGAGCTGGTTAATTAGGCACAGATAATATTACAAAAAATAGAGAAATGGTTAATTAGGCACAGATAATATTACAATAAATAGAGAAATGGTTAATTAGGCACAGATAATATTACAATAAATAGAGAAATGGTTAATTAGGCACAGATAATATTACAATAAATAGAGAGCTGGTTAATTAGGCACAGCTAATATTACAATAAATAGAGAAATGGTTAATTAGGCACAGATAATATTACAATAAATAGAGTACTGGTTAATTAGTAACAGATAATACTACAATAAATAGAGAACTGGTTAATTAGGCACATATAATACAGCAATAAATAGAGAACAATATATTTCAGTTGTTCTCTTCTCATTACAAAAAATGATGATTGTTTCTTCCTAATATTGAAGATTAGCTCTCTTTTTGCTTTTACCTCTCTCAGAACATCTTCATTACTCTTCTTAGCTGTCCATGGTACTCTCAACATTCATCTGTAAAATCACATTTCTACAGACTCTAGTGATTTTCTTGTCTGTTGTCATATTATCCATGATTCGCATCCATATGTTAAGACTGGCTCTACATAACATTTAAGAACTCTTTTTCTTATTTCTATTGTCAAAAATGGATTACTGGTTAATTAGGCACAGATAAAATAATCATAAATACGAAACTCGTTTAATAAGTTGTAGATTATTCAACTCATGACAATTATACTCGAATAGAGCCATTTAGCACTCTGATTGTTTTCCACACAACACTTTAAGACATCATCGTCAGCTCCACTGTCACCGTCATCGTATTTATTATCTTCGCCATTCCCATTATAATTTTCTTTCTGTTTTAATTATCCAAAATATGTTGTCCAAAGTTTTTTTTCTCTCAAAACTAATTAATTTCACTCAACATTTTCCAATTGTTATTCATTACAATCTTTACACTTTTCACTCGGTAATACATTGTGACAAAATTAATGTAATACTAATACAAATAACAATAATATTAATGTGCACTATATATCTATATCATTGCCATCTATCATCTTTTAATTTTAATTAGTTTTCTTATGTTTCCAGCATTATATATTTGTTGCCCGCATTATTAGCTATAAAAATGAATCAACAGAGAAATATAGGGAAAAGAAGACTTAAAAGACAATAGATAACTGTAATATCATACATTATGATCAGTCCTTTGCATAAAACACACAGCATATCATTGATCAAAAGTCTCAATTTTGTTTTACAAATTATACATTTACTGACGCAGATTATCTTTCGAGTTCATTATGCGCTGTTCGTGATTCTCAACCTAACATAAAGTAATATTCATTGCATATAGAACTGAAGAAATATATCCCCTTTAATGTCAGTGTTTTATGTATCATTACAGAGATATATAAAAAAAAACGTTACGTTATTTTAAGAAATGATTAGAGCGATAAAAAAAATATGTGTAATGTAGCTATGATAACGCAGTGAGACTTCACAAAAAAATTCACACAATAAGAAAGGTAAAAAGTAAGTAAATTGTTGCAATGATAGGAAAACGTCAATTAACATGATACGTAACACAGTATGAAAGGCGAAGTCTTGAAAATATATATTTACTATTCGTACAAATATTTTGAAGATATAAAGAGACATAGTACATTGTAAAATAGTTTCCTAAACTTTAAGTAGAGACATAATACATTGTAACATAGTTTCCTAAACTTTAAGTAGAGACATAATACATTGTAACATAGTTTCCTAAACTTTAAGTAGAGACATAATACATTGTAACATAGTTTCCTAAACTTTAAGTAGAGACATAATACATTGTAAAATAGTTTCCTAAACTTTAAGTAGAGACATAATACATTGTAACATAGTTTCCTAAACTTTAAGTAGAGACATAATACATTGCAAAATAGTTTCCTAAACTTTAAGTAGAGACATAATACATTGTAACATAGTTTCCTAAACTTTGAGTAGAGACATAATACATTGTAACATAGTTTCCTAAATTTTCAGTAGAGACATAATACACTGTAAAATAGTTTCCTAAACTTTAAGTAGAGACATAATACACTGTAAAATAGTTTCCTAAACTTTAAGTAAAGACTTAATACTTTGTAAAATAGTTTCCTAACCTTTAAGTAGAGACATAATACATTGTAACATAGTTTCCTAAATTTTCAGTAGAGACATAATACACTGTAAAATAGTTTCCTAAACTTTAAGTAAAGACTTAATACTTTGTAAAATAGTTTCCTAACCTTTAAGTATTATATAGTAATAATATAAAAAAAAGTATGTACACAATGTAAAACCCGCAGTTTTGTGGTGATAACAGACAAACTATCCAACTTTGCGACTTAAAAGTTGATTTTCTGCTGGGACCTTGCACTTAACAAAACATGTCAAAAACAATTTATTATTATTATTGGGTACCGTCTTCACATCGAAGGTCGACTACTATGGAACGCCATTTCCCTCTTGTTTTGATAGTACACTTTGTTTTAAGTTCACTTTGTCCATCTTTTGATGTTATCAACGCACTCACTGACAACGAAAGTGAACTAACGATGGCGGTAGCATTATCATCGTGTAGAAGAAATTGCTTACCAACAATTGGTGTTGGAGCAGATATAGTAAACAACTTTAATATGGTAAATAATGTATGAAGTTTTCTTTTAAGAACACACATAGGAGATGAAGCAAGAACAATATAGAAAAGATGTGGGGTCGTGACAGTTCTATAGATGCCAGATACATCAATCAACACATGACAAACACAGTTCACTACGAAAGAAACAAACCGTTTCTGAGACTTCATAGAACAAACATTTGACGTAACATCATCATCATTGAGTGCCTTCTCCGCAACGAAGGTTGGCTACCATGGATCGCCATACTACTCTGTTTCTTGCTTTGATGGTGCAGGCTGACATAGATTGACTTGTCCATCTTTTGATTTTACTCATCCATGTTAGTCTTGGTCTGCCTCTGCCTCTTTTACCTTGTATTTTCCCTTCCAATATTGCTTTTAGTAGGCTGTTGTGTCTTTTAACATGCCCCAAAAAATTCATTTGTCTTGTCTTATTTGTATTTAGTAGTTCTCTTTATATTTTTAGTTGTTTTAAAACTTCATCGTTTGTTATCTTTTCTTTCCATCCAATTCTACATATTCTTCTATAAATCCACTTTTCAAAGGCCTCAATTTTCTGTTCTGTTTTCTTGTCTAATGTCCATGTTTCTGCACCATACAGGAATATTGAGAAGATGTAACATTTTGCCATTCTTAGTTTCAGCTGACGTAACAATGCAACTGTATTTCTCTTAATAGATCCTATGATTTTGCCATTGGCAAGCGACTATAAGACGAAAACAACAATCTATTCTCAGTTTTCAATTACACGCAATAAATTCTGTGGTCACACAAAAACAATAATTTGCAAATTTAGAGGAAATGGTGTCCTTTTATATAATTGTTTGCCAGTCAGCGTGGAATGGAGATTTAGAAGCGGTCACTTCTGTTTCCTCCTCTTACTGGTATTTTCTAGTGTCTCTTATATTCCATTAATCTATATTCTTCGTGGCCGTCCATCTTTTCATGTTTTTCCACTAAGTTCGGTGGCATTTAGTCTGATTGACTTTATTACACGATCCAAAATTTTTATCTAGGTAAAGGTAAAGATAAAGGTAAAGATAAAGGTAAAGATAAAGGTAAAGATAAAGGTAAAGGTAAAGGTAAAGATAAAGGTAAAATACGAGACTTGAATCGGCGTCTTAGCACGCGAGTTTTCACTCGTAATTGCTCGGCCGCCTATCCAAAAGTGTTCGGAGACCTCTAGATAGTGTCGCTTCAAACATCGAAACTCACGATGAGAGGCGGTATTCCTCACCTTCCGAGAGTGCTACCCTGGTACCCTTTTCTGTCAGCGACTGAGTCGACCGCGGGGGTATTTTTTTTTCTCCAACCACGAGTACAATTCACACTGCTTCCGGCGGGAATCGAACCATTTTATCTGTTGTCTTTCTCTGTAATCGATATCAGATAATATTCCTAACTTACAAGTCAAACGTTAACATTTTAATAACAAACAAAACACATAAAAAAGATAACAAACAAAATACATAAAAAAGATAACAAACAAAACACATAAAAAAGATAACAAACAAAACACATAAAAAAGATAACAAACAAAACACATAAAAAAGATAACAAAAAACACATAAAAAAGATAACAAAAAACACATTAAAAAAGATAACAAACAAAACACATAACAAGATAACAAACAAAACACATAAAAAAGATAACAAACAAAACACATAAAAAAGGTAACAAACAAAACACATAAAAAAGATAACAAACAAAACACATAAAAAGATAACAAACAAAACACATAAAAAAGATAACAAAAAACACATAAAAAAGATAACAAAAAACACATTAAAAAAGATAACAAACAAAACACATAAAAAGATAACAAACAAAACACATAAAAAAGAGACGGAATCAAAGCCAAGATGTCGTGACGGCATTAAAAAATATCAATAACAACATATAGAAAAATTAATGACATAGGACAGTAATTTATTAACGGAAATATATACCACGTTAACCATGGTTAATATAATTATTTATACTATTATTATATCTATTTATTATATATTGTTTGACAAGGCCAGTCATACAGCAAATATACAGACAATACACATATATGGGGATCCGAGATAGCTCAGTGGTTAGTGAACTGGACTACAAAGGACAAGAGGTAGGGTTCGATCCAAACCGACGGCTTCCAGGTTCACCCAGACTTTAATGGGTACCGGATTTTTTTTCTGGGAAAGTAAAGCGGCATAGGCATAATACCGACCACATTACCCAAAAATCATGTGCTGAAGATCTGTAAAGTTTATGGTCACTAACACCATATTCCCTATACGCCACTTGGCGTGACGGGATACTTTACTTTAAAAAATATATATATATATAGTTTTGACGAGGCCAGTGACACCGCAAATATACAGACAATACACATATATTGATACAATAATATTAAAATAATGACCTACTTAGTCATGTTTTTAGTTTGCTTGACTAATGATGAAGATCTCTACTAATTACATAATTAACCTTATTATCTCATGTTTGGCGCGTGTGTCTATTTGTGATATTCAAATAGCTAGTTCAATACCTTCCTCTGTTTATTACTTAAGTTAATAAAACATTCCGCTCTGAATCCGCGAATTCCATAAGTGCTACAAAAAAGACATGTTAAAAACATTAATTTATACAAATAGATCCACTATCGTATCTAGCATGTAAACAATCTCTTCAAAATTATTTACCTGGAGTCTTGATATTTTATACATGACTCAACGTTTCAACAAACTGTCACGGAAAAAAAATATTCTATAATTTTACCTCATTTACTTAATATATTCTTTCCAATGAATTCAAATCTACCTTCAATATGTGCTTTGAACTGTCAAATTGAAACCTGAAGTGAGACAAAATTGTTTCAAGTAGAAATATTATTTCCCAAATATTCGCAATCCGGAAAAAAAGAAAGAAAACAATTTTCTCCAATATGAACCAAGAGATCGTAGCCAGAGACTTTTATAGTCAGGCAGTGTCTATTCACTTGAACAGAATGACTCAATTAAAACTTACGCTTTTGTTTTTAGCATTCCCACACCTCAATAACGCCCATACAGGTCCATTTAGAACAGTAGGACATTTGCTTAGCCGAAAACTTGCGCCCACGCCATTTTTGGGAATATGGAAGGAAACAAGTTAATTCTTTGGCGTTGTTATTACGTCACACTACTCCCACGCCGAATCATAGGGGTTGTACATAAATGAGAAGTTGTATTTAGAACTAGGATCACGTGATTCTAACGATTTTTTATTTTCAACAGAAATGAAAAGATTAAGAAAGTATTTTGTTTAAATAAAGAAATGGTAAAAAGGAAGACTTTATATCATGATGTATGTATAAGGGGAGATAGTGAAAGGAAACAGTGTCGTTGTAAGGGAGATAGTACCATGAAACATTATGGGTATGGGGGAGATACATGTATTACCAGGAAACAGTATGGGTATGGGGGAGATAGTACCACGAAACAGTGTGGGTATGGGGGCTATTAAAAAAGTCTTATATTGACGCTAATTTAAAAAAAAAGTCTTTTATTGACATCATTGTAAAAAAGTCTTATATTGACATCATTATAAAAAAGTCTTATATTGACATCATTATAAAAAAAGTTTTATATTGACGCTAAAAAAAAAGTCTTATATTGACATCATTATTAAAAAAAGTTTTATATTGACATCATTATAAACAAGTCTTATATTGACATCATTATAAAAAAAGTCTATATTGACATCATTATAAAAAAAGTCTTATATTGACGCCATTATTAAAAAAGTCGTATATTGACATCACTATAAAAAAAAGTCTTATATTGACATCACTATAAAAAAAAGTCTTATATGACATCACTATAAAAAAAGTCTTATATTGACGCTAATAAAAAAATTCTTACATTGACATTATTGTAAAAAAAGTCTTATATTGACATCACTATAAAAAAAGTCTTATATTGACGCTAATAAAAAAAAGTCTTATATGGACATTATTGTAAAATAAGTCTTATATTGACATCATTATAAAAAAGTCTTATATTGACGCTAATTTAAAAAAGTCTTATATTGACATTATTGTAAAAAAAAGTCTTATATTGAAGCTAATTAAAAAAGTCTTATATTGACGCCATTGAAAAAAAGTCTTATATTGATGACCTCGTATATAATCTTATAACGACTCCAATATACAAACTCTGATATTGTCGCCCATGTAAAATACACTTATATCAGCACTCAGGAGGTTGTATACTAACAAATCTATTACTAAATCGTATCCAGGCGCCTTTGTACACATTCTTATATTAAATAAGACAGAAATAAATCAAGTAAGAGAGTTCAAGTAAATTGGTAGGTCGTCGTCACTGTCAATAGTAAACAAGATAAAGCATATTGAAATCAGAATTCAGAAAGGAGACATCACAAACTATCCAACGATACACAACGAAGTGTTACTACTAAAATAAACACGTAATTAATAAATGCAATGTTTGTACTTACAATATGTCAGACATTTGCAGTTCTGGAAATACAATAATGCTGATTGAGATGTATGAAAGGGCTACAAACAAAACGAGGGTGAATACAGTACACAAAGGTAGCTCTGAGAAAACTCGTAGAGGCAATAAATTATTGTAAATGATCGTATCGACATTAAAGAATTGAATAGTGTGGGCATCTATTCAGAACGACAAAGAATTAGATAGTTGATCTAGACCTTGCTCTCTCTCTCTCTCCCCAAAACACCCCATCCAGCGATGTTTCTAGAAACAGACTATCTAGCCTGTTCAAGCGAGTAGGGATCAAAGAAGGAAGGCAACCCGATACCCAAAAAATATCGCGCTGAAGTCGGAAGTTATGGCCAGACGACGCTAATAAACAAAAAACAACACATGTACACCCACTTAATCTTCTTTTAAGAGCGGATGGGGATAAAGACTGCATTTCTTTAGTAGTCATGGAATGAAGGTCAAAACGGAAAGAAAAATAACCAGAACGAATTCTATCAACTTGTATCACGAGCATATTATATGAAAATATCAAGTCATAAAACGTAAGGGCAACTAGAAAACGGTAAATTTACAAAACTAGAGGATCGTTTAATAAATTTAAGAAAACAACTCAAGCTACACAGGTAGGGATGTCCGGAACTCTACACACAACACGTCCCTGAAAACACCTCAACAAATGCAGCAGAACGGAAGAAAAAAAAAGAAAAGGAAGTGCACCTCTTATATTGGCGACCTCTTGCAAATTCTTGTATCACTTCTCTGTTTCACTCGTTAATCTTGTAGCAAGATTATTTTCACAAGAGAAACATTGTACAACATTATTTTCACAGGAGAGATGGTGTGCAAGACTGTTTCAACAGGAGAGATGATGAACAAGACTGTTTTCACGAAGGAGGTGCCATACACGACTGTTTCAACAGGAAAGATGCTGTAGAAGACTGTTTTCACAGGAGAAACACGTTTACAAGTCTATTTTCACAAGAGAGACACTGTACGAGACTGTTTTCACAGGAGAGACACTGTGCAAAACTGTTTCAATAGGAGAGATGCTGTAGAAGACTGTTTTCACAGGAGAGACATTATACAAGACTGTTTTCACAGGAGAGACACTGTACAAGACTGTTTTCACAAGAGAGACACTGTACAAGACTGTTTTCACAAGAGAGACACTATACAAGACTGTTTTCACAGGAGAGACACTATACAAGACTGTTTCACAAGAGAGACACTGTACAAGATTGTTTTCACAAGAGAGACACTGTACAAGACTGTTTTCACAAGAGAGACACTGTACAAGACTGTTTTCACAAGAGAGACACTATACAAGACTGTTTTCACAGGAGAGACACTATACAAGACTGTTTTCACAAGAGAGACACTGTACAAGACTGTTTTCACAGGAGAGACACTATACAAGACTGTTTTCACAAGAGAGACACTGTACAAGATTGTTTTCACAAGAGAGACACTGTACAAGACTGTTTTCACAAGAGAGACACTGTACAAGACTGTTTTCACAGGAGAGACACTATACAAGACTGTTTTCACAAGAGAGACACTGTACAAGACTGTTTTCACAAGAGAGACACTATACAAGACTGTTTTCACAGGAGAGACACTATACAAGACTGTTTTCACAGGAGAGAACTATACAAGACTGTTTCAACAGGAGAGATGCTGTAGAAGACTGTTTTCACAGGAGAGACACTATACAAGACTGTTTTCACAAGAGAGACACTGTACAAGACTGTTTTCACAGGAGAGACACTGTACGAGACTGTTTTCACAAGAGAGACACTATACAAGACTGTTTTCACAGGAGAGACACTATACAAGACTGTTTTCACAAGAGAGACACTATACAAGACTGTTTTCACAGGAGAGACACTGTACGAGACTGTTTTCACAAGAGAGACACTATACTAGACTGTTTTCACAGGAGAGACACTGTACGAGACTGTTTTCACAAGAGAGACACTATACAAGACTGTTTTCACAGGAGGACACTATACAAGACTGTTTTCACAAGAGAGACACTATACAAGACTGTTTTCACAAGAGAGACACTATACAAGACTGTTTTCACAAGAGAGACACTATACAAGACTGTTTTCACAAGAGAGACACTATACAAGACTGTTTTCACAAGAGAGACACTATACAAGACTGTTTTCACAGAGAGACACTGTACAAGACTGTTTTCACAGGAGAGACACTGTACAAGACTGTTTTCACAGGAGAGACACTATACAAGATTGTTTTCACAAGAGAGACACTATACAAGACTGTTTTCACAAGAGAGACACTGTACAAGACTGTTTTCACAAGAGAGACACTGTACAAGACTGTTTTCACAAGAGAGACACTGACAAGACTGTTTTCACAAGAGAGACACTATACAAGACTGTTTTCACAAGAGAGACACTATACAAGACTGTTTTCACAGGAGAGACACTGTACAAGACTGTTTTCACAGAGAGACACTGTACAAGACTGTTTTCACAAGAGAGACACTATACAAGACTGTTTTCACAAGAGAGACACTATACAAGACTGTTTTCACAGGAGAGACACTGTACAAGACTGTTTTCACAAGAGAGACACTGTACAAGACTGTTTTCACAAGAGAGACACTGTACAAGACTGTTTTCACAAGAGAGACCTATACAAGACTGTTTTCACAAGAGAGACACTATACAAGACTGTTTTCACAGGAGAGACACTGTACAAGACTGTTTTCACAAGAGAGACACTGTACAAGACTGTTTTCACAAGAGAGACACTATACAAGACTGTTTTCACAGGAGAGACACTGTACAAGACTGTTTTCACAAGAGAGACACTATACAAGACTGTTTTCACAGGAGAGACACTGTACAAGACTGTTTTCACAAGAGAGACACTGTACAAGACTGTTTTCACAAGAGAGACACTATACAAGACTGTTTTCACAAGAGAGACACTGTACAAGACTGTTTTCACAAGAGAGACACTGTACAAGACTGTTTTCACAAGAGAGACACTGTACAAGACTGTTTCACAAGAGAGACACTATACAAGACTGTTTTCACAAGAGAGACACTATACAAGACTGTTTTCACAAGAGAGACACTATACAAGACTGTTTCACAAGAGAGACACTATACAAGACTGTTTTCACAGAGAGACACTGTACAGACTGTTTTCACAAGAGAGACACTGTACAAGATTGTTTTCACAAGAGAGACACTATACAAGATTGTTTTCACAAGAGAGACACTATACAAGATTGTTTCACAGGAGAGACACTGTACAAGACTGTTTTCACAAGAGAGACACTATACAAGACTGTTTTCACAGGAGAGACACTGTACAAGACTGTTTTCACAAGAGAGACACTATACAAGATTGTTTTCACAGGAGAGACACTGTACAAGACTGTTTTCACAAGAGAGACACTATACAAGACTGTTTTCACAAGAGAGACACTGTAAACACTGTTTCAACAGGAGAGATGCTGTAGAAGACTGTTTTCACAAGAGAGGACACTGTACAAGACTGTTTTCACAGGAGAAATAATATGCAGGTCATTTTTCGCAGACCATCAAGCATTAATACATACAAAAAATAGAAGACCGACAAGAACACTTAAACAGACTTAAGATCGCATGTACCCAATAGAACATGACAATCACCACGAACAAGACAGAAGTCATGAACATCGCAAAATAAAAACAGATCATAAACATAACGGTTGACGGCACACAATTAAAACAAGTATAAAACAAAAAGTAAAGTGCCCCTGTCACGCCAAGTGGCATATAGGGGATATGGTGTTAGTAACCATAAATTTTACAGACCTTCAGCACATGATTGTTGGGGTAATGTGGTCGGTATTACGCCCGTGCCGCTTTACTTTCCCAGAAAAAAATCTGGTACCCATTTAAGGCTGGGTGAACCTGGAAGCCGTCGGTTGGGATCGAACCTACCTCTTGTCCTTTTTAGTCCAGTTCACTAACCACTGAGCTATCGCGGCTCCAATTAAAACAAGTGGAGATATTTAAATATCTATGAAATCTAGGGAAACGATAATTCACAAGCAACAGAAATAGACGTGAGATGCAACAAAGTTTGTCAAGTCATCGGATAAATGTCACCACAATTGTTTAACAAGAGCTGACACTTTGGCAAAACGGGCACTCTACAACATAATCTTCATTCTATCGTTGTGTGAAGGAAACAATGTATGAAGGAATGAAATGTAGCGTGGTGCTTGAAGGGCAACTTACAGAAACTTTGATATAAGAACAGGAGTAAGGCAGGGATGCTTTCTGTCTCCATTTCTCTTTCTACTGGCCATAGATCAACAGCAGAAATGGAATTCAGTGGTCACTGACCAAGAAACTTGATGATTTAGACTTTGCTGATGACATAGCTCTCCTATCACAGAGCCATCAACAGGTACAGGATAAAATGAACATGCTTGATGAAAGATCACAACAGCTAGAACTGAAAATTAATAGAGATACGACCAACATTATAAGAATTAATGCAGTTGCAATAACCAAATAAAATTAGGAGAAATACTCTACTAGGCGTACAATCTTACATATATCTGGGTAGTAATATAGATAAAGAGGGAGGAACAGAAAATGATACTAAAATAAGGATATCAAAAGCAAGAGGAGCTTTTGTTGCACTGGGAAACATATGGGAGTTCAAAGAAATTAGATTAAATACAAAAATAAATATTTTCAACTCCAATGTTAAGTCAGTCCTATTATATGGCTGTGAAACATGGAGAACAAAAAAATGACTATCATGGAGATACAGACTTTCATTAATGGATGGTTACGTAGAAAAAAACGGATGGAAATGCAGGACAAATTCATTACATAGAATTATGGAAATGAACTAATCAAATGACAGTGGATAAAGAGATACAGCGAAGACGATGACGTTGGATGGGACACACACTGCGGAAGCTAACTGAGAGTATTACACAACAGGCCCTTTTTGGAATCCCCAGGGTAAAATACAAAGAGGAAGCCCAATCAATTCTTGGAGAAGACAGGAGCAGAGATGAAGATAATGGGGAAGAGATGGAATTATCTTAAAAGAATGGCAAGAAACAGAACGACTTGGAAAGTGTTTGTTGAAGACATATGCTCCACAGAGAGCTGAAAGGTAGAAGAAGAGACATATTGAAGCCTTCATGTGAGTTGAGACCGCGGACGTGCACTGTCTATTATAGATCAGAGTTTGGATCGATTCCCCTGACAAATCAGTTTCTAAATCCACTAAGCCATAAATGGGTACCGGAATTTTTCTTTTCTGGAAAAGAAAATCAGCGTAGTGTACTGCTGCCCACGTTGCCCACAAGTGCATCGATGGTGCAACAATATGAACCCTAGCATAATAACGCTTATATAGGGTGACGAAGCTTGACAAAGTTCTTTTCTTACCTGGGGATAATAAGAGGGTTAAACTGTTACGTTATATAAATGCTTACCTGAATGTTTCCCAAGAAGATAACACGACGGTTAAACTAATAGTTTATAAAATGTTTACCTGGGAAATAATAAGAGGATTAAACTAACTCTTTAGTAGAGAGGGTGGGGGGAATCTATCTATCTATCTATCTATCTATCCATCCATCCATCCATCCATCCATCCATCCATCCCCATCCATCCATCCATCCATCCATCCATCCATCCATCCATCCATCCATCCATCCATCCATTCCATCCATCCATCCATCCATCCATCCATCCATCATCCATCCATCCATCCATCCATCCATCCATCCATCCATCCATCCATCCATCCATCCATCCATCCACCATCCATCCATCCATCCATCCATCCATCCATCCATCCATCCATCCATCCATCCATCCATCCATCCATCCATCCATCCATCCATCCATCCATCCATCCATCCATCCATCCATCATCCATCCATCCATCTATCTATCTATCTATCTATCTATCTATCTATCTATCTATCTATCTATCTATCTATCTATCTATCTTTCGTTCGCTCGAAGTATTGTCTATATTAGCAATGTCGTTTCCTGTATGAATTTTACTGTCTTTTGTAATTCTTGCAGTGGCCCATATAGTTTTGTCTGTGGTGGGGAATGAGAGAGAAAGGTGGCAAGGGATAAACTACACAATTATAGTAACACTCTCCTGAAAAAAGAGCGTTAAATTAACATTTTATATGAATGATTCTATCTATCTATTGTCCTTTCGAGCCGATGACGCCACATAGTGCAGAAATTCAAGACTGTGTTTGGATGACGATCATTGTTATCAAGCATCAGACCTTTTACAGGACTCGCATTGTGTCTCGTCACACGACCTATAAATATTTGAACGATTACCAGGGAATAATAGGAGAATAATTATTTTGACATTTTATATAAATGTCAACTTGAGAGAGAGAGAGAGAGAGAGAGAGAGGAGAGAGAGAGAGAGAGAGAGAGAGAGAAAGCGAAGAGAAGAAAAATTTACATTGAAAATAATTTTAATGCGTACCTGCGAGATAGAAAGACAGTTAAGGTAACGCACAATTTCAACTGCAGAATTGCTTCTTCACGAAAATAAATAAACGAGTTAATTTAAATTAACATGAACATACACACACACACACACACACACACACAACACACACACCAACTGATAAATGGATGCTTATAGACACTCTTTGCCGCATCAAAGAGAGGTTAATATGACACACTTTATATATGTCCTTACTCGATAGGAAGAGAGAGAGAGAGAGAGAGAGAGAGAGGAGAGAGAGAGAGAGAGAAATAGAGAGAGATGATATAAGCAGAAAAAAAATAAATTTTTAAATGCTAAACAGCAAGAGATAGAGAGGGATTAAGAGTTAAAAGACATTAATATAATTGCTGAAAGCGAAAAGAGGAGATTATAATTGACACGTTCAATTTAAATTAATGCTAGAATGCTGTAAGGTTAAATGACACCTTAAGAATCTCGAGTGTGGAGGCACGAACAACTGACACTTTATATAAATGCTTGCGGACGAGAAATTGAACTTACATATTCTGTCGCAGGTTGTATAAACTTAGTGTATGGTTTATTATTTCAGTTTCATTTTGCGTCAGCCGCCATCATTTCAGAATTAAAAATTATTGACGCAAGGTAAAAAGCAATGTTTTTCATTGATTAATTGATTCCTTACACGAGGGCTTTCAGCGTTTGAAAAATTAAGTTTTGAAAATTAGATTTGGTATTTTTGTGTGTCTAGGGACTTGGGGTAGGTGAAGAGGGGTGGGGAGATAAGAGACAAAACGATCGATTTATGAAATAATAAGACAAAATAGAGTGGATACAAAATTATTAATTTATCAGATAAAATAATGTCTACACAGTTATACTTAGAAGGAAGAACCTGTCAGATCATTGAGTTCCATTTCAACTGACAGTATCGACTCACAAACAAAAAAACAGAGAAATAAAGGGAGAAAAAAAAAGAAAGAAATACAAGAAGTTAATAAGCAATACTAGAGGAGATTGTAACAATTTTTTTCCCCTAGAAAGTTTACTTCCATTAGGTAGGAAATACAAACAGTAGAACAATTGGAATATAATCAGGCCAGGATTGTTAAAAACAATAAAAAATGCAGCTGTTGAGTCTGTGCTGCATGGAGTTAGATACGGATGGGGCTAAACTAACTGTGTGTTTATATGTTCGGTTGCAGTCAAGAACGATATCCTAACATCGTCAAGCGCTATACATTTTTTGTTCTCAATATGACGATCATCATTTTCGGGAGGACGTGAAATTCGGGTATATGGTGGATAGGCGGCAGGAACCATTGAAGGCTATGTCTGAAAAGTGTTCCTTGTGCAGTTTCCTCATATTCCAAGTCCAGCTTGTTGCAGGAGCTACTGAGTTAAGTGCTCTCACACGTGAGCTGTGTGTCTCATCCGTTTTGATAGTGTTTCGATATTCCAATTGTTTACGATGAATGATGATATCGTATGACAGGGAACAATTGGCTGTGTTCACTTTCTGTGCGGTTTCGCTTATGCTTTTGGCATGTGCTGAGACTGCTACGATGGGTACTACAGTTACCTTTCTTTTTTGGGGAAATGAGTTAATAATTCGGATGATTCACTGCAGGCGGCTTGAGCAATTATGGATTTTAATTCGTTTGCAGTGATACCGAGGCCTTCCATAACCAATAACCAATAACATATGGGGCTCTGCCTTTATAACGGAAAGATCGTTGTCAAAAAAGCAAAGTTACATGGCAACACATTTTTGAATGTGAAATGAAAATGAAGCAAGAACAGTAAGTGAGAGAATCACTAGCTGTTTTTATCTCCGCGAACGTAGTCAGCGTAGACCCCATTCTTTTCCCTTGGATCAATTCCAAGTTGTTAGGCTGGGATGATCTCACTTTCACGCATCGCCAAGCCAGTACGTAATCAATATGACCAAAGTGTAGAGAGATATCACCTTGTGCCGCACATTCTGTGGCTGCTACGCTAAGTTCATTAACCAAACAGTACATTCAAGCAATTCTTTTGGAGTAAAGCGAACAATTCTTTTAAAAATACTTGGAGTAAAGCGGGCACTTCTTTTTAAACAGAAATGATGGAGTAAAGTTAACACTTCTTTTAAAATACTTGATGGAGTAAAGTGAGTACTTCTTTTAAACATACACGATGGAGTAAAGCGAGCACTTCTATTAAACATACTTGATCGAGTAAAGCAGGCTCTTATTTTAAACATACTTGATGGAGTAAAGCAGGCTCTTATTTTAAACATACTTGATGAGTTAAAGTTAGCACTTCTTTAAAAAGACTTAAGGAGTAAAGTTAGCACTTCTTTTAAAAAGACTTAATGAGGAAAGTTAGCACTTTTAAAGAGTCTTAAGGAGTAAAGTTAGCACTTTTTAAAAAGACTTAATGGAGTAAAGTTAGCACTTCTTTTAAAGAGACTTAATGGAGTAAAGTTAGCACTTCTTTTAAAAAACACTTAATGGAGTAAAGTTAGCACTTCTTTTAAAAAGACTTAATGGAGTAAAGTTAGCACTTTTTAAAAAGACTTAATGGAGTAAAGTTAGCACTTCTTTTAAAAAGACTTAATGGAGTAAGTTAGCACTTCCTTTTAAAAAGACTTAATGGAGTAAAGTTAGCATTCTTTTAAAATGACTTAATGGAGTAAAGTTAGCACTTCTTTTAAAAGACTTAAGGAGTAAAGTTAGCACTTCTTTTAAAAAGACTTAATGGAGTAAAGTTAGCACTTCTTTTTAAAAGACTTAATGGAGTAAAGTTAGCACTTCTTTTTAAAAGACTTAATGGAGTAAAGTTAGCACTTCTTTTAAAAAGACTTAATGGAGTAAAGTTAGCACTTCTTTAAAAAGACTTAATGGAGTAAAGTTAGCACTTCCTTTTAAAAAGACTTAATGGAGTAAAGTTAGCACTTCTTTTAAAATGACTTAATGGAGTAAAGTTAGCACTTCTTTTAAAAAGACTTAATGGAGTAAAGTTAGCACTTCTTTTAAAGAGTCTTAATGGAGTAAAGTTAGCACTTCTTTTAAAAAGACTTAATGGAGTAAAGTTAGCACTTCATTTAAACATACTTGATTGAGTAAAGTGAGCACTTCTTTTAAACAGATTTAATGGAGTAAAGCGAGCACTTCTTTTAAACAGATTTAATGGAGTAAAGCGAGCACTTCTTTTCAACAGATTTAATGGAGTAAAGCGAGCACTTCTTTTCAACAGACCTGATGGAGTAACTAACATGGACGAGTAACATCAAAAGATGGACAAGTCAGCCTATGACAACCTGCACCATCAAAGCAAGAGACAGAGTGGAATGGCGCTCCGTGGTAGCCAACCTTCGATGCGGAGACGGCACTCAATGATGATGATGGAGTAAAAGACTTGATGGAGTAAAGTGAGCACTTATTTTAAACATACATGATGGAGTACAGTTAGCACTTCTTTTAAACAGACTTAATGGAGTAAATTAAACGACAGCTTATCTCCTTGGATAATGTAAGCATTGTCTTCTATAAATGATTTTTTATTCTCCAATCATTTTATCAAAGCGCCACAGATCTCTGTGTTTAGTTACAACACTCAAACGGCTCCCCCCACCTAAAAAAAAACTTAATAAATACAATGAACAATTATTATAACCTTCTTCGGGGAACTGGTTGGTCTCGAGGCAAGACGCCGGCCTCGAGACAGAGAGGTTGTGGGTTCAAATTCTGGCTGCACCGGTTGGGATTTTTATTTATGATTTCTCTTTGCGGCAACCACCCCTGGTCGGTCTCAACAGCGAGGTCCGGCTTGAAACGTCAATTGCTCATCAACGGAAAAAAAAAATATGAGTACCTCACAAGACGGAGTTATCTGCCTGTGCGGCAAGGGACCCCTGTGCACACGGCTCCTAGGGAAAAATGGATTAACACGCAAAATTCGGTTCGTAGGCTCTAGGGACTTCGTCAGAGGTAAAATCTGGCGCCGACCGTAGGTAGACCCGCTCAACATTCCTTGGATGACACACCAATCACACGTTGCCATGGAAACATTACTGGTAACTTACTGTGACAAAAAATTCATCACTATTTTAGAATCATATTCAATTCACTATTTTCCTTCAAAATTCAGAGCATTGCAACCAATCTGGCCACTACAGAATCGTCAAACCATCCTAGTAGAAGATAACAATGTCAAATAAACAAAATGACCTGCCAGCAAAGTGTGCTCTTCAGAACTGACAATCAGACAGATTAACTTTGGCGCACATATTTCTTTGTTTGGGAGATGAGATAGTAATTCGGATGATTCCATTGGCACGGGCGAATTATGGATTTTAATTTGTTTGCAGTTTTATACCGGGGCCTTCCATAACAATAACACATTTCTAGTGACGATAATTTGTGCCGAAGGGAACGGCTTTGAATCCTGATTAGCGGCTTGGACTGTAATGTTTACTGTTGTTTGTAGATTTCTTATAACTTTTTAAATATCTGTGTTCTGGTAAATTGAAACAGTGATTGTTAACAGATCAGTTTAGGACTAGCAGGAACAGGTGCATTTGCTGGACGGGACAGTTTTGCAACCAGTTAGACATAATAATACGGTCCAATAGACATAACAGATCATAGGAGTATCTAGCGACATAACACTTAGTGACGTAGAAGTGGAATGACCCCGGAACATTCCATTCTCAGATAAGGACTATAGTTGTTTGTGGGCGTCACTTCTAGCTGTCAAACAAAACACCACAAACGAACTAACACTCTAAAACATAAGAAGGGAACTAACAGAACTGTAAAAAAAAAAAAAAACTACAACTTCAATCCAGTGGCTGCCATCCCACTGAAATTGGTGGTAATGAAAAGGCAGATACACTATCCAAAACAGGCAGCAAAATGTAACAGTTCTGCCACCATGTGACCTACAGAGAACTCAAAACCATCCTACACAGTAAATTCTACTCGGAGTGGGAGTGGGAAAGAAAGTTGGACATCAGAAACAATGATGACCTCACACACCAGTTACAGAGATCCGAGCAAACCACCATCTTCAGCCTGATAACCCGTCACTGTAGGCTACTAAGTCATCTCTACCGTCTCAAAGTGACCCACACAATCGAACGCCCATGTGGAACTGGTATCAAGGATCCAGAGCATATCCCCCATCTGTGCCAGGTCCACAAGGATCCACGGGGCCAAATCTGGCCAAAGGGTGTTGAACAAAGACAGAAACTATGAGGCAGCCGGCACGATCTGGAGAGAACTGTCAGTCGCACCATGGAGACGGCACTACATATCTGACCTCATGAATCAAAGACCAGAAGACCTTTACTACCAGGACGAGGTGGGATCAACAAGTGGAACCGTTGCACCTATTAAAAAACACCTAATGTGACCAACGACGGAACAGACCATGCGAATAAGAGTCACATTCAAAGCTCTATCCACGAGGCAGGACACCCGGGAAAACAAACCGCTATATCAGTACTTGCTTTTCGTGTTTGTCTTTGTATTAATATCTATTATTTTGTCCCCGATGAAGGCTTTTGTCGAAACGTTCTAGTTTGTCTCGTCTCCTCAATGCTGCTTAACACTATTTTATTTGTATGTTACAAAGATAAGAAATATAGTTCTGCCTCGATCGACGGCTTCGAGTTTCACCCTACCGAGATGGATACCAGTTGTTTTTCCTTCAGGGAAAGAAAAACAGTACAGACATCATTACCTACGCCCTGCTAAAAAAAAAACATGTGCATATGGTAGAAAAATATGGACCCTGACACTACATCCCAATACGCCACACGAGGCGTGACAAAGTTTTTTTTTGTCTTCCAAAGCAAGGCATTTCTCTCCAGGTAAGCGACAAATGAAATTATCAGGTATGGCACTCATTGCAGGTGCGTACTCGCCTGAGTGATTAACCCTGATGTTTCATTACGTGGTGTTAATCCGCCTGCAAAAACACCTACATGTAGACAGCCCTACATTCTTAGCGAAACCTGTCGCTTATAATCAAATTGTCCTCATTCCTTAAACACTTGTATTTGAGATTCAAATAAAGCATAAGCAAAGAAAGGAAAACCAAGTACATGTTATAAAACATCAATTACACTTTATCTACAAACGTGATGTGTTTCTGAGTGTTGTTAATCAAGATTTTCTTTACAACAATCCAGATACGCAACACATAGAATCGGTGCATACATTTCGAGATATAATACGAGGACTGTATTTCCACTGATTTCTCAAAATTGCCTCTTTTCTGTAGAAATATCTTTCCATAGGAGTTCAAACAGTTATCACCCTTTGAAATAGGAGATTCTTACTGTTATCAAGTTCAAACCACTATAGTGTTTTATTAAAATATATCACAATTTATACTAGACAGAAATACTGGAGATAAAGAGAAATACTGTTAGTAGGAAATAGAAAGGGAAGAAAATCTACCAATGTACCTAGTGAACTTTTGCTTCTTTTTCGTTCTTCTCTTAATTCTTCTGTTGCGGACCACAAATATCGATCGGAATTTAGAGATATGTCGTACTACATGCGGGGCAAAATAGGATATAAGTGTGGAAGGAGCTGGTCAAATATCTTGGTCTCATTTCCTGGCTTACATGCTTCAGTGTCCAAGTTTTCTAAATGAGTTAGGTGCTTCGGAGATTTAGAAACGGCGTTAATAACAAGAAAATTAGTTACGGTTTTTGCAGATTTCTAAAAAGGTGGAAATAAGTAGAAAATTAGTTACATTTCTTGGAGATTTAGAAAAGGTGGTAATAACACGACAATTAGTTACATTTCTTGGAGATTTAGAAAAAAGTGGTAATAACACGACAATTAGTTACATCTCTTGGAGATTTAGAAAAAAAGTGGTAATAACACGGCAATTAGTTACATCTCTTGGAGATTTAGAAAAAAGTGGTAATAACACGACAATTAGTTACATCTCTTGGAGATTTAGAAAAAAGTGGTAATAACACGGCAATTAGTTACATCTCTTGGAGATTTAGAAAAAAGTGGTAATAACACGGCAATTAGTTACATTTCTTGGAGATTTATAAAAAGATGTTAATATTAAGATAATTAGAAAAAGGTAGTAATATCAAGAAAATTAGTTACATATCATGTATATTTAGGAAACGTGATAATAATAAGAAATATTAGCTATAAGCCTTGCAAATTTGGAAAAGTTAGTAACAACAACAAAACTCTCTCCACTGCTCTTTCCCTCGATACTTGCTTTTACTATTTTTGTCTTCTTTTCACCTCCTCTCTTTTCTTTACTCTATCCACAATTTAATTTCTGGTTACCTGTTTTTTTTTTTAATCGGCCATCTACATATTATTATCACACTCTTTGCTACAATATTGGACGTAGT
The DNA here is from genome assembly GCA_032433765.1 of Megaustenia siamemsis. Taxonomy (NCBI): domain Eukaryota; kingdom Metazoa; phylum Mollusca; class Gastropoda; order Stylommatophora; family Ariophantidae; genus Megaustenia; species Megaustenia siamemsis. Next base: position 22,337,142 of record JAVIAB010000073.1, on the reverse strand, counting down.
GCTGACCATACAAAATGTGACTATGGTCATGCTGATAATTTGGACAATTACACCATTTGTCTATAATTATACGAATAATGTGGACAATTACACCGAATAATTACATGATTAATATGGACTATTACAATTAATCTGGAATATTACAATTTTCTGTCTATGGTCAAACGAATAATGTGGACAATAACACCTTATGTCTATGATGTAACAGGCGCTCTTCATATTTTTTCTGAACTTTCCCATCATTGTTTCTTATTTCTCTCAATATCTTCTTACTTCTTTTCTCTTCGTCCAAACATTACGTTCCCTGACTAGTCTCTTTCTTCTGGTGCTTCTCTTTAACTTTGTTATTACAATACTCCATGTGATCCGTACTCTCGAAACATTTCTTTCTCTACTCAACTCTCTGGGAGTTTCGGCGGCTGAGTAGTTAGTGCGCTCGCTTCCAGATCAGAAGGGTGCGGGTTCGATCCCCAGAAGTGGCGGAATTTTTTTAAAACTAGGCTCCGTGGTCATCCGGGCTCTAAAAATAGGTACCATAGGATTTTCTGGGAATGAAAACTGGCCTGGCGTGATACCGACCACATCACCAAAAAAATGTGCCGCGGTAATGGAAAAATATGGTCACTAACACAATATTCCTCATAACACCTATCCAGGATTGGAGGAAACTTACTTTACTTTACTTTACTTTACTTTACTTTACTTTACTTTACTTTACTTTACTTTACTTTACTTTACTTTACTTCACTTTACTTTAATTTACTTTACTTTACTTTACTTTACTTCACTTTACTTTACTTTACTTTACTTTACTTTACTTTACTTCACTTTACTTTAATTTACTTTACTTTACTTTACTTTACTTTAGTTAAATTTATTTTACTTTACTTTACCTTACTTTAATTTACTTTAATTTACTTTACTTTACTTTACTTTACTCTCTGACGTGTATGCCACCTCCCTCTTCACTCCCTCTCTCTTTCTCCCTTGTATACTATGTCAATCTCTGCTTCACTCTCTCTTATGCCTAACCCCCTCACTTTCCCAGGTCTCTCTGCACTCTTTCTAGCCCTCATTTAACCCCCGGCCGTTTTCGTGTCTTAATGCCACGAGTTGAAACGAGCGCAAGCACTTTGACCCTGACCCGAGATGGTACATGGTGGGTTGTGACAGCCTCCTTCAATTCCCGGATTTTACTGCAGATGATGGAATTTGTAATAATGAGACGTACTGTAGTAACATGTTTTCGATATCAGTAACTGCCACTGTTAGCCAGTCTATTATGATGCAGGCTGTTTCCAGGAAAACCAATCATTTAGAGGTCGAGACAAGGTCATGGGCAGAAAGTGGGCCCGATCCTGCTATAACGACAGTAGGTCGCAGACGTTTGAACTACTATTGCCTCCTACCGGCTCTCTCTTCTTTATTCTCATTTCCCACTTCTTTTCTCTATATTCTACCTGGCCTCTTCTATCACTCATTCTCTCTCTCCCATGTCACTTTTCCACCTCACTCTACCTTTCCCCTCCTCTCTTTATCCATCGTCTCTTACTCTTTCATTTTTCCTCATTCTATAATCTCTCCTTTTTCTATATGTTTCACTCTCTGCTCCAACCCAAAGGCTGTAATTTAGGTATGCTAATGTTTTGCCCACAAACAAAAGGTCCCTACGTGCGAAATGAGATGCTTGAGAAAGATAAACAATACAAATGTAGACATCCGGTCAAAATGGCGGATATGCAGCAGGAAACGTTGAGGCTCTGTCTAAAAAGTGTTTCTTGTTGTCCCATATTCAAAGTACGGATTGCTTCTGGAGCTACAGTGGTTAGTGTTTTCGCACACCGTGAGCCGTGTTTCTCATCCGGATCGTGTTTCGATATTCCTATTGCTTACGATGACTGATGATATCGTATGACGAAGAACAAATAGTTGCGTTCACTTTCGGTGCGGCTACGTCTTATATATTTTAGCGTGTGCTGTCGCAGCTATGATGGGGACTGCAGAAACGTTTCTTTGCTTGGATTATTCAATGAGATGAGATGTTAATTCAGATGATTTCACAAGTACGGGCGGTTGAGCTGTTATGAATTTTAGTTCGTTTGCAGTGATGACGGTGCCTTCGACTAACTACAACTACAAGCAAGATAGATGGGACATTGAATGTGGAAATAGAGAACAGGTCGAAATTAGACCATGCTTGGTGTATATATACAAATAACAAGTGAAATGTGTTGGACACTGGGATATAATGAAATCAGAACAAACAAGATTAAAATATTTCTGCCTCAAAATATCAGGACAGAGCACAAGAGAAAAGATGGATTGACGGAATAAAAGACATATCCAAGAACAAATAACAGTTAACAGCGTCCAGCTGTGGCCATAAATAACACTCTATCTAAAAGGGAAGAGACTAAAAAAAGCAAGCAATACAACATCTACAGACATTAGATTATATTATACAATTCTCCTATCTTCTACAACTCTTCAATGCCACATCAGAGGGACAAAAGAAAGAAAGAAGATAATGTTATGTAACAAACAATTAAAAGAACAATTGTGTGAGAAAGGATGGATATAAAAAAAAAAGTGGATAACACAAGGGAGAGGAAAAGAATGACAAAAGCGGACTTTCAAATTGAAATATATACATTAACATTGATCATCTCTAGTGACTGTAACTACTTCACGGACAGCAACTCTGGCAAAAATCCATTCCTTTATGGAGTCAACTCAAGCCAACTTAAGATTTGAGTGAGTAAACAGATAGTTAAATTGGTTGTAGGAAGAAAGAAGACACCAGGAGAAAAAAAACACATAGTTAAATTGTTGTAGAAAGAAAGAAGACACCAGGAGAAAATAAACAGATAGTTAAATTGGTTGTAGGAAGAAAGAAAATCCCAGGAGAAAATAAACAGATAATTAAATTGGTTGTGGAAAGAAACAAGATACCAGGAGAAAATAAACAGATAGTTAAATTGGTGGTAGGAAGAAACAAGATACCAGGAGAAAATAAACAAATAGTTAACTTGGTCACTGTAGGAAGAAAGAAGACACCAGAAGAAAATAAACAGACAGTTAACTTGGTCCCTGTAGGAAGAAACAAGATACCAGGTGAAAATAAACAGACAGTTAACTTGGTCACTGTAGGAAGAAACAAGATACCAGGAGAAAATAAACAGATAGTTAAATTGGTGGTAGGAAGAAAGAAGACACCAGGAGAAAAAAAAAGACAGTTAACTTGGTCGCTGTAGGACGAAAGAAGATAACAGGAGAAAAAAAAAGACAGTTAACTTGGTCACTGTAGGAAGAAAGAAGACACCAGGAGAAAAAAAAAGACAGTTAACTTGGTCGCTGTAGGACGAAAGAAGATACCAGGAGAAAAAAAAAGACAGTTAACTTGGTCACTGTAGGAAGAAAGAAGATACCAGGAGAAAATAAACAGACAGTTAACTTGGTCACCGTAGGAAGAAAGAAGACACCAGGAGAAAATAAACAGACAGTTAATTTGGTCGCTGTAGGACGAAAGAAGATACCAGGAGAAAAAAAAAGACAGTTAACTTGGTCACCGTAGGAAGAAAGAAGACACCAGGAGAAAAAAAAAGACAGTTAACTTGGTCACCGTAGGAAGAAAGAAGACACCAGGAGAAAAAAAAGACAGTTAACTTGGTCGCTGTAGGAAGAAAGAAGACACCAGGAGAAAATAAACAGACAGTTAACTTGGTCGCTGTAGGAAGAAAGAAGACACCAGGAGAAAATAAACAGTTAACTTGGTCGCTGTAGGACGAAAGAAGGCACCAGGTGAAAATAAACAGACAGTTAACTTGGTCGCTGTAGGACGAAAGAAGGCACCGGGAGAAAATAAACAGACAGTTAACTTGGTCGCTGTAGGAAGAAAGAAGGCACCAGGAGAAAATAAACAGACAGTTAACTTGGTTGCTGTAGGAAGAAAGAAGGCACCTGGAGAAAATAAACAGACAGTTAACTTGGTCGCTGTAGGAAGAAAGAAGGCACCAGGAGAAAATAAACAGACAGTTAACTTGGTCGCTGTAGGACGAAAGAAGGCACCGGGAGAAAATAAACAGACAGTTAACTTGGTCGCTGTAGGACGAAAGAAGGCACCGGGAGAAAATAAACAGACAGTTAACTTGGTCGCTGTAGGAAGAAAGAAGGCACCGGGAGAAAATAAACAGACAGTTAACTTGGTCGCTGTAGGAAGAAAGAAGGCACCAGGAGAAAATAAACAGACAGTTAACTTGGTCGCTGTAGGACGAAAGAAGGCACCAGGAGAAAATAAACAGACAGTTAACTTGGTCGCTGTAGGACGAAAGAAGGCACCAGGAGAAAATAAACAGACAGTTAACTTGGTCGCTGTAGGACGAAAGAAGGCACCAGGAGAAAATAAACAGACAGTTAACTTGGTCGCTGTAGGAAGAAAGAAGGCACCAGGAGAAAATAAACAGACAGTTAACTTGGTCGCTGTAGGACGAAAGAAGGCACCAGGAGAAAATAAACAGGCAGTTAACTTTATCGCTGTAGGACGAAAGAAGGCACCAGGAGAAAATAAACAGACAGTTAACTTGGTCGCTGTAGGACGAAAGAAGGCACCAGGAGAAAATAAACACATAGTTAAATTGTTGTAGGAAGAAAGAAGACACCAGGAGAAAATAAACACATAGTTAAATTGTTGTAGGAAGAAAGAAGGCACCAGGAGAAAATAAACAGACAGTTAACTTGGTCGCTGTAGGACGAAAGAAGGCACCAGGAGAAAATAAACAGACAGTTAACTTGGTCGCTGTAGGAAGAAAGAAGGCACCAGGAGAAAATAAACAGACAGTTAACTTGATCACTGTAGGACGAAAGAAGACACCATGAGAAAATAAACAATGAATGTTAGAAACAACTATTATTATTTTTTAAAATTCTAAAAAAAAATGATGATGAAAAGATAAACATCAATATAACCTCTGAACCTATCAATCACAAAAATGCGGTTTATAAATACATCGCATGGCCTATCAGGAAACCTGATACAAATGCTAACAACGCAATTAGAATATCGCAAACAATTTAACGAAAGATTCCACTTTTTATTGAGACTTGTGCAGCATTCCAAATAAATAAATAAAAAAACAGTGAAAAGTATTTAAAAAAAAAAAGTTTACTTCGTTAAAATTATCGTTAGAATATTACAACAAATAATTCTACTTGATACAGATCACGTAATAATCTGATAAAATAAAGTTTTATCTTCAGATTACATAACAGATTTGAAAAGAAGTTAAGTATATGGTACAATCTTGCCAAAAAAGTGATGGTTTTCAGAAGTTTTAGCGCTTCACTCTAAGAAAGAAAAAAAAATTTCGCGGAATGCGGTTAGATAATGGGTTCTAGCCGTTGGATTCCTGACAAATGTCAAACTGCAGCGAGTTTTAGTTGTTGGTTGTATGTACTTATATGTCTTTACAGTTTCTGGCGGGTGCAATAGCGGACATATGTATGCACATTCATATATTTCACATACACGTATGTGCATTTGCTACATTAATATGCGAAATAAAACAAAAATACATTCGTGCTGAAGTCGGATGTGTTGGGCTGAAAGGCGCAAATATCACAGTTATACTGTAAACCACAACACAACGCATACACACCCACTTAACGTCCTTTTAAGGGCGGATGATGAAGAGTAATCCTGTAGTCTACTAGAATACTCTAGAATACTTTAGTCATCGGGCGAAAGCAAACAAGCAAGCAAAAAAATACATTGACAGCAAAATAGATGGAAACAGAGGATCAAAGCAAAGAAATTAATATAAATTCGAAGCTGCAGTAAAGCTAATTGTAAGGAGAAACGAAAAGAAAATATACAGGAAAAGAAAATATACAGGAAAAGAAGATAGAAAAAACGGCATGGTTAAAACGTTACATAACAGGTGGACGACACAAGTTAGAACGTTCCGGCTATATATATATTATTGTTTTTATTTCTTTAAATATATACTTTTATATACTATTTTGGTCTCGAGGCAAGACGCCGGCCTCGAGACAGAGAGGTTGTGGGTTCAAATCCCGGCTACACCGGTTGGGATTTTTTATTTATTATGATTTCTCTCTGCGGCAACCATCCCTGGTCTCAGCAGCGAGGCACGGCTTGAAATGTCAATTACTCATCGACGGAAAAAAAGATGAGTACTTTCGAAGTCGGAGTTATCTGCCTATGTGGCGAGTGACCCCTGTGCTCACGGCTGCCAGGGAAATATGGATTAGCACGCAAAATCCAGTTCCTAGTTTCTAGGTTCTTCGTCAGAGGTAAAAGCTGACGAACAAAAAAAAGATTAAATTATTATATTATTTTAAAAAATATATTTCTACTTTTTTTTACTTTTAAATATATATTTGTGTGTGTGTTGTATGTTTGTTCCTGCTGAAGGCCTATAGAGCCGAAACGTTGTTCTAATTTGTGTCCCCAATTGTTACGTAAAGCTTTAACCACGCCGTTTTTTTTATATTTCTCTCTCTCTCACTTTCTCTCTCTCTCTCTCTCTCTCTATATATATATATATATATATATATATATATTCTAGAAGGGATTTTTTTTTTCATTTCTCCTAGAAACTGAGGAACAGATAAGGACAACATAATAAGACTTTGGGGAAATAAGACTTTGGGGAACACATAAACTAGTACTCCAGCTCATATCCTTTCCTTCCTCATTTGCCTTTCAGCGTCGAGGGGATATATAATTTGCAGTCTTTTTTGTTCTTCTGTTCACCTCTGCTGCTGTTATGTTTCCTAGTCCTAATATTCCATCGATCCATCTTTTTTCGTGGTCGACCCTTGGGTCTGGTATTCCCGCAGCGTTTATTGAGGGCCCGTTATGTTGTGTTTTGATTACTCTGCCATTTCAAATGGCGAAACCATTTTATTTGCTGCTTCTTTATATATTCTATGATGGGGGTTATTCCTAGCTTTTTTCTCAGTTCTTCATTTCTGATTGTATCTCTCAGGCTGTTTCCTGTCATTCGTCACATAACACATTTCATCTCAGTAGAGGTTATTTTTTTTATTGTTCATGCATCTAGGGTCCAGGACTGGCATTTGGTAGCATAATGTTGGGATGAAGAGCTCCAACACTACAGCTCAAACAACGTAAAATTGATCAAGACCCCACTTTATCTCTTCCGTGAGACATTCCAGAAACATTTTTGATACAAGAAATTGGATAACGAGGTGAGAATCTTAGAATCCCATCTAAAGGTTTGCTATCTTGATAATTTGGGATTTTGTTTACCGCCTGGCAAGCGGGCACGATCTGCTCAACCGCAGACTTAGTCTGTTAGGTTATTTTAGACCGCAGTTGTCATCCAAAATGATAGTGGGAACTATTTTCTTAACGCCTGCGCCGTTGGTTCTATTGAGGTTTTACAAGAACGTCTCTTGTGATGTGAAACTCTGGAGGCAAGGTACTGAGTTTGGACATGTTTGTTTTTTATATACGAGATCCACAGGGATTTGTTAGTCGTTTGTTCTATTGAGGTTTTGACATGTTTGTTTCTTATATACGAGATCCACAGGGACTTGTTAGTGGTTTGTTCTCTTGACATTTTAATTGAATGTGCTTAGGGGAGCACTGGTAGGCGAGCATAACATACTGTGTGGTATTTGCTGATATAGAAGACCTTGTAGAACACACTCAAATAGGAATCCCTTCTAGAAATGTGGTATCTACTGATATAGAAGGTTTTGAATATCACACTCAGCTAGAAATCCCCCTATAGGTTTGGTATCTCCTGACATAGAAGACCTTGCTTATCACATTCAGCTAGGAATCCCTTCTAAAGGTGTGGTATCTGATGATATCGAAGACCTTGCATATCACACTCAACTAAGAAGAACAAGCTCCAATTGAGTTATTGTTATTGAGTTATTTGCGGGTCATCATCATTGCACTCCAAACATGTCCATAGGTGCTCAGATCACCTCCTCAGCAATTCCCGCAGTGTCCAGCGACTGACGATTTCCCTGAAGTTCTATGTTGGTTGATAAGTCTTCTTACACGGCCACTAAGTTTCTTATTTCTGGCTGTGCCCATCTTAACTCCCATTTCCATCATCCGAAGAAGTGACGTGGATCTGTGTTTGTCGAAGTCCTGTGCTCTTCCCACATCTCGGAGGGCATTAATAATGTCCGCCCGATCCATCGGTTGCCCGTCCTCAACGACAGCGCAGCTAGCCAACCTGTCCGCTCTCTCATTTCCCCGTACTCCCGCATGTCCAGGGACATAGACAAAGGTGACCTTACGTATTTTGGATTTCTGCAACGACCCTACCCATTGCATGCGTAGAGAGCCCGCCTCCACTTTTTTAATCATGCTCATCGAATCACTCAGTATACATGCGTGGGTGTAGTCTTGTGACTCTAACCATTTGAATGCCTTGGTCACTGCCATCACCTCCATTGTCATGCTACTCGTGGTCATGACGTATGCACCACACGCTTCAACATGTCCAGCAGAAACTCGGAAAACAAGATAACCTGCTTCATCAACCTGATATAGAAGCTAACGGTCATGTATATAACATTATCATGTGCCATATCGGTTGGCGTAGGCGATCATGTCCTTCTATAATTTTGTAACCACAGTGCATCGTATAAATTCTGTTGTTGACTGTTTTCCGCGCCCTAACAACAAGCTATATAGTATCTTCGTTCTTTGACGCCCGCGATCTCTCTTTCCCTGCTTTTTGCCAGTTATAATCAAACACTCCAACTTTTCTCTTCTCAAGATGTGCCCGAAAAATATCAATTGTTTCTTTCTGATGTTTTGATGAGCTCCATTTTTTGTCTTGGCCTCTTTGAGAATTTCCTCGTTGGTCATATTAACTGTCCAGGGAACTCTCAACATTCTTCTGAGAAATTCCATCTCTGAATATAACATGTCTTACGCAAAGCCTGTTTGCCTGATTCTTAAGTTTCCCCTGAAATCCTCTGAGACTCTAACGTGATGAATTGCTAACTATATTTCTCCATTCTTTCCTTTTGAATGTCAAATTCTGAATAAATTCGAAGGTTGTTTTTGTTTCATGTCAGATTTCGATGTCGTCAATCAATTTTTCTTTTCGTTTGTCCATCCCATGCTTTCGTCTTTCACTGTTTTCTAGAAATCGATTTTGAAGATCAGATCTTGTAATGTGCTATATCAACATAATTTATATACGAAGAAGATCTTGCTATGGGCCTGTATTATTGATGATGATTTTACAAAACTTCTCGTGAAGAATAATTTTACGAAAAAGCACAAACATTTTACACGACGCATATTTGTACTTTTTTTCAAATTGTAACGTAAATTTCAAATAAAGAAAAATTACATTTTTTCCATTAAAATATTATATATATTTTTTATGTACATAGCTTTAAAAATGCACCATGAAATTTAAGTTAAGTAATAGCGTAACAGTTGTGACACTGATGATGGCTTTTGCTGATTGGTGTTCTTATATGGGCAACCAATAGTACCATTTTTGTCTGGTGGAGCATCATTTTCTCTGTCTGACTTTCTTATTATATTTCTTTGTCTTCCTCACTCTCTCTGAACTACAAAGGACACGAGGTAGGGTTCGATCCCAACCGACGGCTTCCATTTCTCTCGACCTTTAATGGGTACCGGATTTTTTCTGGGAAAGTAAAGCGGTACGGGAGTAATACCGACCACATTGCCACACAAATCATGAGCCGAAGGTCTGTAAAATTTATGGTCACTAACACCATATTCCCTATACGCCACTTGGCGTGACGGGGGTACTTTACTTTTCTTTACCTTTCTCACTCTCTCCCAATATTTCTCATTCTGAATCTACTTTATGTCCTTCGCTCACGTCAGTCTTTCTCTCTAATTTCTCCTTCGTCTCGCACTTTTCCTCATCTCTATTTCAGTGAAACTATCTGGATTCTTGTACCTGTGTGTTTGCAGAGATTTCCCCGGCGCTCGTCTGCCATAACAATTAATCACAGTTGATTGGCGTTTAGTCTGGTCTTTTTTCATCTTTAGGGTAATCTAGCGAATTGTGGCAGCTGGACTTGGTATTAGATTTCACGATTACTTGGCCACAACTGTTTCTATGTTATATTTTAGTTGCTAACTGTACGTGATTCTTCATTCTTTATATATTACATTAATTGTACTTAGAAGAAGTAATGTTTACAATATTTATAGCATTCTTATTTTTCTTTCTTTCAAAATAATCATGACAGCGTCGGAAGAAGATATAGTTTGAGGTTTTTATTTTTTTTATTTTTAGTTGACCTTTTCTGCTGATGACGTTACGTTTTCAAGTATCTCTAATATTCTGTACAGTCACGGATACTTTAGTTGATTTGCACATTTGTGCCTTTCCCGAACCGTACATGCACATGCATTATTATATATTTAAGTTGATTAGAAGAAGCTGTATCTGAAAATTAAAAAAAAAGGAGACCGGTTGGTCTCGAGGCAAGACGCCGACCTCGATCCAGAAAGATTGTGGGTTCAAATTCCGGTTGGTTGGGATTTTTATTTGATTTCTCTCTGCGGCAACCACCCTTGGTCTCAGCAGCGATGCCCAGCTTGAAATATCAATTACTCGTGGACTGAAAAAATATGAGTAGCTCCGAAGTCGATGCTATCTGTCTGTGTGGCGAGGGACCCCTGTGCACACGGCTGCCAGGAAAAAATGGATTAACACGCAAAATTCAGTTCCTAGTCTTTAGGGACTTCGTCAGAGGTAAAAGTTGGCGAACGAAAAAAAATATATTTAAAAAAACTGTTATGACCAAAAGTTGAATAGTGCACCACCAAAATTTATCAAATATAACTTTGATCATTTAGGTGCGAGCATGTTCTAGAAAGGTATCATTTATACATAAATATTGATTTTATCTAAAAAAAAATTATTTGTTTGTGTCTGGTGTCACAAATCGAACCACTTCCATGAATTATCAATTTTAAGGATGAATGGAAAGAACCAGATACCGGACACCTACGCTCAAAAATGCTGCAGCATTTCCAAAAAATGCTAATTTTAGCTGTGCCATCTGTCCATTTTTTTCCAAAACATCCTGATGTTCTGTTGTTTTCGTAGAATTTTTTTAAAGCGTTTGATAGTTGTCTGTTTGGACCCTCCTCACGTAACATTCCAAAGAAAGCCATGGAGAGAAATTCTAACTATTGTTTTAGGATAGGTATGGCAAAAAGTAATTTTAATGCCATGAAAAATATACTAACATCAAAACAAATAACAACAGGGCTAAAACTAAGAATAGCAAAATGTTACATCTTCTCAATATTCCTGTAAGGTGCAGAAACATGGACATTAGACAAGAAAACAGAACAGATAATTGAAGCCTATGAAATGTGGATTTATAGAAGAATAGGTAGAATTGGATGGAAAGAAAAGAAAACAAACGATGAAGTTTTAAAACAACTAAAAATGAAAAGAGAACTACTAAACACAATTAGAACAAGACAAATGAAATTTTAGGGGCATGTTAAAAGACACAACAACCAAGTAATATTGGAAGGAAAAATACAAGGCAAAAGAGGCAGAGGCAGACCAAGACTAACATGGACGAGTAACATCAAAAGATGGACAAGTCAACCTATGATAATCTGCACCATCAAAGCAAGAGACAGAGAGGAATGGCGCTCCATGGTAGCCAACCTTCGTTGCGGAGACGGCACTCAATGATGATGATGATGATGAGTTGTTTGTCTCATCATGAAGCCAAACTGTTTAACTTATTAGTAAAGTAAGTAACGTGCCCAGTCACGCCACATGGCGTATAGGGAATATGGTGTTAGTGACCATACATTTTACAGACTTCAGCACATGATTTTTTGGTTTAATGTGGTCGGTATTACGCTTGTGTCGCTTTATTTTCCCAGAAAAAAAAATTCCGGTACCCATTTAATGTGGTTCTGGAACCCAGAAGCCGTCAAACTGTATAGTCCAGTTCTCTAACAACTGAGTTGTGGTTGCCCCATTTTAACTTATTCTGGCTGCATATATTTGTCTGCTGCGATGATGCTAAACTTTCATGGTACTTGTGGTGTATAAACGAGTTGAATGTATGTGGACATTGAAGCGTACTTTCTACAAATATTTACATTTCAAAATATCAGGAGCACATCAATTAATTTTTACTACAAAATTTACATTGTTTTTATGGCGTGCCACACATTTAAACCACTCCTATTGTATATGGATTTTAAGAATGTGAGATATGTATCAGACTCACGGCAGAATCGCCTATAAATGCTGCAAAGTTTATAAGATTCTATCCCACTAAGATCTATTTTTAGATTAAAATAAACAGATTCCATGGGTTCCATAAACAAGGTAATAAAGGAGTAATCATAAAGTTGTATCTACACTTGACAACTTAATAGCAATTATAAAGTTAGCATATGTTAGTGAATAAAAGGAAAACTAAATGTATTCCCTGTACTATACCATAAAAAAGACAATCATAAAGCTCATCTACACTAGAAAATAAAGAAGTAAAGAAGTTACTATAAATTTTACCTACATAATAGAATTAAGAAGGAAATATATAAAGCTTACCTACAAGATAGAATAAAGAATGAACTATAAAGTTCAATTATGTTATATAATAAAGGTACTTGATGATGATGATGATGATATAATAAAGATGGAGGTATAAAGTTTACTTACATGAGAGGATACAAAGGAACTGTGAATTTTCCTTACATGCGAAAATAATTAAGGAACTATAAAGCTTACCTACATTAGGGAATAAATAAGGAACTATAAAGTTTACCTGCACGAAGGAATATAAAAAGAACTAGAAACTTTACTTACATGAGGAAAAAAGATGGAACTATAACGTTTATTTATAGGAAGGAATAAAGAAGGAAGTACACTGTTTAAGTTCATGAGAGAATAAAGAAGGAATTATAAAGCTTACTTACATGAAGAAGTAAATAAGGAACTATGACTTTACTCACATGAGGAAATATAAAAGGAATTATACAATTTGTTTATACATGTATGAGGGAATAAAGAAGAAACTATAAAGTTTACCTACATGAAGCAATAAAGAAGGAACTATAAAGTTTAAGTTCAAGAGAGAATAAAGTAGGAACTATAAAGTTTATCTACGTGAGAGAATAAAGAAGGAACTATGAAGTCTACCTACATGAGGGAATAAAGACGGAACTATAAAGTTTAAGTTCATGTAAGAATAAAGAAGGAAGTATAAAGTTTATCTACATGAGGAAGTAAAGAAGGAACTATAAAGTTTATCTACATGAGGGAGTAAAGAAGGAACTATAAAGTTTATCTACATGAGGGAATAAAGAAGGAACTATAAAGTTTATCTACACGAGGGAGTAAAGAAGGAACTATAAAGTTTACCTACATGAGAAAATAAAGAAGGAACTATAAAGTTTAAGTTCATGAGAAAATAAAGAAGGAACTATAAAGTTTACCTACATGAGAAAATAAAGAAGGAACTATAAAGTTTACCTACATGAGAAAATAAAGAAGGAACTATAAAGTTTAAGTTCATGAGAAAATAAAGAAGGGACTATAAAGTTTACCTACATGAGAAAATAAAGAAGGAACTATAAAGTTTACGTTCATGAGAAAATAAAGAAGGAACTATAAAGTTCATGAGAAAATAAAGACAGAACTGTAAACTTTAACTATGCCAATTAATATTATTTTTTTTTAAGAGCAGTTTATCATGAAGAAAATATTTCTTTTCAATTTATTGAAAGTATTGGCGAGCCATGCAAATTAGATTTGCCGGGCTTATATTGCAAGCCTCTGGATTAATATCAGCAGCATCTCTTACAAAAACACCTGCACCACGTGGCCTGAAAGGAAAAAAAATGATGACGTCTGCTTTCAGTACGGGCTTTCAATTCCATCCTTAGCAGATTAACTCTCCGATTTGAGAAGATACATTTCAGAACGCTGTTTCTACATTAGAAACACCACCGTTAACAAACACACAAAAAAACAAGTCAAACGATAAAACACGTGGCTCTAAGTATTAATGATATACCTGGCACATCTTTTTAAAGGGCTTCAAAGTATCACAGATGTGAGAAAAGACTCAGATCCAGTTAAAAGTTGGATTTAGATCTGTTGACTTGGCATCCCATGACTTTCTGGCAAATCAAAAGATAGTATAAAAACATTCGCAGCAGTTGTTTAGCAAATATGTTTATGGATCAGGTAATTTGGACTGATACTGCAGGTTCAGTTATGGTTTCGCTTCTTTTCTCTAGGAATCAAAGCATCTAGCAGTCTTCAAACGACGAGTTAATAAATTGATAAAGGACTGAAAAGGTTTCACACATTCTATATGACTGTAGCATTTATGTTTCGACAATTTATTTATTGATGTTTCTAACAATGTATATGGTGCAGAAACATGGACATTAGACAAGAGAACAGAACGGAGAATTGAAGCTTTTAAAATTAGGATATATGGAAGAATAGGTAGAATTGGATGGAAAGTGAAGAAAACAAATGATGAAGTCTTAAAACAATAAAAATGAAAAGAGAACTACTAAGCACAATTCAAACAAGACAAATGCGATTGTTGGGCCATGTTAAAAGACACAACAGCCTACTAAATGTAATCTTGGAGGGGAAAATACAAGGTAAAAAGAGGCAGAGGCAGACCAAGACTAACATGGACGAGTAGCATCAAAAGATGGACAAATCAGCCTATGTCAACCTGCACCATCAAAGCAAGAGACAGAGTGGAATGGCGTCCCATGGTAGCCAACCTTCGTTGCGGAGATGGCATCCGATGATGATGAATGGCAAAGCGGCTCACCTCGTATCTCGTGGAAAACGGGTACATAGATACTGATGGATAACTGACAAAATCTTTGATAAAATGGAAGAAAGAAGACAAGCGAAAAACACTGCCAGATACAAGGATATAGACAATGAAACACGGAGAATGTGTAAAAAGGCAAAAGAAGAATGGCTCAACCAAAGATGTCTAGAAGTCAAAACTATGGAAAGTAAACAAAACTTAAGAGAGATGCACACAGAAATAAAGAGAATGACTAATAAAGACAAAATAGCTGCAGGAAGCGGATGTATTGCAAACAAAGAGGGAAGAATGCTAACAGACAACAAAGATATAATAGATAGATGGCAGGAATACATAACATAATTAGTTCATGACGAAAGGGTAAAAAAAAACATTTATAAAATGTACATAAACTATCAAATCCTGAAATCTGAAGTTGAAAAAGCTTGTTGAAAAACAATGAAAATGGGAAAGGCAGCAGAACCTGACAATATACAGATAGAGATTATACAGGCTCTAGAAGCTTTTGGCATTAAAGTGATCACAGACATATGCAATGACATATACCATACAGGATACATACCAAACGAACTAAAAACATCAACTTTCATTGCATTGCCTAAAAAGAATGGTGCAGTTGAATGCAGTGATTTTAGAACAATAAGCCTAATGAGCCAGGTAACAAAAATTTTACTAATTACTGAATTAGATGAGCAACAATTTGGATTCAGGAAAAACAGTGGCACAAAAGAAGCCACATTTAGCATGAGAACATTGTTTGAAAAGTACATAGAAGTAAACAAACCAATATATGCCTGCTTCATAGACTACACCAAAGCTTTCGATAGAATACACCATTACCAACTTATAGACTGCCTAAAGGATATAAATCTAGACGACACAGACATACGACTACTATGTAATTTGTACTGGGAGCAAGGAAACAGCAATAATAAAATATAACAAGGAGAACTCTACACCTATGGATATAAAAAGAGTAGTAAGATAAGGGTGCATCCTATCACCAAGCTTGTTCAATCTATAGACTGAGCAAATCTTTAAAAACATCTCAGAAATGTCAGGCCTAAACATTAATGGAAAGATAAGCAATAACCTACGATATGCTGATGATACTGTCCTACTAGCAGAAAATCCTAAAGACCTACAAAAATTGATTAATGTGATGAACACAACAAGCAAAAAATACGAACTAGATGAATATCGAAAAGATTAAAACTATGATCATAAACAAAGAAAATTATCAAGACCTACAAAACAAATATCACAGTTGAAGGAATACATATGGAGACAGTTCAGAGCTACAACTACCTTGGACATACTTTAACCAATGATGGAAAATGTACAATTCAAATAGACAAAAGAATAGGTATGGCAAAAAGTAATTTTGATGCCATGAAAAATATACTAACAACAAAACAAATAACAGCAGGGCCGAAACTAAGAATAGCAAAATGTTACATCTTCTCAGTATTCCTGTATAGTGCAGAAACATGGACATTAGACAAGAAAACAGAACAGAAAATTGAAGCCTTTGAAATGTGGATTTACAGAAGAATAGGTAGAATTGGATGGAAAGAAAAGAAAACAAATGATGACCTTTTAAAACAACTGAAAATAAAAAGAGAACTACTAAATACAATTAAATCAAGACAAATGGAATTTTTGGGACACGTTAAAAGACACAACAGCCTACTAAAAGTAATATTGGAAAGGAAAAAAATAAGGTAAAAGAGGCAGAGGCAGACCAAGACTAACATGGACGAGTAACATCAAAAGGACAAGTCAATTTACGACAACCTGCACCATCAATGCAAGAAAGTGAGTGGAATGGCGATCCATGGTAGCCAACCTTCGTTGCGGAGACGGCACTCGATGATGATAATGATGATGATGATGATGATGAGATAGTGATGTACAGAAGGGAGAAGTCCATGGTGTCCCCGGAGCTTGGAGCACGCGACAATGATATGGCAGGCGATATAGAGAGCAAAGACCGAGAAGCTAGATCTAGACGTCATATGGTTAGATCTTACCAACGCATATGGATCAATCCCACATCAGATGATTTGGCAGGCTCTCCGAATGTACCATGTACCCCAGAGTGTGACCGCCATGCTCAGATTGTATTTTACCGGATTCACTGTGCGTTTCTCCACAAAGCAATATACGACAGACTGGATAGAATTGCAAGTCGGCATTGCGATGGGCTGTACAATTTCGCCCATAATCTTTGTTATGGCGATGCAAATAATACTGAAAGGAGTAGAAGGAGTTGCTAAAGGACCAGACCTTGGAGATGGATGCCATATGCCACTACTTAAAGCATTCATGTACGACAACATTGTTCTAGCGTCAGAAGAGAGCCACGCCCACAGGATGTTTGAACGCCTGGACGAGCTTATCGTGTGGTGCCAGATGAGCTTCAAACCGAGGAAGTCACGAAGCCTCTCCGAGACGAGGGAATACCAAGGAAGTCTCATTCAGTGGGCGAAACAGAGGATCCCAACCGTCTGCGAAGAGCCAATAAAGAGTCTAGGCAAAGTGTATGATGCCTCATTGAAAGACACGAAAGCAGTCCGGAGAGTAAGAGAGATGGCAGAGCAAGGGCTACATATCATCGACCGGAGTAGATTTTTAGGAAAGTTCAAAATCTGGCGCCTCCAGTTCATGTTGAGACTCAAACTGTTATGGCCTCTTCTGATATATGAGATTATCTCAAGTACTGTGCAAGCGATGGAGAGCAAGATTAGCAAGTACAAGCAGAAATGGCTGGAAGCACACCAGGACTGATGGATGTTGCGCTGTACTGTAAGAAAGCTAAGCTGGTCCTTCGTCCAAGTCAGTCCTAAAGGAATACAAAGCCGGCAAGGCCAGACTGGCAATTATGCTTAAAGCTCATTAGACGAGCAGTCCGACCAGAGGAACCCACATTGAAGACTGGTCGGAAATGGCAGGCGTGTACAGCAGTAAATGAAACACATGAAAGTCTCAAACTGAAGGAAGTGTTGGGCTAGAAGCAGACCAACAGGCGTGGATTTGGTCACGGAGACATCCGAAGGTGGTCAAAAGCATCAAATAGACAACGTAGGGACATGGTAGTCTGGGAGATCAGAGACGTCCAGGAAAACAAGCGTGTGCAAAAGGCAGCACAACAACAAGGCCAATGAACCACGTGGATACGGCCTTGCAGAGGACACTAATATGGAATGACATGTGACATATGGCACCGCTGCTGCTCAGCTACATACTCAGATCTGTGTACGGCCTTCTACCATCAGCTTGAAAGCTTGTGAAGTGGAGAAAGACAAATGACAATCGATGTTCTTTTTTAAATGGAAGACAGACGATGAAGCATGTTTTTTCCTCTTGCAAGACAGCTCTAGGCCAAGGGCGGTACACGTGGCTGCACAGAAAAGTCCTGCATGAACTGGCTGCCATCGGAGACGGGGCGCGGATGAAAGCCAACACTAAAGTTCGACCAGCTACAACAAACACCTATTTTTTTAGAGCTAGATAGGCCGCACGCCCCAACCAAAACAACTGGAACGACTCAACAATTCTGGACATAGCGAATAACTAGGAGATGGCTGTTGACCTCCCAGTCCGAGGGAAGTGCCCTGAGTGCTTCAAGAGATCTAAAATGCATTTGTACTTTACACGTCAGATATGACACACGTCATCTTCATAGAGCTCATAGTGCCATTCGAATCCATGATAGAGGAACAACATATATTTAAATAACCAAATACAGGATAGAGGAACAACATATATTTAAACCAAATACAAGGATCTAGCGATGACCACCTCATCTTCATAGAGCTCATAGTGCCATTCGAATCCATGATAGAGGAACAACGTATATTTAAACCAAATGCAAGGATCTCGTCACCGAGCTGGGACAGCAGGGACTCCAGATTAGAGTGTTTTGTGTGGTCGTTAGTGTCAGAGGACTCACGACCTCATGCCTCTACGACCAATTACAGATGCTAGGAATTAAGGGGGGAATGCGAACAATAACAATGAAGGCTATTGCTGAGTCAGCCGAAAGAGCGTCATGCTGGCATTGGCAAAATACTGAGACATATCATCAATAACATAATCTGATGTTCAGATGACTAGCGACTAATGTACACGTCCACCACTCCAAACTCACACGTAAGTCAACAGTTTAATTCTCAAATATCCGAGGCGCGAACGATAAGCGATAAGAAATTACATAGTCGTAATTGGTAGGTGAGCTACAACGTGGGCGTTTGCAGTACCGACAGTTCAAACAATGAAGTTCCCTGTCCGACCTATCTTTATCACCTATTATCAGTTTCTGGATCATTCCTTCCAGTCAAAATCACGCCAGACCAAAGCAGTTTGTACGCAAGGAACGTTGCAATTAATAGCTACTTTATACGACTCAAGAGGACATCAATGTGCTGGGTTAAAACTAAGACAGATAAATATACCACGCACGTAAAGACCATATTTGGACAGTAGTGTTGCGTAAAGTAAGTGTAGCTATTTTGTTGCGAATATATATTGTAAGAGGTCAACACAAAAAGGGAGCTGCTAAGAAACATCAGAAAAAATAATCAACATTTTTCGGGCACATCATGAGAAGAGGAAAGTTAGAATACTTGGTTACAACTGGCAAAATACAGGGAAAATGAGATCGCGAACGATAAATAGAGAAAATACTAGAATAGCTTGGTGTCAAGGAATTGAAAACAGTCAACAACAGAATTGATACGATGCACAGTGGGTAGAAGATTGTGGAATGACACGATCGCCTACGCCAACCGGCATGACACACGATAATAATGATGATATATTGTAAGCTTTAGAGTCATTGCGCCAAGAGGTTGACGCCTGGGAGTCAACTCTTCCCGTAGAGTGTCATGAAGCTAAAGGGTCGAAACACTTGCTCGACGGAGGTTCTGCTTCTGACGATCAGTGTCGCCTGCTGCGTAGCTATGTATAAATTGTTTCATATTACTTTATATATGATTGTTAAAAGGCTGTCTGTAAAATGTTACATAATTGTAAGTATTTCGGAACGGTTTTTACCAAATTCTCTTTAACAAAGGTTTGCAACGAGACTATTCAAAAATTATGTAACATAACTGCCTATAAAATGTTTGCTACAAGTCTGTTCCAAAATTCAGTAACAAAATTGCCATAAAAATTTGTTACACAACTATATCAAAATTGTATTTTACGAAATCGTATACGCAATGGTTTATTACAACGCTACATTTAAATGTTTGCTTAGCAACAAAAGTGTCTACAAATATTGGTATAGACTCGTCTATGCGCTGTTAATTTCAGAACTTTACAAACAATTTAAAAAAAAACAAACCTCTAAAGATTATATTATTATATTTGCTACAAAAATCGTTTTTCATTATTTCTCTCAAAACACCTCTAGAGTACTATTCACCGGTCTTAAAACAAATATTAATTTGACTTGTTGAGCAAATTATGGATGAAGATAACTCCCATAATCAGAATTCGTCACGAAGAGCAATCTTTACTACACGTTTCAACTACGCCTGAGAGTATCAACTTCCATCCCTGGTTTAAAGGAAATTAGTCACAGTATCTATTTTGAAAGGGCGAGCTAATGACTGTCAATGATCATGAATCTATAACCTAATCCGGGCTTCTGGAACATCAGGTGAAAACTGGAGATGGCATTAAGGAACCACATGCAGGGAGACATCGACGAATAATAAATCAACACGAATCAAAATCGCCAATCTTCACATTCTGAGGGACATACTAGCGAGGAGATTTTAGCAATTATAGATGTGTCCGATGTGTGATGAGGATGATCCGTCGACTGAACTAAATTACCTATTTTGAAAGGAAATGAATTAGTTAAATTGCTTCATGCAACGGAGTTGGTCATTTAGAAATAAATTATTCTTTACATACGGACGTTAATAATAACTACAATTTAGGTCAGAATCCATTGTATTTAGAATTACTTTCTACCATATTATATATGCAAAAGTTAAATTTAATATTTAATTGAAAAGATTTTATATATAAATGATGAAAAAAGTAATGATATAAAAATCAATAACGTAAGAAGGAAAGAAATGGAACATACACACAACAAAAAGAAACATGGTTCAACGTTCTCATCTTCTGACAAATGAGATGGACATGCATAATTAGATTAAACAACAGATTAAAAGCCAAAAAATGTCATAATAAATGATTAAACTAAGTAGGGTACTAGTATACATAAATACATATTTAAAATAAGCTAACAACATCAATAAATTAAACCAATGAAAATAATTATAACTATTAAATGACGCCAGACAATTTATATTACAGTCAAATAAATTAATTTGTAAACTAATGTAAATAAGTTAAAAGAAATCTTCCTCCACAGATTAAAGGTATTCCTCAAACAAGGTGACACCATTTTGATCAGACGTTTATGTTGAGATAACTATGTTGCAGCAATTGATATTTATCTTCGACAGGCAGCATAGTCAAGGAAGACAGTGGTGCATACGTCATGACCACCAGTAGCATGACGATGGAGGTGATGGCAGTGACCAAGGCATTCATCTGGTTAGAGTCACAAGACTACATCCACGCATGTATACTGAGTGATTCGATGAGCATGATAAGAAAAGTGGAGGCGGGATCTAAACGCAGGCAATGGGTAGAGTTATTGCAGAAGTAAAAAGATACGTAAGATCACCTTTGTCTACGTCACAGGGCATGCGGGAGTACGGGGAAATGAAAGAGTGGACAGGTTGGCTAGCTGCGCTTTTATTGAGAACGGTCAACCAATGGATTGATCCATTGAACATCATCAATGCCCTCCAGGAAGTGGGAAGGACATAGGACTTCGACAACCCTGAGTCCACGTCATTCCTTCGAATGAAAGAGATGGGAATTAATATGGGCACAGCCAGAAACGAGAAACTTAGTGGGCGTGTAAGAGGACTAATTAACCAACACAGAACTGGAGTCGTCAGTCGCTGGACACTGCGAGACTTGCTGAGGAGGGGATCTGAGTACCTATGGACATGTTCGAAGTGAAATGATGATGACCCGCTAATAACTCAATTGATATTTATCAATTTCATTTGTTGATAAGTTAACAGGACCGACTTTACTGATGTCGAAATAATGCTAAACCTGATCAATATTTTGAGCAGACTAATATAAGATATAATGGATGTTATCTCTCAAGCAGCCAGTTGTTAAATACATCAATAATCCTTACATTATATCTTTCACTCATCATTGTTACAATATTTAATTCCAACTTTCTTAGGACTGTTGAATCTTCAGCAGCCGTTTCACTGTGAAGTGACTATCTCTGATTCGTCAATAGAGAAAGGTAAAAAAGACTGCCCTGATATACTGAATTGTTTTCTGGACAACGGTCATGACAGTTTTGGGAGAAAACAGAAAAAAAGAGAAAAATGATTTTACAAAAGAATTTTGAGAATACACAGGACAGGTAAGGAAAATGAGATGGGGAAATCTTTAATATAGTTTTATAGTTAGGAAAGAAATATAGGGAATAACGAATAGAAGATATAGAGAGGAAATAAACAAAAGAACATGCGAGGAAATCAGAGAAGACTTCACCCATAATTGTAGAGCTAAAATGTGAAGAAGAGAAAAAAAACTAAAAAGACTAGACTTTGAGCTTTAAACTTTGGACTTTGAACTTTAGAACGGAATGGCTTCACCGCAAAGAAAGGGGGGGGGGGGGAGAGAGAGAGAGAGAGAGAGAGAGAGAGAGAGAGACGCTCCCATATTTGCTCAGTCCCGTTCCAGCAAGCAAACAAAGTGTTCATCCTGATCGTTCAAACTGTTCTATTGAACGGTTTGTGCTCTGGTAAAAAAGACGGTTTTTTTTTTACGTTCATACTGTTCTATTGAACGTGCTGCATTCTGTATAAATGGCGCGCAGCTAAAAATTTACACTTCTGGGTCTCCGTAACAGCCGCCACGAGTAACATAATCCTCATGCGCCTCGCTTGGAAAAACATGCTAAAGAAACACCAGCAGGCAAGTCACTTGATGATGATCACTGAATCTTCATGGTATGCTTTCAACATACCCGATTAATTAACTCAGAGCTCCTAACACGTGACCACTTGAAACACTTCGATTTCGATAGAGGAAACATTTTGCTACCTTTCGTTGACATCGTTGCTAACTTACGCATTCTAAATGCTTCTTAAATATTGTTGTTAATAAACTGGTCTGTTTGAGGAATATAAGGTAGAGTTCGATCTCGATTGGCCGCTACGAGGTTCACCTTGTCTTACATGGGTACCAGAAATGTTTCAGGAAAAGAATGACGGTACTGGCGTATTGCTGTCCATATTACATCCCCACCCACCCCGCTCTCTCTCCCTAATATATATACATAATAACATTATATTCTCTGATAATTCCTTCCTTCATTCCTTAGTTTTTTTGCGAGCCAAAAGTTCAAATATCTTCGCTCTTTTAGCGCCATAAGTTCCGCACGATCCCTATTTTCTGTTTCCTCAATTTATAAATGATCATAGTTTTGTTATAACTTGCTTTGCTTTATTAATCGAAGCTCGGATCACTGCAGCTTTGATGGTCACGTGGAACCATCTCATGCTTAGAATACTGATCCGAATTCCGCGTGAGGAAATGTAAGCTTTCTCACCTGTATCACATGTTTTGAAATCGCTAAGATTTAGATGGCTGAGAGTTCTTTCGATAAAAAATCAGAAGGGTGTGGGTTGAAGACTCATATTTCAGATCGACGAATCATTTCGGAGGAGGAGCTATGTTTACAGCACTCGCAAACAATATCACAAATAAGCAACGACAGAAAAAAAAAACAAAGAACATTGTATGGTCCGAAGTAGGATCGAACCCGTACTTCTTAGCACTGCGCCTTGCCACAAGTAACCAAAAGCTAGAGCACACGGCTAACTCAGCTACCTGAAAAGATAGCTGTTATTGGCGATGTTTCACGCAGGTGTAGCCATGACTATCGCATAGGGTTACGATCACAACTGGGGAATAAATTGTGTATTTATATTTTCCTATTGTTGATTTTTTTTTTTTTTCAGAGTGCTGTATACATACCCCCTCCCTTGAAATTATTCGCTGATCTATCGCCTCGGAAGTTTCCCTCTATAATAATATTCATGCATTATTATTTGTCTCCAATATAAATCACCGGAAACTACTATTCGTGCTGTTTCGTCCTATAAATTGTTATTATTGTTATTGGTTATGGAAGGCCTCGGTATCACAGCAAACGAATTAAAATCCATAATTGCTCAACCGCCCGTGCCAGTGGAATCATCCGAATGACTAACTCATCTCCCAAACAAAGAAAGGTAACTGCAGTCCCCATCGTAGCAGTCTCAGCACACGCCAAAAGACACAAGGCGAAACCGCACAGAAAGTGAACACAGCCAACTGTTCCTTGTCATACGATATCATCATCATCGTAAACAAGCGGGATATCGAAACAGGATCAAAACGGATGAGACACACAGCTCACGGTGTGCACAGAGCACTCAACTCAGTAGCTCCTGCAACAAGCCGGACCTGGAATATGAGGAAACTGCAAGGAGGAACACTTTTCAGACATAGCCTTCAATGGTTCCTGCCGCCTATCCACCATATACCATGGGAGTTCACGTCCTCCCGAAAATGATGATCGTCATAGCACTTGATGATATTAGGCCATCATTGATGACTCCAATTCCAAACATATAGACACACAGTGGTGGTAAGTTATCATTTCCAATCCAACAGAAGTCACATGACCTGTAGTTAGTAAAACCACAGAGAGAATATGATTTTGTGACTTTCACTGATTCACTCTTATATGTGAATGAGTAGTTTACACAAGAGGAGAAGTTTTCAACTACAGTGATCCCAATTAATGTTTGTCTGCAACACAAGTATTCAGCCCTACACTATCCGGGAGATTCGTGTCTTAATAGGAAAATACAGATACACAATTTATTCCCGAGTTGTGATCATATGTGTATACTATAGTCATGAGGTCACCTGCGTGAAAGACATCGCCAATGATAGACACATTTTAATTAGCTGAGTTGACCATGTGCGTTTGGTTTCTTGTGGCAAGGCGCTGTGCCTAGAGTACGGGTTCAATCCTGCTTCGGACCGTATATTGTTCTTGTTATTTTTTCCTGTTGTTATTTGGAACTTTACGAGTGCTGTAAACATACCTCCTCATCTGAAATGATTCACTGATCTATCGCCTCGGACGTTTCCCTCTATGATAATATTCATTTATTATTATTTGTCTCCACTAATTCAGACCGACACGGCTTTGAAATTCATCCAGTCTTTGTAAATGGGTACCTGATATTGTTTCTAGAAAAGCAGGCTATCTGAAATGATACCGACCATAAAACCCATCAAATATCCCGTTAGTGATGGAAACAGATGAACTATAAAACAATATTCTTCATGCGTCTTGTCAAGGTTTGTTAACCATTTGTTTTCATGTTTGAAGCCACGTGAAATTAAAACACATTTGTAACGTTGTTCATTTAAAGTCTATTTTAATATAGTTTTATTGGGAACATCTCTGAGATAGTTTTGTAGGGAGTAATTTAGATATAGATTTACAGAGAACATTTTTTAGATAGTTTTGTAGGGAACATTTTAGATAGTTTTATAGGGACAATTTTTTAGATAGTTTTGTCGTGAACATTTTAGATACCGTTTTATAGGGAACATTTTTAGATGAGTTTGTAGGGAACATTTTAGATATAGTATTATAAAAACAATTTTTCAGATAGTTTTGTAGGGAACAACTTATATACAATTTTAAAGGGAACTTTTTGACATAGTTTTGTGGGAAACATTTTAGATATTATTTTATAGGTACACATTTTGAGACAATTTTGTAGGGAACATTTTAGATGTAGTTTTAAAGCGAAAATGTTTGAGATAGTTTCGTAGGGAATATTTCAGATATAGCTTGAAAGGGAACATTTTTGAGATAGTTTTGTAAGTAACTTTTTAGGTTTAGTTCTATAAGAACAATTTTTGAGATAGTTTTGTAAGGAATATTTTAGATTTAGTTTTATAAGAAAAATTTTTTAGATAGGTTCGTAGGGAACATTTTAGATATAGTTTTATAGGGAAAATTTTTTAGAAAGGTTCGTAGAGAACATTTTAGATGTAGTTTTAAAGGGAAAATGTTTGAGATAGTTTTGTAGGGGATATTTCAGATATCGCTTGATAGGGAACATTTTTTAGATAGTTTTGTAAGGAACATTTTAGATTTAGTTCTATAAGAACAATTTTGAGATAGTTTTGTAAGGAACATTTTAGATTTAGTTCTATAAGAACAATTTTGAGATAGTTTTGTAAGGAACATTTTAGATTTAGTTCTATAAGAACAATTTTTGAGATAGTTTTGTAGAGAACAATTTAGATATAATTTTAAAGGGAACATTTTGTAGATGGTTTTGTAGGGAATATTTTATATATAGTTTTATTAGCGAAACTTTTCGATATAGTTTTTATGGAACATTTTAGATAAAGTTTTATAGGAACACTTTTTTTTTAGATAGGCTCGTAGGGAACATTTTAGATATAGTTTTATAAGGAAAATTTTGAGATAGTTTTGTAGGGAAATTTCAGATATAGCTTTATAAGCAAAATTTTTGAGATAGTTTTGTAGGAACATTTCATGTATACTTTTATTGGAACAATTTTTGAGATAGTTTTGTAGAGAACATTTTAGATATAATTTTGAAGGGAACATTTTTAGATAGTTTTGTAGGGAACATTTTAGATATAATTTTGAAGGGAACATTTTTAGATAGTTTTGTAGGGAACATTTTAGATATAATTTTGAAGGGAACATTTTTAGATAGTTTTGTAGGGAACATTTTAGATATAATTTTGAAGGGAACATTTTTAGATAGTTATGTAGGGAACATTTTAGATATAATTTTGAAGGGAACATTTTTAAATAGTTTTGTAGGGAACATTTTAGATATAATTTTTAAGGGAACATTTTTAGATAGTTTTGTAAGGAAAATTCTAGGTATAGTTTTACAGGAACAATTTTTGAGATAGTTTTGTAATGAACATTTTAGATATAGTTTTATAAGGAACATTTTGGAGATAGTTTGTATGAAATATTGTATATACATTTATGTGAGTTGGTTGTTTCTATTTCTCTATACGTTTGCGAAACATGGATTCTTACAGCGGTCCTACAAAAGAAAATATAAACTAATGAGATGAAATGTTATCGTAAGGGTTTGGGCATCTCTTACTTAAATCGTTTTACAAAAGAAAAATTCGCAAAAGAATACACACCAGGCTATCGGAGTACATGCAGAGTACAAAGAGTGACTGGAGATAGAAAGAAATGAAGAATGAAGACGGTTGACGAGGTTTTTAAGCAGCGACCCAACGACCCTATTGTTATGGGATGCTGAAGAAGATATATATATCTTTTCTTTTAAATCATAAATATTTTAGATAGAATTGTGTAAGATACAATTAAAGATAGTGTTGTAATACTGTCAAAAGTGCAAGAACACAAACTAGAATACTATTAAATGGAACACCAGCTGCGAGTCAAAGCAACAAAGGTTTAGATGGTTTGAGTATGAAACAATGTTACCAAGATCGCATAGCAAACATGAATAAAGAAATGCAGCAAGGAAAGAAGAAAAGAAACGTATTCTTAAAGACAGATAAGCAAAACCTCAAAAATTACACAACTGATTAAAGCAGACTACAGCATTCTATTAAAACAAAAAATCAATTTTCCTTAAATTAGGAAAAGACACAGCTAGGAGAACAGAGTACATAACAAAAATCGTAATTTCTGGACAATTTTACATGCAAATCGCGTGTTTAGTATAACAAAACAATAAATTCACATTAAAGATGATAATAAAACAAGCTAAAAAGCTTGAGGCACAAATTCACAAGAGAAACCAGGGTGTTGGGCTCTTTATCTAGGTAATAAAGGGACGAAAAAAATACAAAGTAGCAAAAAACATTAATAATTTTTCAAACATTTTGAAAGCCCTAACAAAATTAATGCGTTTTCTACACAAAATGAAGTTTGAACATAAAAACAACTGCAAAGGAAAAACATAAAAAAAAAAAACAGACACGGTGCATGCTCTACATACTCGGTTGTATTTGCTATAAATTCACGTCAGAGCCGCGTGGTACGATGTGTGAACTTCGTCAGAACGTACGGATGACGTTCTCAGTCGCTTGTTGCTACTGTACCCTCGTGTGAAGTGACGGGCGCTTCTCGT